>JAEVLQ010000014.1:0-372376 GCA_019359835.1 Pharus latifolius | reverse complement strand
AAGCTGGCTAGTAGGGGAAAAGCAAAGAAGAGCCCGGCGAAGGAGAGTGAGAAGAGTGCGCCAGCTCTCATGCCGTTCACTCTGGGATGCCCATGGCCTTCGATGCCGCAATTTCTAGCATGAGGTAAGCATGCCAGAGCCTGCATGCAAGGTACATGAAGAGGACAAACCAGACCAGGACGCAGCGTCCAATGCACATCATGGTCAAGTACACCGTGGCAGAGTTCCATAATGACGTTGGGACCTACTCGGTGACCTTTGAAGACCTGCACAATTTACTGAACGAAGATGCGCTCGACTTGTCAATCCTACGGTCTTGGGTGCTGTAAGTATCCTACTATCCTACGCCTGTTCGTGCATATATGGATATATGTCATTTATTAATTGGTTACTTCCGTGCAGCTGCATGACCTGCTATGCCAAATCTAAGGGCAAACCTATTGGTGATGTTTAAGACCGACGTAGACTTTGTTGTCGACTACATCAAAAGAGGGTTGCTTGCTCAGGTCGATAAGGAGTACATACTTGTACCCTACAACCAGAGGTGAGTGCTTTCATCAGTACTTCACCCGTAGATTAGTGTCTCCATATGCACACCCCAAACTTAGATTAAATTATTAATTCTTTATGTGTAACATGTAGCTACCACTGGATCCTACTAGTACTTATTCCGAAAAGGAACAAGGTGTTCTACCTTGATTCATTGCAGAGGAAAGGGTACGAGTATTGCGGCGCACGAGATGTATTCGAAAGGTTATGATATTCATGTGGACCTATCTTGCATCTAGATTTACTGTCCTCAAAACTGTCAATTTTGACTATCCTCAAAACTGTCAATTTTGACTATCTGCAGGGCTTTCACGAACTACTTTGCCGAGGGAGGGCGACAACACGAGTGGCGAGCCGATAAGTTTCAGTGGTTACAATTTTCGGTACAAATTTCAACTGGCATCTGTTTTACTTTATAATGTGCCCCCAACTAACTCTCGGTCTGTAAATTGGTAGTGCCATCAGCAGCCGGACGACAATACATGTGGGTTCTACGTGATGCGCCACATGTATGACCTGATCATTGTCGGGGTATTAAGAATACCCCGGCAGGTTTTGAAGACGATCCTAGCGGAGATCACGCAGCGCGGGTTGACCGGACGACCGGTCCTCCCCCGCCGGACAAACACAAGAAAAGACGAGGATTTATACAGGTTCGGGTCCCAGTGGGGGCCCTAGTCCTGTCGACGCGCTCCCGACCGGAGTCGGCTGGGGGAGCTCTCTCTGGGGGAGAGGCTTCCGGAGCACGTCTGTGAGATTAGCTATTCCAAATAATAATGATGTCGTCCTCTACAACAGAGGGGTACAAGGGCTATTTATAGCCCCAAAAAGAAGCAAAAAACCTAAACTACCCCGGGAGCCACCGTCGGATTGAAGGATAGGACCGTCCTTTTCCCGGTCAAACGTCTTGGATGCTTGACAGGTGGTCGCTGATTCCCGGGGCGTCCTTCGCGTGACCTGCACGTGATAAACAAACAGGGATTTACCTTTTAGGAGGGCGGTGACGTCCGGGACCCTCTTCCGGAGAGCAGGGTCCCGGGAGCCCAAAAGGCGGCGCCCGGGGCGGACACCGAGGCCACTATCCCCGGACGTGTGGCGGCGCCCGGGACATGACCGGGGGGCACGGTCCCCGGGGGCCAAATGGCGGCGCCCGGGACATGCCCGGGGGGCACGGTCCCGGCGGCCAAATGGCGGCGCCCGGGACATACCCGGGGGGCACGGTCCCCGGAGGCCAAATGGGCGGCGCTCGGGACATGCCCGTGGGGTACGGTCCCGGGGGCCAAATGGCGGCGCCCGGGGCAGGCACCGGAGGCCACTATCCCCGGGCGTGTGGCGGCGCCCGGGACATGCCCGGGGGACACGGTCCCGGGGGCCAAATGGCGGCGCCCGGGGCAGGCACCGGAGGCCACTATCCCCGGACGTCTGGCGGCGCCCGGGACATGCCCTGGGGGCACGTCCCGGGGGCCAAATGGCGGCGCCCGGACATGCCCGGGGCACGGTCCCGGCGCCAATGTGGCGGCCCGGGCATGCCCGGGGGCACGGTCCAGAGGCCAAATGGCGGCGCTCGGGACATGCCCGGGGGCACGGTCCCGGGGGCCAATGGCGGCGCCCGGGCGCACCGGGGCCACTCCCCGGGCTGGCGGCGCCCGGGACATGCCCGGGGGGACGGTCCCGGGGGCCAAATGCGGCGCCGGGGCAGGCACCGGAGGCCACTATCCCCGGGTCTGGCGGCGCCCGGGACATGCCCGGGGGACACGGTCCCGGGGGCCAAATGGCGGCGCCCGGGGCAGGCACGGAGGCCCTATCCCCGGGCTGGCGGCGCCCGGGACTGCCCGGGGGGCACGGTCCCGGGGGCCAAATGGCGGCGCCCGGGCACCGGGGCCACTATCCCCGGCGCGGCGCCCGGGACATGCCGGGGGGCACGGTCCCGGGCCAAATGGCGGCGCCCGGGACATGCCCGGGGGGACACGTCCCGGGGGCCAATGCGGCGCCCGGGACATGCCCGGGGGCACGGTCCCGGGGGCCAAAGGCGAGCCCGGGGCAGGCCCCGGGGCAGGCACCGGAGGCCACTATCCCCCGGACGTCTGGCGGCGCCCGGGACATGCCCGGGGGGCACGGTCCCTGGCGGCCAAATGGCGGCGCCCGGGACATGCCCCGGAGGCACGGCCCCGGGCGCCTAGAAGGCGGCGCCCGGGGCAGGCACCGGAGGCCACTGTCCCCGGGCAATCATGAACTTGCCTGGACTTGACCGCGTGGAGATTTCCCCCAACAGCAGCCCCCCATGCCCTCCGGGGACGAAGCCCTGAGCCCCCGGAGGGAATGGTTACGGTATCGGGAAAATCTCCGGACGCAAACTCCGGACGAAAATCACCGGGAGCCCCGACGACGCTTCGGTTTCTTGTGCCGGGCATCCTTATGGCCGTGCCGTTTCGCAATAAATGCACGCGCGGTTCGAAACCGGCGTCTCGATCTACGCGCACTGTCCCTTCGTTTCCCGCGCACGGTTTGAATCAGTGGTCCAGATTGCCCCGAGGGGGCCACGTGGCGCACATCTAGATCACGGCCAGCCTCTATAAATAGGGCCTTAGGGGGCCCCGGAAGCTCATTCCAAATCTTCAACTCCAGCTTCAGCTCTCCCGGTAGCGCTCTTCCAGTAGCTTCTCCGGTAGCCTTTTCCGGTAGGGAGCGTCCGGGAGTGGTAGACGTAGCCACCTGAAAACTTAGCCACCGAAAAACAAACTCACCTAATGGCGCCCAAAGGTCGAGCAAAGACCACGGAGGTGCCCCCGGAGGAAATCCCCGTGGATTTCCTCTGGGCCTCCGAGTTCTCGGCCTCGGACGCGGAGTCCTTGTCAAGAAAGGCGTCGTCGAAGAGGGGGACATCCGGGTCCCCCTAAAGAAGGACGGAGCCCCCCGCCCCAGGCCCGGAGAGGTCGTGGCCTTCGAGGCCTTCCTCGAGGCGGGGCTCCGGCTCCCGGTGCATCCGATGCTCCGGGAGTTTCTCAAAGAGTACGGGGTGGCTCTCAACCACCTCACCCCGAACGCGCTTGTCCGTATGGGCCTCTTTATATGGCTCTACGAGACAGCGACCGGGCGGGAGCCCACCCTCCGCGCCTTCCGTACTTCTATGAACCGGCGGCGCGGAGCTCTCACCTGGTGAAGGGAGGACCGAAGTCCCCCTTCGGCTCGGTGATGGTCCAAATGCTGCCCTCCCGGGTGGCGGACTACCCGCGGCGGCCTCCCGGGACCACTGGGGGGACTGGCTCCGGAGGTGGTTCTACCTCCGGGTCCGGGACGAGGCGGTGGTCTATGCCCCGGAGCCTCCCACCTACAGCCGGTCCTCCGCACCGAAGCCGCCGGTGTGGACGGACGAGGAGTTCGAGCTCCTCGGGAAGGTGGTGCTGGCTAAGAAGGCCCGCTCGATGCGGGACGCCGCGGAGGAGCTGGCGCTCCTGCGGCTTTCCCCCTTCTCACGCGGGGAAGGGGGATCGGCATGGGCCCGGAGCAGCGGCCTCCGGTCAAGCCGGTGACGCGGCGTAAGTCCCCTGCATTTTTGTACTTGCAGTTTTTTATGAAAAATTGACTAACTTTTTACCTCTTGCAGTGCGCCCGTACCCGCGGCGAGGGACAAGGCGGAGCACCTCCTGGGGAGGTACTTCGCCGATGAACACGAGCGCATCGTGCGCCTCGTGGGGGAGGGGCCTCCCCGGAACTTGGTGGCCGAGGCCTACGGGCTCAGGCTTCCGGAGAGGAAGCCCCTTCCCACCCCCGGGTCTCATAAACGGGGGAAGGACGCGGCCGGGGGCTCGGAGCCCAAAAAGCCCCGGGTCCAGAAGACCCCGGCTCCGGCGACGGCGCCGGCGACGACGCCGGTGAGGGCCCAGGACGCAGCTCCTGGAGCCGAACATGCCCGGGCGGCGCCCCGGGCAGAGGCGACGCCTCCGCCCCCGGAGGCCCCCGTCGAGGCCCGGGGGAAGGAGGTGGTTGTCGATGGGGCGGGGTCCGATTCGGCGGACTACGCCCCGTCGCCAGTTCGCGTGACGCTCCTCTCGCCTCTCCCGACGGCATTGGCGCCGGAGAGGCTAGAAGTGCGGTTTTCGGGGGCGGCGCCCCCGCGCCTCTGGCCGGTGGATGAGGAGGGGGGGGAGCCCCTCAGTCTTCGAGGTCCCCCCGGAGCAGGAGGCTCCGAGGGCCCTCCGGCCTGGGGCGGGGAAAGGCCCAATGATCCCCCCCCGGGCGGAGATCCCCGCCCAACCTTCGTCTTCGTCTTCGGAGGAAACTTCGTCGACGAAGACGCCGGTGACGCCGGCCGTTCTCCCGGATTCGGAGGTCCGGGGGCCCTCTCCCGGCCGCGACAGGAGGACCGGGCAAGACACATCCCTATTTCCTGCGGGGGAGGTGGCCCGCTACGCGGAGGGCCTGCACAACCGGAAGGTGCAGGCCCTCGTAGCAGGAGGAACGCTGCATGAGCGTTTTGAGGGGCTCGAGTCCCTCGGAGCCCAGGTAACTCGAGCTCTCAACACTTCGTCTTTTTTTTTCTGCAGTTAAGATTTTTCTAACTCTTTATGCATTTTGTAGGTAGCGACTGTTACCTGGGGCCTTGAGCAGCGGGTCACCCGTCTGCTCAAGGAGGCGGAGAGCCGGGCCGCGGCCTGCGTCGAGCAGCGGGAGGCGGCCCTCCGGGAGCGGGACGAAGCTCTTGATGAGCTGTCCCGGGCCCGGGCGCAGGTGCACCTTTCGGAGGGCGCCTACGTCCGCCTCCGAGAGGAGGCCAAGGTGCGGGAGAAGGCGCTCCGGGAGCTCGAGAGCTCCAGCGTCCGGGCGCTGTCGGACGCGGGCCGCTCCGTCCGCTCGGCCTTGGAGAGCCTTGGCGTTAGCCTGGCTCCGGGAGCGGCCCGGAGGTGCCCCCGGCGACCCTCGCGGAGGCTGTGCGTTTTCTTAACGCACAAGTCTCCGCCATCCCGGAGGCTGCGGACGTCCGGGCACGGGGCCGCGCGATCCCCGTCATCGCGGCCGCCGCGGGGCTCGTTGACTACCGTGGGGTCGGTGCCCGGGCGATCGGGGGCCGCATCCCCCGGGGCTTCCCGGAGGCCTTCGAGCCAACGCGCCGGGAGGTGGAGCTGCTGGCGGAGGGGTTCTACGACCGGATCATCCGGACGTGGTTCCCGACACCGGCGCCTCCGGCCGCGGATGTCCCTGCCCCGGCCACGGAGGAAGCTTCCCGGGGGAGGACCCCAATGCCAAAGTATGAGCCTCCCCCGGGTCTTTAGCTAGGACCCCTTTTATTTTTAGGCATTTTGATTCCGGTAGCTTCTTAGGAGAAGCCCCGGGCACTTGTACACAAACATTTTGCAATGAAATATATTAGAAATTTTTCTAAGTCTTTGCAATAAAATGTTACCAGGTTTCCCGGGGGGTTGCTCCCGAGCAACGGTCCGGGAGAAACTCTCCGGGGGACGCTCAAGCGGCTTTGATTTTGCTGAGCCTTGTCTCCGGGAGGCGCGACGGCGGTACTGCCCGGGAGCCCGTCCGGTTGAGGTGGCGCCCGGAATGGCACTTGGATAATTTTGACAACAGCCGTGCTGAATTAACTCCCCCGCGCCCGAGGGCCCAGATGATACCTCCTCTCCGGATACTTCCGCCGGCTGGGTACGAGTTTTGGCCCGAAGACGTACTTCGGGATTCTCAGCGTCGCGTCCGGGCGCTGTACCGGGACCTGGCCCGGGAGCTAAGGGAGCGCCTCCGGGAGCTTTAGGCGTAGGGGCCTTAGGCTCGTAGAAAATCCCCCGGGTTAGGACCCGGGTTGTATCATTTCCGAGACCCACCGGAGGGGGAAGATGTCCTCCGGGTTTGCCGATCAATAAAGCGCATTGTTAAACTTTTTACTGCCTCTTTATTTTCTTCTTCTTGGATGGTCTGGACGACTCATCTCAACAAGGATGAGCTAAGTTCCTTCGTGGGCGACCCGGGGACCCCCTGTCCCCCCCCGCCCACAGCGGGCGGGAGGAAGCCTCCGCGTGCTGTGGGGGAAACAGGGTCCCCGGGGGGAGCATAACCTGTAGAAATATTTTCTGTTAGAAAATTGTGAAAACAGGATTTCCGAGGGAGGGACCTTCCGGGGTGGCCGGGGCCACTGGGAGAGATTCATCCGGCCACCGGGGGAGCGGGGAACCGGGGACAAGGCGCGGAAGGGGCTCATGAAAAGCCAATGACCTCCGGAGGGGAGCCTCCCGGGAGGGTTCGTCCGGTCGTCGTGAGAACAGGGAACCGGGAATAAGGTCTTCGAGAGATAATCATCCGGTCGCCGTGAGAACGGAGAGCCGGGAATAACGTCGACTCCCGGAGGAGGAAGATAGAGCCAATCAAGCCGCAAGGGGCCGATCTTCCGGTCGCCGTGAGAACGGGGAGCCGGGAATATCGTCGACTCCCGGAGGAGGAAGATAGATCCAATCAAGCCGCAAGGGGCCGATCTTCCGGTCGCCGTGAGAACGGGGAGCCGGGAATATCGTCGACTCCCGGAGAAGGAAGATAATCCAGAAAGCCATTAGACGTCTTGCTGAGGAGAGCGTCTACTCCCGGAGGAGGAAGTGCCCGAAGACGGGACTTGAGTGTTTGGGCAGGGGACTAGTCTCCCAAAGTGACTCGTTACCACGGCCGCTGGGGACCGGGTTGCCGCTTACACCCTCAGTCCACGAGGGCTGATCGTAAGCCGCCCTACGGGAGTGCAGGCTCCGTTGTAGGGACTTGTTGGGGCTGGCCCACTTCCTCGCGGGGAGGGCATCCTCGCGGGGAGGGCATCTTCACGGGGAAGGCATCCTCGCGGGGAGGGCATCATCACTAGGGGCGGTAAACAAAAACAACCTGCAGTGAGACAGTTGAAGAACAAAGGCTATGCATTTATTAACGAAATGTACAAAGCCCCCCTGCGAAGACGCGAAGGGGGAAAAAGGGAAGCTACAGTGTCCCCCCTCCCCCTCCGGCGTGACCGCCCCGGGGGAGGGGACAGGCCCGTAAGGCTAAACGTAGAACTTGCGAAGTAAACGCAAGTTCCAGGTGTGCTTCAGCTCCTGCTCTTCAAGGTTGGAGAGCTTGTAGGCCCCCGAGCCGAGGACAGCGGAGATCCTGTAGGGGCCCTCCCACTTGGGGGAGAGCTTACCCTGGGCTTGGGGGTCTGTGACGCGCTTGAGGACAAGGTCCCCAAGGCGGAAAGCTCTCTCGCGCACGCGCTGGTCGTATGCGCGCGACATCTCGCGCTCGTAGATGGCGTGGCGGAGGAGCGCTCGGTCGCGTTCCTCCTCCACGAGGTCGATTTCCAGCCGCCGGTTGTCTTCGTTGGCCCGGTAGGCTGCGGTCGTGGCTCCGTTCAGGAGCTCGACCCGCAGCGACCGGAAGCCAATCTCCGGGGGGAGGACTGCCTCCGCCCCGTAGACTAGAGAGAAGGGAGCACGCCCTGTGGCCCGGGACGGGGTCGTGCGCATGGAGCAGAGGATGCTAGGGAGCTCCTCTGCCCACGCGCCCCGCTTGGAAGCGGTTTGTTCGAGTCTCCGGCGTAACCCCTGTAGGATTACGCCGTTGACCCTCTCGACGGCCCCGTTGCTTTGGGGATGGGCCACTGAGGCGAAGTGGATGACGACCCCCAGGCCTTCGCAGAATTCCCGGAAATATGCCGAGTCGAATTGGGTCCCGTTGTCCACGGTGATTTCCCGGGGGACACCGAAACGACAAACAACGTTTTTCCAGAAAAAACCGCTGAACGGCCCGGGAGGTGATGCTAGCCAAGGGCTCCGCCTCGACCCACTTTGTAAAGTAGTCGACCGCGACCACCGCATACTTGTATCCTCCGGGCGCTGGGGGGAAAGGCCCTAAGAGGTCCATCCCCCAGCGCACGAAGGGCCAAGTGATGGGGATAGTCCGCAGCGCTACAGGGGGGAGATTCGAGCCCTTGGCCATCTTCTGGCATGCTTCGCACGCGGAGACCAGGTCTCGCGCGTCGCGCATGACCGTAGGCCAGTAAAAGCCCTGCCGAAGGGCCTTGGCGGCGATGGCACGCGGGGCTAGGTGAGAACCACAGTTGCCCGCGTGAATGTCTTCCAGGAGTTGAAGTCCCTCCGACCGGGGGAGGCAGCGCAGGAGGGCTGAAGCCCCCCGCTTGTAGAGCCTTCCCTCCAGTAGGAGATATGCCCGGGCTTTGGCCCGGAGGCGCTTAACCTCGGTCTCGTTGGGAGGGTCCCCCTCCCCCTTGATGGAGATGAGGGGATCCATCCATGACGACGGCCGGACGATCTTGGCGACCTCCGGGACCGGAGGCTCGGGGCCTGCGTCCGGAGAGACCACCGAGGGCTTCGTAATTGTTTCTAAGAAGGCCCCCTTGGGGAGCGTTTCCCGGGCGCTTGCCGCCCGGGCCAAAGCATCAGCCCGGTCATTTTCCCTTCGCAGGATATGCCGGGCCTCAAGGCCGTCGAAGTGTTTCTCCATCTTTCGTACTTCCTGCAAGTAAAGACTTAAATTTGCGTCATGGCACAGGTAAGACTTGTCCATTTGGCGGACAACGAGCTGAGAGTCTCCCTTTACTAGGAGGCGCCGGATCCCCAGGGAGCGTGCGAGGCGCATCCCGAGGAGCAGAGCCTCGTATTCGGCGACGTTGTTGGTTGCGGGGAACTCGAGCCGCGCGGCGTACTCGAGCTCCTTCCCCTCGGGGCTCCGGAGGACTACCCCCGCGCCAGCCCCGGCGAGACACAGCGACCCATCAAACAGCAGGGTCCAACGGTCACTGCGTCGGGGCGGCACAGGGAGATCTTCGTCCCCGGACCCAGAGGCGGGAGTCCACTCCGCGACGAAGTCGGCGAGGACCTGCGACTTGATTGCGGAGCGGCCGGTAAGGGACAGGGAGAAGGGGGCAAGCTCGGCCCCCCACTTCCCAATCCGGCCGGTGGCTTCTTTATTCCGCAGTACCTCCCCCAGGGGGAGGGACGACGGAACGGTGATGGGGTGCCCTAGGAAGTAGTGCCGGAGCTTCCGGGACGCCATGAGGAGAGCGTAGCAAATCTTCTCCATCTTCGTGTACCGAGTCTTGGCCCCCTGGAGGGCTTCACTGACGTAGTACACGGGGTGTTGCTGCCCCCCTTGCTCCTTCACCAAAACCGCGCTGACGGCGACGGGGGTCGCGGCGAGGTAGAGGAGCAAGGGCTCTTCCAGAGACGGGCTCACGAGCATTGGAGGGCTCGAGAGGTACTTCTTGAGGTCGTTGAAGGCTTCCTGGGCCTCGGGGGTCCAGCGGAACCCCTCAAGCCCTCGGAGGATCTTGAAGAACTGGAGGCCCCGCTCCCCCGAACGGGAGACGAAGCGACTGAGTGCGGCCAGGCGGCCGGAGAGCCGCTGGACATCTTTGATGGAGCGCGGCGGGGGCATGTCTAGGAAGGCCCGGATCTTCTCGGGGTTTGCCTCAATGCCCCGCTGGGACACGAGGAAACCCAGGAGCTTTCCCCCGCACACCCCGAAGGCGCACTTCTCCGGGTTGAGCTTAAGCCCGAACGCGCGGAGGTTGCGGAAGGTCTCTGTGAGGTCGTCGATGTGGGAGGCTGCACGGGGACTCTTGACGACCGCGTCGTCTACGTAGACTTCGACGTTGCGGCCGACTTGATCTTTGAAGACCAGCGTCATCAGGCGCTGGAAGGTGGCTCCCGCATTCTTGAGCCCGAAGGGCATGTGGCGGTAGCAGAAGGTTCCGAGGGGGGTTATGAAACTCGTCTTTTCCTCGTCCCCCTCCGCCATCCGGACTTGATGGTATCCCGAGTAGGCGTCTAGGAAGCTCATCAGCTCGCACCCCGCGGTGGAGTCAACGAGCTGGTCGATCCGCGGGAGCGGGAAGTTGTCTTTGGGGCAAGCGCGGTTAAGGTCGGTGAAGTCCACGCACATGCGCCACTTGCCAGTTGATTTCTTGACGAGGACGGGGTTTGCGAGCCACTCGGGGTGCAACACTTCCCGGATGAACCCCGCCTCTCGGAGCCGGGCTATCTCCGTCTTGATGGCTTCTTGACGTTCGAGGGAGAGCTTCCGCAACTTCTGCTTGATAGGGGGGTGACCGGGGGTTACCGCGAGCTTGTGTTCAATAACCTCCCGGGCGACGCCCCGCATGTCCGAAGGTTTCCACGCAAAAACATCGGAGTTTTCGCGCAGAAAGGCTGCGAGTTGCGCTGCACGGTCTTGGGGGAGCTCTGCCCCGATTTGGACGGTTTTGTCCCCGCTGTCTGGGGACAGCGGGACCTTCCGGAGGCCCCCTTCCGGACGCGGCTTGAGGAGTGGCCTCCCAGGGGATGGCGCAGCGACATCTACGTTCGGGGGGGGAGCCTCCCCCCCGGGTGCCTTGATCAGGTTGACGCTTCCTATTGTGGCAGCAGCCCGCTCGTATAGGGCACGGGCCATGTCCTGGTCCCCCCGGACGTTGATCACACCATGTGGCCCGGGGATCTTCATGCACAAATAGTTTTGGTGGGTGGCAGCCCCCAGCCGATTGATCGTAGTCCTCCCCATAATCACATTGTAGGAGGAGGGGAGGTCCACTACGTCGAAGCGTACTAGCTCGGTCCGGTAGTTCTCCGGGGTGCCGAAGGTGATCGGGAGATCTACCTTGCCCACGGGGTGGATCGCCTTCCCCGGGACAAACCCTTGCAGAGGCCCTGCCGCTGGTTGCAGGAGCTTCTCATCCACCTGCATTTCCTTGAAGGTTTTGAGGAACAGGACGTCGGCGGAGCTTCCGCCGTCCACGAGGATGCGGGCTAAGTGGCAATTGTAGATTGTCGCGGAGACAATAAGCGCGTCGTCATGGGGGAAGCGAACCCCTCGCGCGTCTTCCGCCGTAAAGGTGAGGGGGACGTCCGACCACTTGGGCGGCACGGACGCGTGTAGCACCCCCACTACCTTAACTTCTCGCGCGTACTCCTTGCGCTGGCGCTTGGAGTCCCGCCCGGAGGCGGAGCCCCCTACGATGACATTAATGCGGCGCTGAGAAGTTTGAAAGGGGAGAGCGTCTGAAGGCTCCCCCTCCTGCACCTGTTGGCCCCCCGCGGGAGCAGGAAGGGCCGGGATAGCTGGCCGAGGGGGCAAGGAGGCCGGAGTCCCCCCCCCTGCCCACGCTGGTCGAGGAACGCCGCGAAGTGCTGCAGCAGCTGGTGGCAATCTCGGGTGGCGTGGGTACTGGACCCGTGGAAGCTGCACCACGGTCCTTCCCGGCTTCTCCCCGCGGGGCCTTCGCGGCCGCGCGAAGACTGTCCTCCCCCATGGCCTCTCGGCTTGGGAAAGGGGCGGTTGCCCTTTGGGGGGTCGCGCGAGCCGCCTCCGCCCTCGAGGACAAAAGTGTCCCGAGGCCGTGGTTCGCTACGGCCCCCGTGCCTGGGGCGTCTGGGGGGATCCCGGGCCCCCCGCTCGGCGGGGGCAGGAGCCCCCTGGGTCTTCTTCCAGATGTCATCTTCCTCCGCCCGAGCGTACTTTTCGAGCACATTGAAGAGCTCGTCGGCGGAAGAGGGGCAGCTCCGGGAGAGCCTTCGGTGGAGCTCCCCCGGGAGGATGCCGCTTTTGCAGGCTTCGATGACTGTGGAGTCCGGGACGTGGGCCACTTTACTTTTCACTTGGGCAAAGCGCTTGAAGAAGCTTCTGATGGTCTCCCCGGCCCTCTGGCGCACTGTGTATAGCTGTGAAGAATCCAGGGGACGTACGTAATTTCCCTGAAAGTTGGCGCAGAACTCCCGCTTCAGCTGCGAGAAAGACTTGATGGAGCCCGCCTTCAGATTGTAAAACCAGGAGCGGGCAACGCCGGTGAGGTAGAGGGGGAAGACGTTGCATTGGACGCTCTCGTCCCCCCCCCGCCGCGGAGATGGCTGTGGAGTAAATCTGCACGAACTCGTAGGGATCCGCCTCGCCATTATAATGCTCGATGTGCGGGGGACGGTAGGGCCGCGGCCATCGGATGCTGCGGAGTCTTCGACATAGAGGTTGGTTCGCCCCCTGCACTTCCCGGGGGGAGCCCCAGTCACTGTCTTCCTTAACGGGGGACGCCCCCTCGTTATCTGAGTCAGGTAGCGGCCCAAGAGGGCCGCCAGAGTGGTGGTGACGACGCTTCTCTTCCGGGCTGGGACTGATTTCCCGGACGTCCGGGCTTCCCTCCGGGGAGGATGGTTCTTCGGCGGGTCTCTTCCCCCGACCGGTGCGAGAGCGAGGCTCCCTGTGACAACGACCGGGGGGAAGCTCTTCCCCGTGGCTGGGAGAATGCATTCGCTCAATCTCCCCCCGGGAGAAGCGGACCGGCTTCGCCGGGGGAGGAAGCTCCTGCACTATAGCAGCCGGCCCGGAAGCTACCGGGGCCTGCTGGGGGGAGCCCCCTGGGACGGCCCCCGGGACCGGAAAGGGGGGAGCCCCTGCACCATCCGGAACCGGGGAGGGGGCGCCCGGGGCGGCGTTAGGATCCGAAGAGGGGGCCCCCGTGGCAACGACCGGGACCGGAAAGGGGGAAACCCCTGTGACATCCGGAACCAGTGGGGGGTGAGCCCCCTCGGCGACGTCCTGGGTTGGGGAGCCAATGCGGGGGGAAATTCGCTGAGGCACGGGAGCTGCTCTGTCGACCGGCCCCGGTGCGGTAAACGCAACGCGGGGGGCGGGACTGGCTCCCGGCGTAGGAATAGCCCTCGGCATGAAATGACCCCCCAGCCCCGGAAGCGAGCCGGGGACGGGGTACCCCCCTGGTGCCACGAAGGGCCCGGGCATGAAAAAGCCTCCCGGCACCGGGACAGGCCCGGGTGCCGAGAAGTGTCCAGAAGTATATCCCGCGGGGGGAGGGAACCCCCCAGCGGGATCATACGGGGTAGACAGCCCCCCCGACGCCGGAGGGGCCGCTGGGTATCCCAGGAACGGGGGCATGATCCCCGGATACGGGTGCGGCGAAAATGTGGGGGCCGAAGGCCGCGCCAACACACTAAGGAGCTCGTCCATGGAGCGCTGGGCGCGGAGCTGACCCTCTACGAGAGCCTCCAGCAGGGCATCCCGAGGGGCCGGGGGAGCCGTCGGGGGGAAACTCGTCCCGGCCGAGGTCCCCGCGGCCGCCGGGAACGACCCGGAGGTGGAGGCGCCTAGATTGAGAGGAAAGGTGGGAGGCGGTACCTGGGAATGGTCGCCTCCGGACGGAAGCGCCGGAACAGCAGCGTCCCGGACGGGTGCCGCCAGGTCACGGGGACCGGCGTCACCGGGAAGGGCGCGGGCCCTTGTTCTCGGAGGAGCCATGGCGATTCGTCACGGGTCCCCACGGACGGCGCCAACTGTCGGGGTATTAAGAATACCCCGGCAGGTTTTGAAGACGATCCTAGCGGAGATCACGCAGCGCGGGTTGACCGGACGACCGGTCCTCCCCCGCCGGACAAACACAAGAAAAGACGAGGATTTATACAGGTTCGGGTCCCAGTGGGGGCCCTAGTCCTGTCGACGCGCTCCCGACCGGAGTCGGCTGGGGGAGCTCTCTCTGGGGGAGAGGCTTCCGGAGCACGTCTGTGAGATTAGCTATTCCAAATAATAATGATGTCGTCCTCTACAACAGAGGGGTACAAGGGCTATTTATAGCCCCAAAAAGAAGCAAAAAACCTAAACTACCCCGGGAGCCACCGTCGGATTGAAGGATAGGACCGTCCTTTTCCCGGTCAAACGTCTTGGATGCTTGACAGGTGGTCGCTGATTCCCGGGGCGTCCTTCGCGTGACCTGCACGTGATAAACAAACAGGGATTTTACCTTTTAGGAGGGCGGTGACGTCCGGGACCTCTTCCGGAGAGCAGGGTCCCGGGAGCCCAAAAGGCGGCGCCCGGGGCGGACACCGGAGGCCACTATCCCCGGACGTGTGGCGGCGCCCGGGACATGCCCGGGGGGCACGGTCCCGGGGGCCAAATGGCGGCGCCCGGGACATGCCCGGGGGGCACGGTCCCGGCGGCCAAATGGCGGCGCCCGGGACATACCCGGGGGGCACGGTCCCGGAGGCCAAATGGCGGCGCTCGGGACATGCCCGGGGGGTACGGTCCCGGGGGCCAAATGGCGGCACCCGGGGCAGGCACCGGAGGCCACTATCCCCGGGCGTGTGGCGGCGCCCGGGACATGCCCGGGGGACACGGTCCCGGGGGCCAAATGGCGGCGCCCGGGGCAGGCACCGGAGGCCACTATCCCCGGACGTCTGGCGGCGCCCGGGACATGCCCGGGGGGCACGGTCCCGGGGGCCAAATGGCGGCGCCCGGGACATGCCCGGGGGGCACGGTCCCGGCGGCCAAATGGCGGCGCCCGGGACATGCCCGGGGGGCACGGTCCCGGAGGCCAAATGGCGGCGCTCGGGACATGCCCGGGGGGTACGGTCCCGGGGGCCAAATGGCGGCGCCCGGGGCAGGCACCGGAGGCCACTATCCCCGGGCGTGTGGCGGCGCCCGGGACATGCCCGGGGGACACGGTCCCGGGGGCCAAATGGCGGCGCCCGGGGCAGGCACCGGAGGCCACTATCCCCGGACGTCTGGCGGCGCCCGGGACATGCCCGGGGGGCACGGTCCCGGGGGCCAAATGGCGGCGCCCGGGACATGCCCGGGGGGCACGGTCCCGGCGGCCAAATGGCGGCGCCCGGGACATGCCCGGGGGGCACGGTCCCGGAGGCCAAATGGCGGCGCTCGGGACATGGCCGGGGGGTACGGTCCCGGGGGCCAAATGGCGGCGCCCGGGGCAGGCACCGGAGGCCACTATCCCCGGGCGTGTGGCGGCGCCCGGGACATGCCCGGGGGACACGGTCCCGGGGGCCAAATGGCGGCGCCCGGGGCAGGCACCGGAGGCCACTATCCCCGGACGTCTGGCGGCGCCCGGGACATGCCCGGGGGGCACGGTCCCGGGGGCCAAATGGCGGCGCCCGGGACATGCCCGGGGGGCACGGTCCCGGCGGCCAAATGGCGGCGCCCGGGACATGCCCGGGGGGCACGGTCCCGGAGGCCAAATGGCGGCGCTCGGGACATGCCCGGGGGGTACGGTCCCGGGGGCCAAATGGCGGCGCCCGGGGCAGGCACCGGAGGCCACTATCCCCGGGCGTGTGGCGGCGCCCGGGACATGCCCGGGGGACACGGTCCCGGGGGCCAAATGGCGGCGCCCGGGGCAAGCACCGGAGGCCACTATCCCCGGACGTCTGGCGGCGCCCGGGACATGCCCGGGGGACACGGTCCCGGGGGCCAAATGGCGGCGCCCGGGGCAGGCACCGGAGGCCACTATCCCCGGGCGTGTGGCGGCGCCCGGGACATGCCCGGGGGACACGGTCCCGGGGGCCAAATGGCGGCGCCCGGGACATGCACCGGAGGCAACTATCCCCGGACGTCTGGCGGCGCCCGGGACATGCCCGGGGGACACGGTCCCGGGGGCCAAATGGCGGCGCCCGGGACATGCCCGGGGGGCACGGTCCCGGGGGCCAAACGGCGGCGCCCGGGGCAGGCACCGGAGGCCACTATCCCCGGACGTCTGGCGGCGCCCGGGACATGCCCGGGGGGCACGGTCCCGGCGGCCAAATGGCGGCGCCCGGGACATGCCCCGGAGGCACGGCCCCGGGCGCCTAGAAGGCGGCGCCCGGGGCAGGCACCGGAGGCCACTGTCCCCGGGCAATCATGAACTTGCCTGGACTTGACCGCGTGGAGATTTCCCCCAACAATCATCATCCCTCACCGGCCAGATTTCCCCGAGATATACAACTACTCCCCTTTGTATTGATTTGGCAGAATTTACAACTGCATTGAGCTAATTTTTTATGTACCAACTCTTGCTGTAGGGGGTTGACTTCCCTTCGGAAAGCTTTGACCCTCGGCAGATTGGTATGGTCCGAGGGATGCTCGCTGAGTTTTTCCTTGTGGAGGTCATATCAACCAAGGGGAAGTTTAGGGACCCGCAAGGTTCGTATTAGTGCGGCCTTACATTTATTTGTACATCTAACATACTGACTTTAATTGTCGATTACATTTATTTTTTCAATCTCAATTGTACATATTTCTGAGTTTTGTGCTGTACATATGAAATGCTATTGTACATGTTTCTAAGTTGTGTGCATGTATGAGACTGTATATATTTGAGTACTGTGCATGTATGAAATGAACTGTATATATTTGAGTACTGTGCATGTATGAAATTCATGAACTGTATATATGAAATGCTATCTGTACAAAGGACATGACTAGCATGATTCTTGAGGCTAGCCACAAGAAAAGAAATTTATTAAAAATAATATTAATATGCACAGACGGTTTTGATCTTACAAACCGTCTAAGATTATAACCGTCACTGATAATGACACTATCACAGATGGTTTTGACCTAAGAACTGTCTGTGATAAGGACACTATCATAGACAGTTCTGAGATTATAACCGTCTGTGATAACTATCACAGACAGTTCCAAGATTATAACCATCGCCGATAATGACAACATCGCAAATTGTTTTGACCTCAAGGCCGTCTGTGATACTCTTACTACACAGACGGCTCTGAGATTATAAACTGTCTGTGATAAGGAAAAAATCACAGACGGTTCCAAGATTATCACCATCGCTGATAATGACAATATCGCAGATGGTTTTGACCTCAAAGCCGTCTGTGATACTCTTACTACACAGACGGTTCTGATACCACCATCTCTGATAATATGAGTATCACAGATGGTTCTGAGGTCATAACCGTCTCTGATAATGTGAGTATCACAGACGGTTCTGAGGTCACAACTGTCTCTGATAATGTGAGTATCCCAGATGGTTTTGACAACAGAACCGTCTGCGATACTCATATTATTACTGACGGTTCTGAGATATCACAGACGGTTCTGAGGTTATAACCATCTCTGATAATGTGAGTATCTCAGACAGTTCTGAGGTCATAACAGTCTCTGATAATGTGAGTATCCCAGATGGTTTTGACATCAGAACCATCTGCGATACTCATATTATTACTGACGGTTCTGAGATCAAAACCGTCTGTGGTAGTATGAATATCTTAGACGGCTTTGATGTTATAACAGCCTGTGTATTAGGAGTATCACAGACGGTTCTGATGTTATAACAGTCTATGTATTAGGAGTATCACAGACGGTTCTGATGTTATAACAGTCTGTGTAGTATGAGTATCACAGACGGTTTTGATCTTATAACAATATGTGAAGGGAAAAATCACAGACGGTTCAAAACCGTCAGTGATAGTACTCAATTATCACTGACTCGAATATCACTAATGGATAAGAACTGTCTGTGATGACTGTTTTGACCCGACTGTGATAATGAATTCTGTAGTAGTGATATCATGGTCCAATTACACGCAGTCGTGCTAAACAAATCCAAAACCAAGTGAAAACTAACTTTAGTTTAATTTCTGATTTTAACGACTTAGTGGTGCTGCCGGTATGTTCTTCTTTTGTGTTACTTAGGTACATGGGAGAGGAACCAATGCATAAGAGTTTTAGTGAAGAGAAGAGGAGCTGTTGTACACTTGTTTGTGTGCGGTTAAACTAGTTCAAGATGGATTCGACCAAATGAATTTTGCTCGGCATGCAGTCTGCCAACCAAGCAATAGTCCAACTTCGACCAAGCACCATTCTCAGCACAGATATCCAATTTGACCGTGTGAGTACTTTTTGGAAAGCTATTCAAAAGAGCTTTGCAATGCATCTAGAATCATTAAATTCCAACATTGCATAAAACCAGGAGACCAAAGAGAGTAACAACTGTATGAGAGGAAAAGTCCATTCCGAATCCAAGAAAAATGATTTCGGAATTCTTTTATCTCCTATAGTATGTTAGGATTTGAATTAGATTAGAATTTGATTTGTAGTTTAAAACCTTCTATCTTTTGTAAACACCATCCTCTATAAAAGAGAGGTATGGTCATGGTTTTATGCAGATCATGAATATTGGAGATTATTTTGGTTAGACACCATATGATTTTTATAAGAACCAAGAGAGAGTTCTTGCTGCCATGTTCTGTGATTCCCCGTGAATTGCACCAAATCTGTGCTGTTGCGCCTTCAAGCATCATTTGTGTGGGTTAGCTTATTGGTTTGTGGACTAGCGATTGTTCGGATAGCAGGCTACCATTGGCTTCCTCGTAATCGGGTCACAATTCCACCAAGTTATCCAAGAATCCTACACCGTGAAGATCGGAAATCCCGTTTACTGATTTCTCACAAAGTTGCTGCATATCAATAACCGACGGACTCTTCGACAAGTATAAAAAGACCTTCATGGGGAAGAATCCAGGGAGGACGATCAGCTACAGAGAAGACTATACATAGCTAGATAGGATTAGTTAGCACACTGACTTTGCAACGATCTCTCTGTAATCCTTTTTCCACATAAACAAATACACAGGAAGTAGGGTCATTACTCACCTACAAGGGCCTGAACCTGGATAAATTCCCATGTCTTTGATTTGTAGATACTTTGAATATCTTGGTATTTGTCTAATTGGCTCCCTTCATAACCCATCTCATTCTTGCATAAGTTCGACAAGAGGACCCCCCGTGTTCCAATCGTCAACAGTTGGCCCCCACCGTGGGGCCTTGAAGACATTTTCACCAAGGATCATTGTATTCTTGGATCCTTTCCCTTGCCTACAGATTCTGGAAATGATTTCGATCTCGAGGATCACATAAATGCCATGGACGAAGATAGCGTCCCCATCAAGGGTGACGATATTACCCTCGAGACCTTTCCCGGGGAAGCATCATCTTCAATTCCAGTCACGTCTATTGGACAAGAACCTGAATAAGCAATTTGCTTGCCCTCTGTGAGTACTGCCGCATCCAAGGATGACTATGTGCCACAACCCATTGTCTGAGATGATGCAGAAGAAGATGATCGTGACATTCATCTGGAGAATTTTTCCAAGACAATTTGAAGTCTCTCTTTGATTTAGAGTCAGACTCAAACAAAGATGAGATGCTTTCTGTGTTTGCGAACAATATCACTAGGGAAGTCACCGCACTTTTCGAGAAAACCCCTGAATAGTGTGATGCTAGGGAATAACAGGAATGCAAACAGAAAGAGGACCAAGAACGCGAACAACAAGAGGCCGAGGTTCGCAAGGTCATAGAAGATTTTCTATGTCTTGCACCAACTCACCATGATTCCACTGACCGTGACTTTGGTCTGGGGACATCTCGTCAACCACATCTAGGTGGTGGCAGGCAGGAACACACGCCGCTCTCAGCTCCGGATTATTCCCCAACAGTTGAGGCGACCACGCCAAAAACTCCACCATCACCCAAGAGGAGTGCGAAGGACTGTATCCAGGTGATTGCATAAGCACTTCGCAATCCTCCCCATGGTCTCGCACACGATGATGCGGTTACTTTCGCAAGGGTGCTTGCGGATAACCTTGACGAGGTTACCTTGGGCATAACTCTGACAACATCATCGCGATCGACCACTAGGGAGCAAGACGGTTCCGATCAGAGCCAGAAGAGACATAATCCTGCACATACCTGACACGAAAAGACCAGATGAACTGGTACTTCCCGCGACCACAATCACGTACCAGTGTACTCGGGTTTGGGACCACGTCGTCGGCTTCCTCAAGCCGATTCCTCCAGCGACCATGACGATGGTCGCGATGATCGACTACCACATAGTACATACGTGGGTTGTAAAGCTTTTTCACCCGGGCTACGAAACATGGTCTGGCCTGATAAGTTGAAGCCCGGTACAATCAAGAGATTCGATGGGACTCAAAATCCAGCCGAATTTCTCCAGATCTGTCACTGCCATCTGTAAGATCGAGGATGCTGACTAGAGGGGCGTGATTATGAGGCTTTTAAATTTTCTTCACCACTAAGCAATTTCAACAAGGTAATTGTTTAAACAAGATTATACAATGATGCTTAAAATAATTTAATCAACTAGTTGCATTTAACCATATAAAACATTTAACAATACATGCAACAATAGTGATATAAGCAATTGTGTCAAGATGAATATAAAGCAAATAAGAATTACGCAATTGACACAATATTTTTACCGTGGTCTTGGAGACTCACCCGTTCTCCCCTACTCCTCGTTGTAGCGCTCACTCGGAGCTTCGCTTCTATATCCACGAAGGATATCTCACTAGGGTTGCTCCTTCTCCACACCGGATAGGCGAGCACTACACCTTTCACAATCTTTTGCCGGACTCTCCGACAAACTTCAATTGGAGAGATCTCGGCTCTCCTCCGGCACCGTCTAGGCGAAGGCGATCGCCAAGAGTAACAAGCCGGATGCGCTTTCACTTGAACCAACCACGTGCTAGAAGCTCAATGATGCAAATGAGATGCTCAACACTCTAGCACTAGCAATCTAATGGAGATAAAGTGCACTAAACACTCACTAACTCTCCCTCAAGCTTTCTCTCAAATCCACTAAGGATTTTGGGCTCAATCTAGCGTCTAGATGCAAAATACCAATTGCAATCACTTGGCTAGCTTATCAGCTGAATAATGAACTCCTTGAGCACCCACAAATGAAGGTGACGAGGATTGACACCCGAGTCAGTTCAAATAAATGCACTGTTGGCTCAAGACAGATTCGAGTCAGACACGTGCCCAGCGGTGTGAACTCAAGTCATTCTGAGAAGCATCAGCTTAAGGTCGCAGGCTTTGCGCGATCATGTCGCAAGCCTCGTGCGATTAGACCACAGGCTTTCCGCGGTTAGAAGTTCGTATGTTGTACGCGAACAGAAGGTCGAAGATGTCGCGCGGTCAGCCAACATCCCGCGGTCAGAACATCCTCGACCAAGGTACTTAGGATTTATCTGACCGGTTATCCTTATAGTGGGAATATTCCAAGTATCCCGAAGATTCCTCCACGTAGAAGACTAACCACCAGGAGGTTAATACAAGCAGTTATTTCACGAATAACACGTGCTTGATCTACTTGGAAGTTAAGAGCGGTTCAATAAACCGCATCCAACCATCCGAACAACTGTTTGATGCAGTTACGACATGGCATCCCTTCGTCCAGTATAAAAGGGTGGCAAAATACATCAAACGGGGGAGATCCGATCCATTTGGAAGAACAAGACTCCTGATGCAAGTAAGACATAACGCATCTCAACCACTAAAAACAGCCAAGTCTACGGCCTAAATTAGATAGTTCTTACAAGCCTCCTTGGCTTTACTCTGTACATTTACATAGGGAAAAACCCTTCGCCTATGAAGGAGTTTTTCTACCATTTTGTAACCCTTTAACACTCATAGTGAAATCCTAATAGGACGTAGGGCCATTACTCCTACCATCGAGGGCCCGAACCTGTATAAATCTCTCTGTGCTCCTGTTCACCATTGTTCTACATACCTTCCCGGAGGGTCATCTTGAAAGGTCTCACCATTACAAATTTTGCATAAGTTCGGCTGAGGACTCCGAGTCCGAATCGTCGACAGAAGGCAAACACGAAGTATTTATAGCCCTCAAAGAAAACTAGCCGTTTGCAATGAGATGCGTCTTTTTTGTACAGGTCGGACAATGTCCGGCCACTTCGGACACTGTCCGGCCAGTATATAAAAAAATATGCCCGTTGCACAACGTGTCAGAGACCGTTGGGGGCATTTTTTGTGAAGGCCGGACACACTTCGGACAGATAGCCCTGGACGGATGCATTTGTCTCTGTTTCATTTCTCGGCTCAAAAAAAATTGTACAGGCCGGGCAATGTCCGGCCATTTCGGACAAAGTCCGGCCCACTGCACACTGACAGTAAAATAAGCATAACTTTTGATCCAGAGATCCGATTGAGGTGATTTTCGGCTTGAAACTTCTAGAAAACCCAGAAACTTTTCTACTGTCAAAATGTTCAATCCAAAAATCATCTCAAATGCAATTTGGGGTATTTGCACATACGGATTTTTCTGTTTTCTCGCGGATGTGATTGCTATCACTCAGCAACGACCACGACCACACAGGTCTGACATCCGATCGAAAATAGGTTGTCGATAGGGTTTGGTCAAGCGTACGCAAGCGAGCCGAAGATTGGTACGACCAGTCCGAACTCCTACGACCACACCCAAACCCTAAACAGAAAACTGCCAAACAAGCGACACAACCACGACCACATATCAACACTGATACGATCAGAATATGCAAATACGACCACGACCAGCTCTAGATAAATAAACCAATTTAAACAGCTGGCGATCACGACTAAGTGCAGTTTTCAAAATATTTTATCTAATGCACATGAACTACACTTAGACTCACTAGCAATGAAAGACACTAGTGCAAGATGATATGAATGCATCTGAGCTTCCGCACTAGATAGATTCAAGCTACTAGTTTCCGACCCCTCTTAATAGTACAGTCAAACTAGTAAAAAGAAACCTATCAACCCGGTCAGTCTCCAAACACCGAGATCGGTAAAACCCTAAGAAAACAATCCTTAATCTTGGATTTTACCTTAGGTGGAGTTTGACCTCGTGAAGTTCGATCGCTCGACGCTCGTCATCGCAAAGCTCGTCCTTGCTAAGCTTGACCTTGCTCGGGATGTCTCATATCGTCTTCATCCTCCTCACATCCTTGCTCACTTTTATCCTGCAACCAAACTGAGACTACAATACGTACACTCAATACACAATATTAGTCTCAAATATAGGTCGTCATTAATCACCACCAGAGAAACTACTCCACACAGGAGTTAGCTCGACAGTTTCTCTTTCCAGTGAAATAACGCAACCATATTTAACGAGTAGCAAATGAGTATGAGATAGAATACAATCATATAGATCGTAGATGATAAACACATACGCACACGATCTATACTACTCATGTCAAGATATCAATCAACCTTGATGACCAAAGTGATGAGCTCCCCCTCAACATGTGCATCGACATAAAATTCACAACTGGAGTCATCGTTCTCAAGGTTTGTCATATAACATCTTGATCAATCAATATCAAACCCGTAACTGAGGAAACATTCAATTCAGGGTTTACCAATAATCAATTCAATTCACTTGTGCTAAATCAGGATTTATCTAATTTGTCATTTGATCATCAAAAACTGACATCTTCAGATTAACTTTAATCACAATGGATTTATCCAAATCATCATTAATCATCAAAAGCTAGATACTAAGATCTACCTAGATCCAACACCATCCAAGTGGTTGGAGGAAACGAATAGGTTATGGCGAATTATTTTCCTACGGTCCTTGAGGGTCCAGCACGGACCTGGTTGTTCAATCAACCAGAAGGATCGATCTAAAACTGGGAGATGTTCTGTGATGAAATCCTCAACAACTTCCAAAACTGCTACGAGAAGCCTGGCAAAGAAGATGATCTTCATCGCTTGCACCAGACTTCGACGGAGATGCTTCGGCTGTTTGTTAAAAGATTTGTAGGAGTGAGGAATACCATGATGAGGACATCGCTGACACGGTTGCGACCGCCGCTCCTTCCCCTACTACTTCTTCGACGCATGGAGGCCTCAATCCACAAGCCGTGCCTTTCAAGCCTTCATCAGTAGTCCAGAGCCTCATGCCAGAAGCCTCGACGCCCCAAGGAAGGTTCAACTCCAAGCCTAATGAGGACATCACTTCTTCGGATACACGCACCAACCATAATCCTCCGCTTGTTACACAAGGACCAATAATGCGCGGCCGAGCCCGATTGTTCTTTGCCAGGTGAACTTGTTCCTAATTTATATATATATGGTTTTGAGAATGGTTTACTACCTAATGGTGATAATATTGTACTTAGAAACTATGGAGAGGAACAGCAAGGATGCGAGGACCAGCAAGGAGCCCAAGTCGAGTTGGAGTCGAAGACGGATTCGAGTTGGAGACCGGTTCGGCCATCCAGGAGCAGCCTGTCTTCAAACGACCATAACTCCCTCATACGAAGTCCGATTGGGACGTTCTTATAGTCCACGGAGAATCCCACGATGAGATCTTTCCAATGGATCTGGCTCCACATCAAATTTCATTCTGGATCACCAGAAATTAACAAAACAAATTTTGACTAGATTCTAATTGGGCCAAGTCGGTGCTGCGACACCTTGTTTCGGGCCTTCGGCCCATGTATTCCCTAGTAGGGCGTGAGAAACCCTAGCCACACCACCTCTTCATATACTCAGTAGCCATCACTATTTAGATTTGGGTTTTGCTTAGATAGTTTTCACTGTTCATCGGTTTGTGGAACCCCAACTCGTACTCTTCATTGGTAATTGGCAATATTTAGATTGCGTATACAGTGTTCTTGCTTGTGTTCTCGATTCGCATGCAGGGATAAGCCTTCGTGGTGAGGTAAACCGTGTCTTGGCGTGGTTGATAACCAACAGAGCTGTGGTGTAGCGATTGCAGGGGTTCGAATCAGTTCTGATTGGAAGCCGGATCATCAACGTCAAGTTCTCCATCAATCGACTTACCTCTACCTATCGGAAGGTTGTTTTCCTTTGTCTCCTACTAACAATGCAGGATCTAATAATGAAGGGGATGACGAGTGCATCTTAAGATCAGAATTCAGCAAGTACGTGGAGGACAATCATAATGTGATGAACAGCACCGGCGCAAACCTCACCAAGCTTGCCCAAGACAGCGAGCAAAGGATGGAGCGCATTGAGCGGAGCATCTCCAACCTCGTCAACAGAATGGATCAGTTTGAGGGGCCACTTCACATTGCTGCCGCAAGACATGCGCCTCCTGTTGATGCTGCTAGACTTGCGACCAATGCCCCATCCAATGCAGTTTCCATTCAGCATAACCGCCACTCCTTGGCAGACGAGGTCGAAGAGTATGAGAATACCTACATTGCTGATACTGAGGCAGATGATGGTTTCAATGTCCACAATGACCGTGCCCATCGTCGTCTTCGACACAACCACCAAGGTATGGCTAGAAATCCCAATCGAAATCCAAGAGAGGTAAATGATGATCCACTAGCTAAAGTCAAGTTTTCCATACCTCCTTTTGCTGGTTGATATGATCCTGATGCTTACCTGAGTTGGGAATTATCTGTAGATCAAAAACTTGCATGCTTTAATTTCTCTGAGGATAGGAAAGTTAGTGCTGCTACTAGTGAATTCACTGATTTTGCATCCATTTGGTGGCATGAAACTTGTAAAAAACCAAATGTACCTAGAACTTGGGAAGCACTAAAACAAGCTATGGGATGTAGATTTTTCCCTTCTTATTATGCTCGAGATTTGCTTAATAAGCTGCAACGTTTGAACCAAGGTGACAAATCTATAGAGGAATATTATCAAGAATTGCAAACTGGCATGTTGCGTTGTGGCTAAGAAGAAAATAATGATGCTAAGATGGCTAAGTTCTTGGAGGGCTCAACCGTGAGATACAGGATATTCTTGATTATAAGGATTACACTACTATCACTCGTTTGTTTCATCTTGCCTGTAAAGCTGGAAGGGAAGTACATGGACGCCATCCCAAGACAAGAGGACACTTTGGAGGCTCTTCTTCCTCAAGCCAGACCCCGGTGGTGCATTCCAAGGCACCATCCACTGCTTCCAGTCGTGCGCCTCTGCCTACTACCACTACATCCACTCCTTCACGTGCTATCGAGGCAGCCGCACCCGTGAAGAGCGCTTCTTTAGTTGCTTCCACATGACGTACTCGCGACACACAATGTTATTGTTGCAAGGGATTTGGGCATGTGTCGCACAATTGTCCAAGTCAGCGTGCCCTTCTTGTGAGAGAGGATGGTGACTATACTAGTGCTAGTGACATTGATGAAGAAGAATATGCCCTTGTTGGCACAAGAAGAGATCTTGAGTTTTGCAATGGTGGAGAAATACCCAGCCCTTGTTGTCACGCGTGTCCTTAGTGCACAACCAGTGCGTGCTGAACAGAATCAACGCCACAACCTCTTTCAGACAAGGTTTGTTGTCAAAGAGTGTGCTGTGCACGTCATTGTTGATGGAGGTAGCTACAACAAGGGGCTTACTTGATTGAATGGTTAATTTCGTGTGGTAAGCTCAAGGTAACTAAAACTACGCGCGTACACTTCTCCATTGGTTCTTACCATGATCTTCATGTTCACTGTTATTAGGTAGGCCGTGGTTATATGATAGAGATGCCATTCACCATGGTAGGACCAATCAATATAGTTTTATGTTCAAGGGTAAGAAAATTGTTTTGGATCCTATGACCCATGCAGAGCTGCTGAAAATTGATGAAGAGAGAGCCAAAAGAGAGAAACAGGAGTGTGATAAAACTGAAAATCAATGTGTAGCTCAAGAACACAACCCACCAAAAGAACATGGAGTTAAACGATCTGAGATTAAATTGAAGGGTGATGTTTTATTAGCTACAAAAAATCCTTTGCATGATCTATTGACTAACAAGGATTCATTGTGTTGGGGGAAATCTCCACGAGACTAAGTCCAGGTAAGAGGCTTGTCCCGGGCGCCGCCATTTGCCCGGGGACAAAGCCCCCGGTGGTTGTCCCGGGCGCCGCCATTCACTCGGGGACAAAGCCCCCCGGTGGGTGCCCCGGGTGCCGCCATTTGCCCGGGGACAATGCCCCTGGTGGGTGCACCGGGCGCCGCCATTTGCCCAGGGACAATGCCCCTGGTGGCTGTCCCGGGTGCCGCCATTAGCCCGGGGACAAAGCCCCCTGGTGGGTGCCCCGGGCACCGCCTTTTTCCCGGGGACAAAGCCCCCAGTGGCTTGTCCCGGGCGCTACCGTCCTTCTGGAGGCAGAGGTCTCCAATCCTTGGTCACGTGAGGGTCACGCGAGAAGCGTCTCGGGAATCAGCAGACAACTGTCAAGCATCCAAGGTGCCTGACTGGGAGAAGGACGTCGCTACCCCTCGGTCCAACGGTAGCAGGCGGGGTAGTTTAGTCTTTTTGCGTCTTTTGGGGCTATTTAAGCCCTTGTACACCTCATATAAGGGACGAAGTTTTCATTATTGCTTGGAATAGACAATCTCATAGGTGTGCTCCGGAGCCATCTCTCCCCCGAGAGAGCTCCCCTAACCAACTCCGGTTAGAAGTACGCCGACAGGACTAGGGCCTCCACTGAGGCTCGAACCTGTATAAACCCTCTGTCACTTGTTGTGCTTGTCCGACGGGGGAGGACTGGTCATCTGGTCAGCCCACATCGTATTTTCTTCGCTAGGATCGTCCACAAAACCTGCCGGGGTATTCGTAATACCACGACACATTGCAAGCATCAATTTCTTTGCCTCCTGTTGTTGCGGCTAACCTTTTGCAGGAGCATGAGATGGAGTCGAGGACGACTCCAATTCAACAAGGGGAGGATGATGAGGACATCGTTGACACAGTTGCGACCGCCGCTCCTTCGCCTACTACTTCTTCAACGTATGGAGGCCTCAATCTACAAGGCGTGCCTTTCAAGCCTTCATCAGTAGTCCACAGCCTCATGCCAGAAGTCTCGACGCCCCAAGGAAGGTCCAATTCCAAGCCCAAGTCGCCGTCGAAGCCCAAGTCACAGAAAAGCCCGGTTCGGCCGTCCAGGAGCAGTCCAACTTCAAACGGCCGTAACTTTTGCGTCCGAAGTCCTTTTTCGACGATCCACCACTCCACGGAAAGCTTATCTCCTAAGATTTCCAATGGTTCTGGTCCCACTGCCAGATTTAGCCGGAAAAGACAGGAATCGCCGAAAGACACCACGGGACAGAAACTACCAGGTGTTGCGTCACCTCTTCTTTGGGCGGAAAGCCCATGTATTCCTAGGGTTGCTTGTGTGTGGGTCCCATCATGGCCGGCGCCCCTCCTCTGGCCGCCGCTCTACTTATGGCCGCCGCTACCCTTCTTCTTCCTCGGGTTTTGTTTTGTTTAGTTATCCACTGCGCATGTGAAACTACCTCGATTCCTTTTGTATCGGCTAGATCATCAGGAACGAGCTCGAAACCCCAAATTATGTGAGCTTAATCTAATTCCAGCAAATTAGTTGCTTTTATCTTGTTCTTGCTGTGTTTCTTTGGTTGCATTGCAGGAATCGACCTTCATGGTCAGGTCAGCCGTGTTTGGCGCGGTTGATAACAACTTGTGATCGTGGTTTGACGATTGCTGGCATCCACGCTTGTCTGGATTGGTAGCCGCTTCGCCTAGGTCACGTTCCACCCAACCAAACGTACCCTCTCACCAGAAGATCGGCAATCGTTAGCGCAGCATACCATTCCTAACATCTTTGAACTTCAGTCATTTGAGCTTTTAAGCACGGTCTTCGATACCGAAGGTTCTCGGAGGATTTGAGTATCCATCCCCCCACGATCAGTGTCAGATCTTTTCAACATGGCTAATTGATATTCCGACGCAGCTAAGGCTATAGAATGGAATAGAATGGTGGATAAGGGCAATCTACCTCCTTAACCTGGCCTGAAAACCAAAAAGAAGGAAGGTTCGAGCAAGAAGTCTGAATCCTTTGCCAGTGGAAAATCTGAGAAGCCCAACAGGAATGGAGCAAGCCGGTTCCGTGAGGTTGCAGTCTTGGACAAGCAACCACAGGAAAAAGGTAAAAAAGCTCCATTCAAATTTAATAAACCGCCTTCCGATGGTCGCAATGGCGACCGCGCGGAAAAACAAACTAACCCAGAGGAAAACAAAAAAATAGTGTCCATTACACAACGCTTCTGGACACGACCTCAAGAATTGTCGCACCTGGTTGAAGCGCATTACTTTGTGATCGCATTTCTTTGGAACTAGTCGACCAACTCCCCCTACAGGATGTAAATTTGGAGACCAAAGAGCTTGATGCGGGCAAGGAAACTCCGCGACGTGATAAAAAACTCAAACAAGTTCCTCTATTCCCAAATGGCCCATCTAAGACTGTTCGGATTGGGTCAGCACGGGATGACAAATAGGAACTCGCGCTCATTACTTTCCTCCAAGCTAAAGTAGATGTATTTGCGTGTAAACCATCCGACATGCTCGGAGTCCCAAGGGAAGTGAACGAGCATAGGCTAGCAATTCGTCCTAGACAGCGACCAATAAAGCAAAAGTTTCGACGCTTTGCTCCTGATCGACAAAAAGCCATTCGTTCAGAGTTACCTAAACTACAAAAAGCTGGCTTCATTTGCAAGGTTAACCATCCCGGATGGCTCACGAACCTGGTCATGGTCCTTAAGTCCAATGGTAAGTGGCACATGTGCGTTAATTACACCAGTCTTAATAATGCCTACCAGAAGGATGACATCCCCTCCCTCGCATCGACCAGTTGGTCGATTCAACACTGGGTTGTGAACTAATGAGCTTCCTGGATGCTTACTCAAGCTACCATCAAATTAGCAAGGCAAAAGTAGATGAAGAGAAAATTGCCTTCATCACACCCTTTGGCACCTACTGCTACATCAGAATGCCATTTGGGCTCAAGAACGCTAGTTCCATGTACCAGCACTTGATGCAAAGACATTTCTATCTCAATTAGTGTGTAATTTTGAAGCTTACATAGATGATCTGGTTGTAAAGAGCTTAAAAATCTCTAATCATCTAAATGATCTCACCGAGACTTTTTGCAATTTGAATAAACATGAAATCAAGTTGAATCCCGAAAAGTGTTCTTTTGGAGTTTATTTTGGTAAACTTTTAGGTTTCCTTGTTTGTTCACAAGGCATTGACGTTAATCCTGATTATATATGGGCCATTGAGCAAATGAGATCCCCTTCGACAATGAAGGACGTATAAAGCCTAGCTGGCTGAATGACGGCATTGAGTCGTTTTGTATCGTGATTAAGCGAACATGGTTTACCCTTTTTAAGGTACTACGTAAAACACAGTGGTTTCAAGTGGTCGGATGAAGCTGAAAAAGCCTTTCAGGAGGTCAAAGCATATTTATCGAGTGCTCCAATATTAGTTTCCCCACAAACGGCAGAGTCGTTACTCATTTACTTAGCAGCAACCCCTTGCGTGGTCAATGCAGTACTGGTCACAAAAAGGGAAGGAGTGCAACAACCAGTGTATTACGTAAGCAAAGTACTAAATGGAGCAAAGGAGCACTACCCCGAAGTCGAAAAACTACTCTATGCCCTCTCAATGGCTTCCCGAAAGCTGCGACATTACTTTCAAGCGCACAAGATTTCTGTGCCATCGTTCTTTCCCTTAGGGGACATACTCCGAAATCCGGAAGCAACTGGTTGGGTAGCGAAATGGGCAGTAGAACTCAGAGCATTTGATCTCCATTTCACTGCTCGAGTATAAATCAAATCTAAGATTCTTGCATATTTCGTGGTCGAATGGTCTAATCCCGAACCACTTCTGCAAGAGCCAACAGATTTGTCAACTAACGACCTTTGGATGATGCACTTCGATGTTTCTCGCGGTTTTTAAAACTCGGGGGCTGGAGTGGTTTTAATCACGCCTCAGAGTGACCAACTCCAGTACATCATACAACTCCACTTTGTTGCTACCAAAAATGCAGTTCGTATGAAGGTCTTCTAGCCGGGCTTCGAGCAGCTAAATCACTTGGAGTCCATTGGCTAGTGGTGAGGGGAGACTCATAGCTAGTCGTAAACAAAGTAAACAAGGAGTACAACACCTCCGACGAGACAATGGCTCGTTACCTGGATGAAGTGATGAAATTAGAAAAATACTTTAGAAATTTCGAAGTTCAATTCATTTCGGGAAGAGACAATATTCTCGCAGACCAGTTATCAAAACATGGGTCCTCACTTCAGCAAGAGTGTTCATTGAGCACCTAAAATCGAGGCAATGGCTAACGTCGCCACCATCGAGCACGAAGCAAATTGGATCCAACCATTGAGGATCTATCTTGCGCATGGTACCTTACCCGAGGATGAGACCGAAGCTGATCAGTTAGTTAGAAAAGCACGCATGTACAGGCTGGTCAAAAGGACCTTGTACAAAAAGAGTACACAAGGCGTACTCATCAGTTGCATCCCTCACGAAGAGGGACAAAACCTTATGAGAGAAATCCATGGAGGCATGTGCGGCGCACATGCATCCAATAGAACACTGGTCAAAAAGGCTTTTCGACAAGGGTATTACTGGCCTACGGCACTGAATGATGCCAGACACTTGGTCAAGACATGCCCATAGTGTCAATTTCATGCTCGGCAAGTTCATCAGCTGGCATTTGCACTACATACTATTCCCTTGACTTGGCCATTCGCCGTATGGGGAATAGATATTCTGGGGCCAATGCCCCACGCCATCAATGGATACAAGTTCTTGTTCATAGCCATTGATAAGTTCACTAAATGGATCGAGGCTGAACCAGTAGGAATCATTACCGCCGCAGCAGCGAAAAAGTTCTTTCACAAGAACATTGTGACACGATTTGGTGTTCTAAGTCATCTAATCACAGATAATGGTTCTCATTTCATGCTCGGCAAGTTCCCCATGCCATCAATGGATCCAATCTGCTTCAGCAGGAGTGTTCATTGAGCACTAAAAACCGAGGCGATGACTAACGTCACCACCCTCAAGCACGAAGCAGATTGGATCCAACCATTGAGGATCTATCTGGCGCATGGGACCTTACCCGAGGACGAGACCGAAGCAGATCGGTTAGTTAGAAAAGCACGCATGTACAGACTGGTCAAAGGGACCTTGTACAAAAAGAGTACACAAGGCATACTCATGAGTTCATCCCTCACGAAGAAGGACAAAACCTTTTGAGAGAAATCCATGGAGGCATGTGCAGCACACATGCATCCTATAGAACACTGGTCAGAAAGGCTTTTCAAGAAGGGTATTACTGACCTACGGCACTGAATGATGCCAGACACTTGGCCAAGACATGCCCATAGTGTCAATTTCATGCTCAACAAGTTCATCAGCCGGCATATGCACTAGAAACTATTCCTTCGACTTGTCCAATCGCCGTATGGGGAATAGATATTCTGGGGCCAATGCCCCACGCCATCAATGGATACAAGTTCTTGTTCGTAGCCATTGATACGTTCACTAAATTGATCGAGGATGAACCAGTCCGAATCATTACTGCCGCAGTGGCGAAAAAGTTCTTTCACAAGAGCATTGTGACACGATTTGGTGTTCCAAGTCATCTCATCACAAATATCAGTTCCCATTTCGTTAGTGGTCTTTTTCTAGATTATTGCGATGATATCTGGACCAAAATCTGTTTCGCATCCATCGCTCATCCGCAAAGCAATGGGGCAGTTGAACGTGCCAACGGGAAAATAATACAAGTGGTCAAGAAACGTCTTTTCGACCGCCTTAAGTTACGCTCAGGGGCTTGGGTAGAGGAACTCTACTCCATTCTATGGGCAGTTCGTACCACACCTAGTGGAGCAACAGGCGACACGCCTTTCCAACTGGTTTTTGGTGCCGAAGCCATGCTGCCAAGTGAAATCCAACTTGGCTCTCCTCGTGTGGATAGCTTTGATATCACAAATCCACGTGAAGCACGTGAAGATCAACTCATTCTTCTGGACGAAAAGCCTAATCAAGCACTGTTTCGGTCTGCAACGTATTTACAGACTTTGCATAAATATCATAGCAAAAGGGTGCGATCACGTAGCCTACACGTCAGAGACTCGGTTTTGAGAAAGATCCAAAGCCAGTCTAGTCACAACAAATTCTCTCCCCAATGATAAGGTCCTTACACTGTGGTTTCAATGCCACGACCTGGATTGGCTCGATTAGCTATGGAAGATGGCAAAGTTCTCTCTAACACCTAGAACATAGACCAACTGCGCAAATTTTATGTGTAAGTTCTTCCACTTCTTTTGTTCATTTTCAAATTTAATTCGGCATTTGTTCTACTTTATGTTGTAGTTATTTTCCTACTTTTCATCTCTAACTTTTCTCGGGCCATTCCCGGGGGCTGGTCGCAATAAACACTTTCCTACTTTTTAAGCTGTTTCTCAACGCATAAGGGACTTACTAGCATGTTCAAATCACACAAGTGGCTGTCAGTTCACAAAAAGCTTACACATTTTTCATTCAAATGTTTATTCCTATGACCATGAGATCACATATAGCCATAGCTCCTCTTTTTAAGCCGTCATCTCACACATAAGAGACTGCCTTTTATGATTCTCGCTCACTCAGGCCATGATTTCATTTCAATCCTACGACCATGATGCCAAACTTCGGCGTATGCATGGTCACAAGAGGGGCCTAGGGAAATATAACTATGGCATTAAGTCAGGGAGCTAAGCACTTAACATTTCAAAATTGTTTTTGCATTATCAAAAACTTTGCTAACCGTATGTATTTGCAAGGTACAAAATCATTGCTAAACCAGGTAAACATTTCCATTTCCATTTCAATAAAGTCATTATTACAAGATGTCATCACAGATTTTACATCAAATTAGATCAAGATCTCGAAGCAATTTCTCAATCAGAGGTTTCACCTCATCCATTATAGCACTCAGCTGACTCTCACAGTCAAAAGTAGCATCTTCACCCATGGGGTTCAGACCCAGATTCGAACCGTGGTGATGCCTTAACTTGCTAAGGATGGCGGAAGCTACAGCCCCAACATTGGACTTCAAAGCTTCCTTTTGCCTCCTCGCAGTTTCAGGAATGCTCTCGACCAATGAGTCAACTTCAACAGCGACTAACTTGCAGGACTCACTGAGGCTTAAGTTTTCCTTCTTAGGATCAATGATCTCTTCCCTCAATAAGTCACCGGAGGAAGCCTTTGTTTTCCTCCTCAAGAAAAATAGGGAAGCATCCTCCACCATGCCGCTCCCCTCCCCCTGTAGACCTTAAAATGAATTGTAGTTGTATAAGAGAAAGGTCAGAACATCAGAGATATTACCACAACAATCCTTCTAGTTGAGACATTGGGGTCAACCATGGTCGTGACTGTGGCTGGTTCCTGCACGCCTACAGCTACCCTGGTCGCAGCAGGCAAGGTTGTCACAGAAAGCCCAATCGAAGCTGCAATCGTGACCTTCACTACTGAAGGGAAGCAAAGCTTATTCGTAAATACCTTCTCCTGGCCAAGCCCTTTGTCGCAGGGGAAGCTCTCTTCGGCCTATTCGACGAGGAACCACCAGAAGGTTCAACGTCATCGCCAGCAAGCCTTCTCTGCCCTGGTGGTTGCGTGAACAGCTATGCAAATCCAAAAGAACTTCCTTTGGTGAATCATCTCCTAGAAATAGAATATGCACAAGTTTTCTGAAAGAGACATACCTTTCGATGCGCCTGCCCAAGTTTGTCGATGCTCCCTTCTAGGCTCTTCGGTCTTGGCGCATTAGCATCGCCTTCCTCGATCGGATTGAATGATTTCAAGAGGAAGCTTGTCCTCACCTCGATGTCAGAGGGGGACAAGGCTGAAAGATGATAAACATCAAAACGGCACCTCTAAGGAAAAACAAATTCCGATACACTCTACCAATTTGCCTAAGACTCAAAGATCGAAGCCCTTACCAGGGCTGCAATCCCTAGTGGTATCCTCTATCGCCCTGACCTCCCACGTCGGGTGGTCCCTCTTCTTCAAAGGACTAATCACGTCCCAAGCAGTCAAGCCCTTGTTCATCAGGTATTTAAGTACCTGGGCTTGCCTCTTCTGCTCGTCGTCAAGAGGGGGAGCAATGTCCTTCTCCTTGCTCTTCTTTGGCCGACAATCCGCGAATCAGAGATGACTCTCTTTCAGTGCGGTGCAGTAGAACCACCGCTGATACCACTTGTGAACTGAGTCACATAGTGGGAAGGGAAGAAAGTCTTTCTCCCGCAGCCGAATTCACCAAGAAATTGTACTGGCGGAAAAATGCTACACTGGGAAAAACCCCAATGTCAGCCTCGCACAGATGTTCAAATGTGGCGAGAATCAACACCGAGTTGGAGTTTATATTCACCAACTCCAGTTCGTAATGAGCGATGATCTCCCGCAAGAAGTTGCTTTCCGACAAGAGGAAACTGCAGCGCAGAAAATCCTCGAACACCACCAACTCGCCCTCTTGCGCCTTCGGGCTCTCCTCGTCCTCCCCAGTAGGCCACCATGGAATCAACGACTTGGAGGGAAGGTAACCGTCGGCCTCCAATGCCAACAGACTCTCCTCTGATCGGTGACTAGATCGAATCCAACATGCCATCAGGTTATGTTATGGTAGAAGAAGATGAAGGCTGAGAGCTTCGCAGAAAAAGGGAAAGTGAAAAACTCAGCAAAAACTTAGGAAATTTTGGGGAAGGTTGCGTGCATAGGAAGAACTCAAGACGAAGGGTTTAAAACCCCACTTCCCTCGGGTTCTTAGCCCCGTCAAAACAAACCTGACATGCGTACTCAAATTTCTTCTTGGGTTCGGCGGGAAGTCAAAATGAAAAGACACCATTTTAGAACATGAAACACCTTTTCAGAGCTTGCAACACCTTTTTCAATAAAAAGAAAGCCTTTTCACTTCAACTTCGGGGGCTAGCCGACATAGTTAGTCATTCTCATGATCGCACATAACCTCATGACTGCGATAGTCGTTCCATGATCGCGCATTACGTTCCGTGGTCACATCTACATTTCTATGGTCGAAGAAAGCCCAGGAAAGAGAGAGAAATAGTCCAAGGTTGTTTTGGACAAAATTTATCATTGATACTGAAATTTTGACATGGTAAAATTTCTTCTTTTCATTTATAACATATACAGTTAAATTTTTTTACAAGAAATTTACAATTAAGAAGGGATACATCAGGCGAGGTCGAGGTCATATAATAATCTATCTACTAAGGGCTTGACCTCGGCCCTGGCCACGTCCAACTGCTCCTGTTCGCCAACATTTGCATTCCCCACCATTGGATCCAAATCTAAACCTGGGCCGTAGTGGAGCCTGAGCCTACAGAGGATAGTGGAGATCGCAGCACCAACTTCGGTCCTTACCCCCTCCTTGTACCTCATTACAGACTCTAGGATGTTGGCGACCAGCGAATCAGCCTGGGCCGCGACCAGATTGCAAGACTCCTCAAGAGACAAGTTAACCTTCTCAGGTTTAATAACTTCGGCCTCAAGTGATCTGGGAGGATCTTCGGGTCTGCCAGGATGAGTTCACAAAGGCTTGGCCATCGAGACCTAGTCGACCGCAGAAAAGGTTGACGACCTCGATCCGATCTCTGGTCGGAATTGTAGTCCGATCAATATACATAACTGAGTCATATCAGTTTAGGTTAGTTGGTGTTCGAGTCTAATATGTTTAATCGGTTATTGAGTCTGATACGTATTCACACAATTGCACTATAAATACTTTGTAATAGTTCTAGTTTAGATGATCAAGTCTAGGTTGAACTTATTTGAATCTTAAACACATAGTTCATCAACGTAGGCGAGTGCATCCTAACGTTCGACGTGTACAAGATCCCTCTTTTCAATAGAGTTGTGCTATTTTTTGAACTGTGTTTTTGATCAACTTGGATTTTAGTAATTCCGAGTAAGATCCCGTTGGTCCGCATATTCACATCTGCTCGAGTGATCCGGGAGGATCTTTGAGTCCTTTAGGTTGAATAGTTCTATGACCTCAAAAAGGATCTGCGACCTCGAAAGGCTTCACGACCTTGGGAAGGATTCGAACTCTGGTCAAAATTGTATTCTGAGTCAAATATACATATAGATAACTAAGTCCTATATGTTTAGGTTTAGTTAGTTGTCCGAGTCTAATACATATAGGTTATTGAGTTTAATATGTACTCATATGATTGGACTATAAATCCTTTGCAATAGTTCTAGTTTAGATTATCGAGTCTAGGTTGAACTTATTTGATTCTTAGACACATAGTTCATTGACGGAGGTGAGTGCATCCGAAAGTTCGACGTTTGAAGATCCCTCTTTGAAATATAGAGTGTGCTATCTTTTGAATTGTGTTTTGATCAAATTTTGGGTATTGGTAATTCTGAATAAGATCCCGTAATTCCATATAATTAGCATCTGATCGAGTATAGTCGAAGCCTGCCTATACTTCAATTAAAGCGATCAGCATCAGAGCTAATCTAGTCCAAACATGGTCTAGGTCTTAATCTGATCATCGAGTACAGTAGAAACCAGTCTATACTTCAATCAGAGCAAAGCAGCATCTAGTCGACCCTAAGATTGATATACCCATATATGATGGGATGACCGATGCCGAGAAGTTGGATTCTTGGATCGACCAGTTTGAGACCTATTTCAACCTAAAAGGGTTCAGTCGTGCTCAAAAGGGGAAATTTGCACCTTTGAAGATGAAGGACCACACCAAGACTTGGTGGAAGGCCCTTATCGCCAGTGCTGAAGCTGACGACCTTACATGGGGTCAATTCAAACGACTCATGCGACAAGAATTCTACCCAATGGGTTACCTTGAAATGAGATGGGATCGTTGGCATCAATTATACCAACGGCGTGACCAATATGTCCAAGACTATACTACGGAATTCCAGAGACAAGCAATGGTCATTGGCATCTCGTTGTCTAATCCTCAGGCATTCCGGAAATACACATCTAGACTTCAGAAATCAATCAGTGTTGAGTTGAGCCTGTTCGCCGTCCAAGACATCGCGACCACGAGCACAACTGCTATGGCGATCGAAAAGAAGCACAAATCCCGCAGCAACGAAAGCACGAAGGAGAGTGCGACCTCGACAAAAAGAAAGCCGAGTCCGAAGAAGAACGCTTCAAAATCGGGCATGGGAACCTTTTGCGAGCATTGTCAAGTCACGCGACACACCAAAGAAAAATGGACCAGGGAAAAGAACAACTACAGCTACTACGGCTCCACCCGAAGAAGGAGTTGTCCGAGTGACTTCGGTCGATGAGGTGGATACAACTTTGTCTTTGATGGCGATGAGGAAGGAGTGGGATTCGGATTCACCTAACAACCATTGCTCAATGGAGGACTTGTTCACTATCAACATCTAGGTGAAGCACGAAGTGGTCGCAGCCATATTCGATCCCGAAAGTCAGAAGAATTTGGTTTTCGATGGACTGATTCGATGACTTGGTTTGAAGACAACCACACACCTGCGACCATATCCGCTAGGCTGATTCACATCCGACGTGAACCAATAGATTACAAGTCAGTGTGTGTTGAAGTTCGCGATCTCTACTTGATATATCGATGAGGTCCAATGCGATGTTGCTCCTATCGATATTTGTCAAGTGATCTTTGGGAGTCTGTGTCTGTATGATTGTGACGCTCATTTCCATCGGTGAGAGAAAGAGTACAAGCTCACTAAAGACAGAGTTAAGTTCATGATCAGTAGAGACATTCACATCTACACTTCGAACTTGATTTTCACAAATTAGGCCAAACGAATCATCAATGCATGTCATACATACATGCTTGTTATGATTCGACCAGTTGGTCAAAGTAATAGTACTCCAGCAGTGTTGTCGTTGGCATGCCAAGAAGTTTCTAGTGGTTTGTTGGGATTGCTGGAGAAATACAATGATTTGTTCGAGAGTACCTAGGGTCGTCCTCCGAAACGTCCAGTTGAGCATGAAATTCAACTCATGTTCGATGCGACACTTCCCAATCTGAGTATGTATCGCAACTCGGTATTGGAGAATGAAGAGATCAAAAGACAGCTTGGTGAATTGATCAAAAGACAGCTTGGTGAATTGTTAAAAGCTGGTGTAATCCAACCAAGTAGTTCACCTTGTGGATCTCCTGTGGTGTTTGTGCCAAAGAAAGATGGGACTTGGCGTATGTGCATCGACTACCGAGCACTAAACATGATTACCATCAAGAAACAGTACCCCCTTCCTTGTATCGACGATCTACTAGACCAATTGAAGCATGCTGCTGTCTTCTCAAAATTGGATCTAAAGTCAGGATATCATCAGGCCAGTATCCGAGAGAAGGATACCTGGAAAACTGCACTCAAAATGAGTCAAAGTCTGTTCGAATGGCTGGTCATGCCGTTTGGCCTCTGTAACGCCCGGCTACTTTTATGCATCTTATGAATGACGTATTGTGACAATTCATCGACGACATTGTGATCATTTATCGTGACGACATACTGGTCTATAGTCGTTCATGGGACGAGCACCTCGTGCATGCCAAAATGTGTTCGAATAGCTTCGGCAACATCAACTTCGCCTCAGTAGTTAGAAGTGCAAGTCCGACCAGCTGACTTTACTGTACCTGGGATTTGTGGTCGACAATGGTACGTTGCAAATAGACACAGATAAGGTAAGAGTGATCCGCGAGTGGCCTCGGCCACAAACAGTTACGGAAGTGCGCAGTTTTGTGGGAGCATGCTAGTACCTTTGGAAGTTCATACGACACTTCTCAATTGTGGCTTCTTTGTTGCATGCATTAACCAGGATCGATCAGAAGTTCAAGTGGACAGGGAAACATGAGGGCACGTTTCTCTTACTAAAGAGGAAGATCAGTGAAGCTCTTGTTCTTGCCTTGTCGAATCTACATAAACCATTCGAGCTAGAAACCGATGCCTCAGGTTATGTAATGGGCGCAGTGCTCATGTAAGATGACCAACTGGCGGTGGTACCTTTTGGGTAAAGAGACTGTTGTCCACACCAACCACCAGCCTTTGTAATATTTGCAAACGCAATCGAAGCTACAGCAAGCTCGACATATGAAATGGATGTCGTACCTGCAACATTTTAATCCAGTGATTAAGTACAAGAAGGGCATACACAATAAACCGGCTGACATGTTGTCGCGACCACCAGTTACAACCTTCTGTTTATCAGTGTTCATGCAGATCAAGCCCTCATGTCATGATGACTATGCCACAATGTACAGTGAAGATCCTGATTTTCGATCAGTGATCGCACCTAAAATGGTGTGATTTTTGTAATACTGCAAGTGGACGGTTGAACGTTAAGCACTTGAGGGTCGAATTCCACGAGTAACAAGTGTATTCGTCTTTCTAGCTTCATGGATCACTGATTAAGTCTAAACGAGTTTTGGGGTTGTTTTTCTATAACTAATTCTACTACTAAAGCTATCAATCTAGGGTTTTAAAGCAGTAAATTGCAGGTATGAAATCTGAATTTATAAAGCAGCAATTAAAACCGAGGGCTTTGGGAATTCCATAACCATCCGGCGTAATTTATCCAAGGTCCGAGGATTGTGAGTTAATTTCCATTGTTTTCCAAAACAAATTAAGTTTCCAATTCGGGGCGTTGGGTCAACAGTCAGAGGATCGCTTCCACTGTCACGTTTGGCGAGAGTCTCTCTCCTGTTCAGAGTCCCGCGTCAAAGCACTAAGGACTGAAGAACTCCCCTAAATTCTAGCTAAGACTCAACTATTACGTCTGTTGCCGAAATGATAATTTAGGGTTTAGAGGAAGAAAATATTAGAAAATAACTCCCAAACTTGAGATCAAAACCAAGGAAGAATCACGCCTTCCGGATTAGGTCATCCTTAACCCTAGAAGGGATCTACTCGAAAATAGCCATAATAATGCAAAAATAATAATAAGAAATAAATAAAAACTTACTTGATTGTTTGAGAATTGAAGTTGCCGTCCTTGCCGGCTTACAAAAGAAATAAAATAGAGAAGGGGGCTCTACTAAATAAAAACTAAACTAAACCCTAATGGCTAGTATGTAAAAAAGCATGTCTAATTGATCCAAAAACTTCTTTATTTATAGTACATAAGTCTTAGAATTAACCAATTACAACTCAAGACTTATTTAGGAAGGAAATTGTCTTAGATTCGGACTTTAAATCAACTAACGAATTTGTTTTGGATTTGGAAATCGGGTTTTGGGTCGGATTCGGGTTGGGTCGGATTGCTGTTTTTTCATATTTTCAGCACCTTCTTTCTCCACTTCGTTTCCTATTCAAACGATGTCGAAATAACTTCAAATTTGGTACGTTTGTTCCCTGAATAACACACTCGTCAAAGCAAATTGTAAAAATGTTATAAAAAGTGACATAAAATGAATATTAAGCATCATTTTTGCACATTTTCAATACTAAGCCTAGGGTAAAATTCTACCAAATTAATACTTATCAAATTCCCCCCCCCCCCCCCCCGCCCCCCAAGCTAGCATTTTGCTTGTCCTCAAGCAAAGAATCTGAATAATTTTCCAAAAATTGAGATGCGTTGGTAAATTAGATTCTCTATAAACAATCTTCCGAAGATTCACAACACATCTATGCATATGAGGCAATTGATCTTAGCAATTTAAAATTTCCAAATGCATATATTAAGATTATCAAATTTCAACCTTAGAAAAGAGAGAGCTTAATCAATTAAATTGTCTTAACAATCTTCTTTCATATAGGATTTAAAATAAACCATGCAAAGAAAATACTCGTTATGCTACGATTTATACAAAGTTGCTAAATTGCCCTCTTCTAAAGAAAAACACTAATTTTCTTACTTTTTTTGTTTGTTTGTTTGCCTCTTTTTTTTTATTCTTCAACTTTTTTGTGCTATTGGCCAGAATGTTTTTACTAGATCATTCCGTCATGGCGAGAGGAGACACAGCTGAAGACGCTTACTTAAGTGCACTTATAGAAAGGCAACTTTGTCGATTTCCCGAGCCCCTGTAAGCAACCTCAATGCTCTGTATACCTTCCCTTCACCAGCTGGTCAACGATTCACCACTGCCTCCCCCCAGCGGGTCGCATATACATTACACGAGATTAGACAAAGCCGCAGCTTAAGCAACCATTTTACTGAAAATATTTTTTTTTGTATGCATAAGTTAAGTAAATCTTCCCTTCCCCAGCTGGTCGACTATTCACCACCGCCTCCCCCCAGTGGGTCGATTATACTTACTTTTACACTTTTTTATTTTTAAAGAGAAGGGCAATTAGCAATCTAGGCATAAAGAGTAACACAAGAGAGTTAAGTCCAAAAAATGGTTCTATTAGAAATCTTCAATTTGGAAGAACTCGAGTACAATTTAATGGATAAGTTCAAACTTTAATGGTTACTTTAAGATAAAAACTAAACATAGGCAATGAAAATATTTAAAAGATCTAAGTTCAATGGATCATATGCAAAGGTGTGATAGAATAATCATCTAATTGCTTAAAGATCACCTTCAAAACCAGGCATTCCAAGTGATAAATCTTTTTTTATTTTTTAGTTTATGATGGTGACGAGGATTATTACCCGAGCTAGTTCAAACTAATGCATGAATGGTTTAAGACAGAATCAGATTAGACGTGTGTCTATAAGTCTGTCGCTATGGTCTCAGACGACCTAAAGGGTGCTGACACAGAGATATTGCATGATTACAGCCCCTGCGCAATCATGAGGTCGCAGACAGTGCGCGATTAGGAAACTGCGGACAGTGCGCGGTTAGAGGGTCGTTGATTATCTGCGACCAGAACAATTCGGGAAGGCCTAACTCTTTGAATGGGCATATCCCGAGAATCATGAAGATATTTCCACGTATGAAGACAACAGCCAGGAGGTTAACATGTGCGGTTATCCCTTGATTGCATGTGTTAAGCCTGCGTGGAAGTTAAGTGCGGTTAACGAAACTGCATCTTAACAACTGTCCAAGGCCGTTTCGCATTGGCACCCTTTTGTCCAGTATAAAAGGGTAGTCAATGCACGTTCTGAAGACGGGAGAGAATTCAACCAAGCATATAAGCACTACCAGGTGTTCAACAAACCTGAAGACTTAGATATAGTTAGATAGACACTAACGTTGAAGAGATCATCGCCTGTGATCATCTCTTCTTCCCTCTTGTATATATCTTATTACATATAGTGAAATCACAACAGGACATAGGGCTATTACTCCCACCATCGAGGGCCCAAACCTGTATAAAATCTTTTGTGCCTCCACAGACTTGATTCATCCTACCTCCCGGAGGAGCACCCTGAAAGGTCCCGCAACTCACAAATTTTCATAAGATCGACTAAGGACCCCAAGTCCAAATCGTCGACAGCTGGCGCCTACCGTGGGGCCTTTCTCAAGGTGCTTTCCCTTCACCGGAGGTTTGGTGAGCAATCAGGAGCATATGATTCCGAGAATGACTTCGATCTTGACGATTATTCCCATACACAAATGCATTCACCTAGTGATCCCGTTCCAATGGAAGAGGTCAGTTGCGAAGACATTCCGAAGGGACGTCAAGAGGACACATCTTCCCCTACCCGGGTCATGTCCATCGACCAAAGGATGGAAGAGACATGTCTGGAACTTGATGTCAGTTCCACCATTTGCAAAATCGAGTCTTGGTCGCCATGTATTCCCGTCGGGGACCAGGATGGCAGCAACCAGGAACTCAGTCCAAGGAGGTTTGATCCTAACAACCTCCACTCTCTCTCTGATTTCAAATCCGACTCGGAGCAAACAGAGATGTTCACTCCTTCTGTAGCTGCGCTCCCCAGAGATTTCGCTGCCTTGTCGGAAGAAAATCCCAATCAGCGCATTGCTAGGGAAGAACGGGAGCGCAGACAAAAGGAGGAACAAGAACGCAAGCAGAAAGAGGATCAAGACCGCGAGCGACGAGATAACGAACTCCGCAAGGTAGCCCTAGAGGCTCTACAAAATGCGCAGGCTCATTATGACGCCGCCCCTAGTTCCTCTTGTCGCCCACATGGTCGCAGGCACGACCAAATTCCTTCTTTACCACTGGAACATTTACCGGCGAATGAAGAAACGATTACACCTGGCGCACCAAAGAGGAGTACGCATGGCCAACTTCGAGCTATCACGGAGGTCTTGCGTAATTTTCCTCCTACCCTCACTGACGCAGATAAACCAGCCTTTGCTAGGATCCTGGCGTAGAAACTGGATGAGGTTGCATCTGATGCAACCCCTACAGCTTCCTCCCGGTCTACGATACGTTCCCATGAAAGGGAGTATTCTTACTCTAGTCATTGTAGGCGTAATCGATTACCATCCGGATCACTTCGGCATGACAAATCCAAGCACGTGGGAAGTTCTCATGATCGAGATTGAATTCCTGTGCATTCTCGTCTGGGACCACGTGGCGCATCCCCATCACGTGAAATCGCTCGTGGATATGCTGAAAACCGCGAAACTTTCCACAGTCCCTATGTAGGTTGCAAGGCTTTCTTGCCAGGCCTCCGTGCGGTTGTCTGGCCGGATAAGTTCAAGCTAGGGGCTATTGAGAGGTTTGATGGGACCCAGAATCCGTCGGAGTTCCTTCAAATTTACATTACCACTATCCAAGTGGCTGGCGGCGATGATCGCGTCATGGCCAACTACTTGTCGACAATTCTTGAGGGACTGGCAAGGACCTGGCCATTCAATCAGCCCGAAGGTTTGATATATAACTGGGAAATGTTGTGCGATACTATTATCAACAATTTCCAGAATTGTTATCAAAAACCCGGGAAAGAAGACGATCTTCACCGTCTACGACAAACCTCTACGGAGACTCTCCGATAGTTTGTCAAAAGGTTTGTCGGGGTGAGAAATACCATCCCAAACATATCCGATAACTCTGTTATCAGGGCGCATAAGCACACTGTTCGATATCAGAGATTTACGGAAGATTTACTTATCAACCCTCCTAGATCAGTCACCGATCTCTTTGGTATGGTTGATCGCTATTCAGATGCGGCTGAAGCCGTTGAATGGAACAGTTGGTCGATAAAGGAAATTTACCGCCCCAATCAGGTCTCAAGGACGTAAAAAAAGCGGATACAGGCAAGAAGCAAAAGGATTCATCGGGCGGGAAGTCAAAGAAGACAAAAAAGAATCGAACTGGACAGTACCGGGAGGTCACAGTTGCGGAAAAGCCGCCGCCGGTGAATAAGTTTTCATTTAAAAATAAAACTGCCTCTGGTGGTCGCAATTCTGACCAACCAGAAAAACCAGCTAACTCGCAGGAAGGCAAGAAGTGGTGTCCGATCCACAACTCTTCGGGACATGACCTCAAAAATTGCCATAGCTGGTTGAAGCAACTAGATGACTTCTACCTGGGAATTGGGCCGATGCCAACTTTGCTATCGAAAGAGCAGACTTGCGGGCTTAGAGACGCCGACGGGGATGAAGAATGTCCTACCAGGCCAACTATCGCTAAATTTATGATGGCGACGCACTACGCCTATCAGTGCGGCAAGTTACCTGGCCCCAAAGGCGTAATCTCTGTCCGAGGCAGCCGCAATGTGGCATTGACTTGCGATCGGTTATCACTGGAGCTCATGGATCAACTTCCCCTTCGGGATGTCAAGATCACCACCACAACTGCGGATACGATGAAAGTCACCCCTTGACCAGAGGAAAAGTTAAAACTGGTTCCATTATGCCCAGATGATCCATCTAGAACAATTCAGATGGGGACAGGCCTGGACGACGAATAGGAACTCGAACTCATTACCTTCCTCCGGGCTAATGCAGATGTGTTTGCGTGGAAACCATCCGACATGCCCAGGGTCCCATGGGAGGTAATCGAGCACAGGTTAGCAATTCAACCTGGACAGTGACCAATAAAGCAGAAGCTTAGATGTTTTGCTGTTGATCGGCAAGAAGCTATCCGTGCAGAGTTAAACAAACTCCAAGTAGTCGGGTTTATTCGAGAAGTCGAACATCCGGAATGGCTTGCAAATCCGGTCATGGTCCGTAAGTCAAATGGTAAGTGGCACAAGTGTGTCAATTACACCAACCTAAACAGTGCCTGCCCGAAGGATGACTTCCCCTTCCCCGCATCGATCAGTTGGTTGATTCTACTGTGGGTTGAGAACTGATGAGTTTTCTGGATGCTTACTCAGGATATCATCAAATTAGCATGGTGGAAGAAGATGAGGACAAGACTGCCTTCATCACACCATTTGGCACCTACTGCTATGTCAGAATGCCATTGGTCTCAAGAACGCCGGTTCCACATACCAGCGCTTGATATAAAAGACCTTTCTTTCCCAGATGGGGCATAATCTTGAAGCTTACGTAGATGACTTGGTTGTAAAAAGCTTGAAAAGCTTGACTCATTTAGGTGATCTTGCTGAAACCTTCTGTAATTTAAACCGATTTGGAATAAAATTAAACCCAGAAAAGTGTTCTTTTGGGGTTTCATCTGGTAAACTTTTAGGTTTTCTCGTTTGTTCTAGAGGAATCGAGGTTAATCCCGAGAAAATCAGGGCCATCGAGCAAATGAGGTATCCTTCGACCATGAAGGACATCCAGTGCCTGACAGGTCGCATGGCGGCTTTAAGTCGATTCATATCGCGGCTAGGCGAGAGGGGATTACCCTTCTTCAAAGCTCTCCGCAAGCACCATGGTTTTACCGGCCTGGTCGGCTGAAGCCGAGAAAGCATTTCAGGAGGTTACAGCATACTTATCTAATCCGCCGGTGTTGGTTTCCCCGGTCACAGGGGAGCAACTACTTCTTTATTTGGCGGCCACACCTCATGCAGTCAGTGTTGTTCTGATCGCAGTAAGAGAAGGTGCACAACCCGTCTATTACGTGAGTGAGGTACTTCATGGTCCTAAGGAGCGTTACCCTGAGATCCAGAAGATACTTTACATGCTACTGATGGCTTCCCGCAAGTTACGACATTACTTTCAGGCACATAAAATTACAGTGCTCTCATCCTTCCCCTTGGGAGATATTATCCGAAACCCGAAAAAATCTGGTCGAATTGTGAAGTGGACTGTGGAACTTGGAGCATTTGACATCCATTTCACCCCTCGCACTGCGGTCAAGTCTCAGATCCTTGCAGATTTTGTGGTTGAATGGACTAACCCTAACCCTCCAAGGCAAGAATCCGAAGACTTGTCGTGTACCGACCACTGGACGATGTATTTTGACAGCTCTCGCAGTTTCCAACACTCAGGGGCCGGAGTTGTCTTAGTAATGCCTCAAGGCGACCAACTCAAGTATGTCATTCAATTACATTTTGCTGCAACTAACAACGTAGTAGAATATGAAGGTCTTATTGTAGGGCTCCGGGCAGCAAAATTCCTTGGAGTCCGTTGATTAGTGGTGAGGGGAGACTCACAGCTAGTCGTAAACCAGGTAAACAAGAAGTACAGCACCTCCGATGAGACAATGGCTCATTACCTTGGGGAGGTGAGGAGATTAAAAAAACACTTTAGTCATTTCGAAGTCCAATACGTCCCGCGAAAGGACAATATTCTCGCAAACCAATTATCTAAAATTGGGTCCTCACGTACATCTACTCCGGCAGGGGTGTTCGCCGAACACTTAGAGCATCCTTCGATCATGACTACAGTCAAAGATGACCAGGTAACAGTCTTCATTACCAACCTTGGACAAGAAGGGGATTGGACCCATCCATTGAGGTCTATCTCGAACATGGGGACCTTGCCCAAGGACGAAACCGAAAGTGATCGGTTGATTCGAAAAGCGCGCCTATACAAGCTTATAGAAGGAGTTCTGTATAGGAAGGGTACTCAAGGGGTATTCATGCATTGTATTTCTCAAGGGGAAGGTAAATCCCTCTTGAAAGAAATCCATGACGGTGTGTGTGGTGCACACGCGTCATTGCGCACACTGGTCGAGAAAGCTTTCCGACAGGGTTTTTTCTGGCCTTCGGCACTCGATGATGCCAAAAATTTGGTCAAGACATGCCCTCAGTGTCAATTTCATGCCAGACAAGTTCATCAGCCCACATATGCCTTGAAAACCATCCCATTAACGTGGACATTTGTGGTTTGGGGGATGGATATTGTGGGACCTATGCCACAGGCCGTTAATGGTTACAAATTTCTGTTCGTAGCCATCAACACGTTCACAAAGTGGATTGAGACTGAGCCTGTCCATAATATCACCGCTGCTGTGGCACAAAAGTTCTTTCATAGGAACATCGTCACTCGATTTGGTGTTCCAAGTTGTCTCATCACTGACAACGGTTCCCAATTCGCTAGCGGCCTCTTCCTGGACTATTGCGATAATATCGGAACCAAGGTGTGCTTTGCTTCTATAGCTCATCCACAGAGCAATGGTCCTGTCAAATGCGTCAATGGGCAGATATTACAAGGCATCAAGAAACGCGTTTTCGATCACCTTAAGATGCACTCGGGGGCTTGGGTAGATGAACTCTACTCCGTTCTATGGGCACTATGCACTACCTATAGTCGAGCCACCGGTGAGACACCTTTCCAGTTTGTATATAGCGCCAAGGCGGTGTTACCTACAGAAATTCGTATTCGTTCTGTCTGAACAGATCAATTCGACCAAATTGATCAGATCGAACAATGTACTTAGGATTTAGCCTTCCTCGAAGAAAAGCATGATCGAGCTTTGATAAGGTCAGTAGTATATTTGCAAGCTTTGCGAAAATATCACAGCAGAAGGGTGCGGCCGCGTAGTCTTCACGTGGGTGATCTGGTTTTATGAAAAATACAAAACCAGTCTAACCGCAATAAGTTCTCTCCCCAGTGGGATCGCCCTTACGTTGTTGTTTCAGTACCGCGATCAGGATCGGCTCAGTTAGCGATGGAGGACAGTAGAATCTTATACAATAAATGGAACATTGATCAACTGCGCAAGTTTTACGTGTAAGTTTCCCAATCTTTTTCTTGTTCAATTAGCATGGTTTAACAAAAACTTCGTGAGTACTTTTCTTCGGCTCATGTTATGTCCGTTTTCTTTATTTGCCATACCTATACCAAGCCTGGCTTGGGAGCTGATTGTCGATAATCATCTTGTTACAAATATCCTAACCGGATTCATTGGCCGATCTTATGGTCGCATCCAGCTAAGACATCCCTCAATAATCCGTTTCTCAACGCATACGGGACGTACTGGAATGTTCCTGATCATTCGAGTGGCTGCCAGTTCGTAATAAGGTTGGATGTTGTATCGAGGTCAGTATCAGTTTGATCAGATGATCATATCTAAGTTAAAGCATTTCTTGGATATTCATAATGCCCATATTTTTCCAGAGATTATAATATTAGATCTTCAGTATTTATGATCTCAGGAGGGGGCTAAGAGAATATGATCATAATATGAAACGAAAAAAGTATCACTCTTTTCCAAAAATTTAAGACACGCATTTGCATGTTATAAATGTAATTTCACAGGTAATAATTAATAAGAGAGATCATTACAAGGAATCAAATAAGGCCTAGCTCTTTCAGTAGATCTTCGACTAGAGGCTTGACTTATTCAGAGATGGCCTCAAGTCAATCACCGTCGATCTCTGCATTTTCTACCACCGGCTTCAGATTCAAATTTGGGCCGTGGTTTAATCGTAATCTGCAGAGAATGGCAGAGGCTACAGATCTAACATTTGACCTCAGTACCTCTTCCTGCCGTTTGGTATCTTCAAGAACATACTCGAGGAGTGATTCGGCTTGCGCCACGACCAGTGTGGCTAACTCGCTAAGGTTTGGATTGTCCTTTTGAGACTCGATCACATCTACTTTTAGCAGAGTAGCCACCATCTTCAGCTTTTTGAAGATGTTCGATTGAGTATCACTACAGGAGGAAATTGTTTCGTTTAGAACTTCATTCTCCAGGCTAGCCGTATCAATTTTCGAGCTTTGCAACTCGATGGTCGCCTGAAGGTTTCTTTTCTCTTCTGGAAGACGGCTTATTTGATCCTCTTGTGCTGTATGAACACAGTGAACATTTAATATAAAAAAGTTCATATGATAAGAAGATTCCTTCTAGTCGGAAGTATACTTACAAGAAAGTTTTGACTGCGCTTCGCGAAGTTCCTTCTCCAGAGAAGAATATCTCGCAGCTGCAGTTTCTTCTTGATTCTCTCGATCAGCCATGCTCTTGTTCAGAAAGGCATTTTCTCTGTAACAAGAAGGACGATCAGTTATGCTTAAATACGGATTCAAGTTAACATGAATAAAGAGCATTATACTTACTGTTGCAACTGGCTGATCTCCCGTTGCACGACCTCGATATTCTTTGCTATAGCTGTCGACTTGGTCGCCACCCGGGTCAAGTCCTGGAACACGATAAGAAGTTGCTCTTAAAACTTGAATATTTCTGAATTTTTGAGAGTTTGAAAATAAAAAAGAGGGTGTTCATACCTCTATGTAATCGCTGAATGAGCAGTTGTCAACATCAGCGTGAGGTCTAACCTCAGGGCTTGTTGTGTCCGCGGTAGGGGCAGCAGATGATTTTTCCTATTGTTCCCCCTCTATGACCGGGACTGCGGTTTCCATCTCTTGGGATCGGATTTCCGCTGCCATTCCATCCATGATGGCCCGAAGAACCTCTTCGGCCATGGGAATCGGACTTGGCTCTCCCGCGACCTCTGCAGTGGGTGTAGCATGGATTGTCGAGGTCGCCGGGGTACTAGGTGCAGCATCCCTGCGCCAACAGACAGACAAACATATTGGAAGGTGAAGATGCCTCCCGTCAGTCATATTTAGATGGCGATAGGAAAAGTTCTCACTTTATTCGAAACCCCACCCAAGGTTTAGGTTCCGATGATGAGTTCCCAAGAGAAAGAAGCCAACTGGTTGCTCTCGGGAAAGAGTCTTCTTTTGTCCTTGTCTTCCTTCTTTTAAAAAGGACAGTATCCTCTTCTCCCTGTATGAACACAATTCAATGGGTGTGTACAGAGGAACCAAAACATGCGAGATTGTGAGGATTCTTACCACAGTTGCTCCCGCTATCAGTAGGGGACGTGTTGTAAGCCCTGGGGCTTCACGAGCCTCAGGCACCAGGGTTCCACCCGAAACCACGGGGTTGTCAGTGGTCACGGGGCCCATTATAGCCATTTCTGTCCCTGCGGTCAGGGACAAGATTTCATCGACCGAAAGGGAAGTCGACCTCTCTGAGACACTTGATCCCAAGAGGTCAGTTGTTTTCCTCTTGCAGCGAACTAGAGGAATCTTGTCTTCCTCGTCCTCGCTCCCTTCACTCTGTACGACGAAGAAGTAATTTCCACTCGTACTTGGGGTTACAGGAGGTATCGAGAATCTTACCGCAGTATTTTTCGAGGTAATGGTCTTCTTTCATGAAGAAGCTTCTCCCAAGATATTCTTAGGGTTTTGGGAGCAGACTCCTTCACTTCGTGCTTTGAAGGGGTCCTTCTCACCCTGTTCGCAGGCGGTCTTCCCAAGGACCAATGTCGTCACTTGGACGCATTGCCTCAGCAAATTTTCCCAGAAGCTATATTATTCAACATGTTTTTGGCAATACAAGACAAATGGATGGTTTCCAACAGAGTTTGTTTGAATAAATCATACCTTTCGGCGCTCTTGCTTAAGATCATCGCCGGTGTTAATCAAGCTCTGGGGGCGAGGCGATCCTTTAACTCCCTCCACAGCGGCGTTATATGCCCGAAGGAGGTAGTTTGTCCGTTTCTCAATCTCGGACAAGGATAGCGCTGTATCACAAATAATCATGTTAATAAATGCAACGACTTTTAATCAGTAAAAAATGTATGTTTTGTTGATTAAAGGACATACCGTTATTATAGTCCAGGGTGTTGTCCGCCATGGACTCCACTTCCCAAGCTGGATGTGCAATTTTATGCAGGGGGCTTATCCTATTCTTCATGAAGTCGCGTATGATGTCACGTGCGGTCAAGCCTTGCTGGACTAAGTGAAGACTAGCTTGAGCTTGTTTCTTCTGTTCTACGCTCAGAACGGGAAGGGAGTCTAACTCACTGGCTTTCTCCGATCGAGTGTTCCCAAACCATAGTCTGCTCTCCAACGGAGGGGTGCAGTAGAACCATTTATGGTACCACCCATGAACAGAGTCCTGTAGGGGCGGGAATGGGTACTCTTTCTTCTCCCGTATACGGAAGTAGATGCATCCAGCGGCATTGGCACTTTTTGACCATGCTGAAAAGTAGAAGCATCGGAAAAGCTCCACACTTGGAAGCACTCCGACAAAGGCTTCACAGAGGTGTTGGAAAATCGCCAGGATAAGGACTGCATTTGGGTGGAGATTTACCAACTCCAATCCGTAATAGTCCAAGATTCCCTCAGAAATTCGCTTTCTGGGAATCGAAACCCGCAGCGCAAGTATTCCTCGAAGATCACCAATTCACCCTCGTGGATGATTGGGGTTTCTTGATCTTTTTCCGCTGGTCGCCAATTGATTAGCAGTCATGGCGGGAGAATATCTTCTTTCTCTAAAGCCACCAGGCTCTCTTCTGTATGGTGGACGGATCAGCTCCAGGACACCATTTCCTATGAAGAATTGAGAAGAAAGGTGCTGACTTTGGAGACGACGAAGACGAGGAATGCAAAAGAGGGTTTTTGTGCAGCAGGAGGGTCTAAGGCAACGAAGGGTTTTTGGCTTCTCCAGTAAACTACCTCTTCCTTTTATATGTCCGAGACAACCCTTCTCCGAGTATTTTATTAATTTCCCATAATGGGTGTCTTTCCTCTTGGAAGCTGTTATCCATACCCAGTAATGAATCCGAAATGAAATGTGTTTTTATCATTTTATTTCGCATTCAGGGGCCATGGTACAGATAAAAAATATTGGAAATTCCTAAATCTTTGAACGGGAATAACTCCTTATAGCTTTGGAATAAGTTTATGACCTCTATACTGATCGCAACGTAATCCTGTGATCATAATAGATATGTGTGGTCATAACAGCTGTGGTCGCCGTATGGTCAAGATGCTGTTCTGTGATTGTTCTGATCGCAGTGTACAGTCTCAATGCTCTTCTGAGATCAAAAAAACTATTATGTGATCGCTATTCTAGTTCTAATCGTAATCTACGGCCTTAATGTTATTCTAAGACCGAAGAAATGAGCTAGTTTCAGACAAAAGTTTACTTGTGTATTTTTGGTCGCAGAAGCATTCTCATGTAACTATTTCTCACAGAATGTAAAGAACCTTAATTTGGATTATAAGTTCTACATAAATCCTTTTAAGAGATCAAGTATGTGAGGAAAAGAAATTCTTTATTTCTGACAATCTTTACATACGAAAGGGACACAGGCGACCAAAGCGTCAACTTGGTCTAATAGCCTTTTACAAAGTTCTCCCAGGGACATATTAACATCAGTAAGATCAACACTGGCTGCCCCTAGAGAACTGGCTATGTCTCTAAGCCTATCTACATCATCCCGAATCAAAAAGGCACTTTTATTCTTTATTGTATCGAAGAGTTCTCGCTGCTGCCGAGCATAGTCCCTCTCCAAGCGGAATTGGCACGCCTCTTCGCGGGAGTTGTCATAACATTCTGCCAGATGTAGAATGGCCGAAGACATTTCATCGGTCTTCTTCTCCAAGGCCTCTTTTTCTTTTTGGAGAGTTCGCTCGAGGGAAACACTCTCACCAAAAAGAGGTTGGACCTCAGCAGACTGATCGCTGGGGGCTCCAGAGATTTTCGTCTCCTGCACATGTATGCGTTAGTTTTACAAGATGAAACGACCAGCAGAGAGAATGAAAATAATTACCAATCCTCGCAGTAAGATTGGACGGGAGGATGAAGCGCTTCCCCCAGAAAGTAGATCACCCAACAAAAGTCGAGGACCATTTGGTCGCGGGAATGCAACCTTCCCACCAGAAAATTGATCACCCAACAAAAGCTGGGGATCACTTGGTCGCAATAGAGAAAGCTGATCAGAAGAAGAAAGCTTTGAAGTATTATTATGGATCTCCAATGGTGGAGATGATGGGACTGGAGGAGCTGATGGGACTGAAGAATAAGGTAATGTGATAGACCAGGTCTCAGCTCCTTTTACCAATTTTGATGCAGTCCCACTAGAGGACCCTTTATCATTCTTCGATCTCTTCTTTGGAGGAATTAGTTCTTCGCACACTTGTAAGCTTCAAAAAGCATTACTTTGGAACCGACCAGAATGTAGGAAAAAAGTTGAACCAAGACTTTCAGAAAAAGACTTACTTCCTGAGAGTCTTGATCAATTTCTAACAGCACTTATGTTCTTTCCTCATCACTCTCAATCTCAATGATGTTCTTGGGGTCTTGATCTGCCATCGGAACAAGAACTAAGGCTCAGAGGAAGTGACTGGAGAAAAAGAGAAACTCTAAAAAGGACTTAGACATGGTGAGAAATTTGTGAGTTCAAAGAACCGAAAGGCTCTTCAATTTATAGAGCCAGAAGGCGTCGGTTCGTTTCCACACACGTCTCGGGTTCTTAAACCGCACTTACGGTTGCCAGCACGATGAGTCTCCTAAGTCATCATTACTAGCCAAGAAAGACTTAGGGTTTTTCTCGGGATATGAACCGTCACACGGCGGAACAGTATCAGTTGAAGTTAAAACATCGGGTTCATAATTTGATGCAGGATAAAATTTGAAGTAAATATGTTCTTTCATTTTTCTTCAAATTTGGGGGCTAGCTGACGAGGATTATCACCCGGGCTAGTTCAAAGTAATGCATGTCTGGTTTAAGACAGAATCAGATTAGACGTGTGTCTATAAGTCCATCGCTATGGTCTCAGATGACCTAAAGAGTGAGGACACAGAGATATTGCATGATTACAGCCCCTGCGTGATCATGAGGTCGCAGACAGTGCGCGATCAGGAAACTGCGAACAGTACGCGGTTAGAGGGTCGTTGATTATCTGTGACCAGAACAATTCGAGAAGGCCTAACTCTTTGAATGGGCATATCCCGACAAATCATGAAGATATTTCCACGTATGAAGACAACTGCTAGCAGGTTAACATGTGCGGTTATCCCTTGATTGCACGTGTTAAGCCTGTGTGGAAGTTAAGTGCGGTTAACAAAATTGCATCTTAACAACTGTCTAAGGCCGTTTCGCATTGGCGCCCTTTTGTCCAGTATAAAAGGGTAGTCAATGCACATTCTAAGGATGGGAGAGAATTCAGTCAAGTATATAAGCACTACCAGGCATTCAACAAACCTGAAGACTTAGATATAGTTAGATAGACACTAACATTGAAGAGATCATTACCTATGATCATCTCTTCTTCCCTCTTGTATATATCTTATTACATATAGTGAAATCACAACAGGACGTAGGGCTATTACTCCCACCATCGAGGGCTCGAACCTGTATAAAATCTTTTGTGCCTCTACAGACTTGATTCATCCTACCTTCCTGAGGACCGCCCTGAAAGGTTCCACAACTCACAAATTTGCATAAGATCGACTAAGGACCCTGAGTCCAAATCGTCGACAGATGGAATGTGGTGGAATGATGATTTGCTGAAGACTAAACAATTGGTGAACTGAACATCCCCCAAGCTAATTCAGACTAAGCAAATGGTTAAGTAAACACCCCCCAAGGTAAATTAGACATTGTCCTCAATGTATGGAGATAGATACAGATTACCGTTTGCGGTTGTGGTTCAGGTTGATGGATGTTGTGGATGATGATGTGGTGGAAGAAGATGTTGTGGTCCACGTCGCAAGTGAAAACCTAAAAAAATAAATAATAATAATAATAAATAAATTAATAAAAGAAAAACTTGCGCACCGTGTGGATCAACCATCGGAGTTTGGGTAACCAGGTTGCCTCCCGGCTAGCGCTAGTTTAACGTCCCGCTCGACGGAACATCCTCGACCGTTCAAAAATATATAGAATCAAAAGAATTGACCGAGTTTAGTGTACTTACCTGGTCTCCTGCATTGTATAGCTTGATACTGTGCATGTTTACCTTGAAAGTGGTGCCGTTTTGTGCTTGAAGTTCGACGGCACCATACAGGAAGACCTTTTCTATCGCGTATGGCCCAGTCCATCGCGATTTCAACTTCCCTGGGAACAATTTCAACCGACAATTGAACAATAGAATCAAATCACCTGGTTTAAATTCACGGTTGAGGATCCGTTTGTCATGCCTCTTTTTTGTGTTGTCTTTATAGATCAAGGCACTCTCATAGGAGTTGTTCCGAAGCTCTTCTAGCTCATGCAATTCAAGGATTCGCCTTCGCCCCGCTTTGTCAAAGTCCCAATTGAGTTCTTTTAATGCCCATAATGCTCTGTGTGACAGTTCAACAGGCAAATGGCAATTTTTACCAAATACAAGTTTGTAAGGCGTCATACCTAGCGGAGTCTTGAATGCAGTGCGATATGCCCAAAGAACATCTGGAAGTTTGAGTGCCCAATCCGTACAAGATGGTGCCACTACCTTCTGCAAGATCGACTTGATTTCCCTGTTTGAGACTTCAACCTGTCCGCTTGTCTGAGAGTGATATGCAAGAGCAACTTTATGAATTACCCCACATTTCATCAACAATTTTTGAAATTGGTAATTAGTGAAATGCGCACCGCCATCACTAATTAATGCCTGTGGTATACCAAATCGGGGAAAGATGACTGTTTTGAAAAGCTTTATCACATGTTTTGACTCATTTGTTGGCATAGCAATAGCCTCTACCCACTTTGAAACATAATCAACCGCAACTAAGATGTAGGAGTTACCCATAGAAGATGGAAAAGGTCCCATATAATCTACCCCCCCATACATCAAAGAGTTCAATTTCAAGAATACTTGTTAAGGGCATTTCATGTCTTTGACTTAAATTTCCCGAACGTTGGCAAGGATCGCATTTTTGCACAAAGTCATAAGCATCTTTAAATAAAGAAGGCCAAAACAAACCTGATTGTGATACCTTAACCACTGTTTTTGAAGCTCCGGCGTGTCCACCACATGGAGATGAATGATAATGTTCAAGAACGCTTTGGATCTCGTGGTCGGGCACGCATCTTTGAAATATGTTGTCAACTCCCTTTTTGAAAAGATTTGGATCATCCCAGTAGTAGAGTCAGATGTCATGGAGGAAGCACTTTCGTTGTCTACTTGTCAACCCTGGAGGAAATTCATGGTTAAATAAATAATTTGTAATATCAGCATACCATGGTTTTTGTTGAATCAAGTAAAGGTGCTCATTGGGTAAAGCGTCATTGATGTGAATGTTGGCGGTGTCGGTCAAGAGTCGTGAGAGATGATCGGCGACGACGTTCTTAGCACATTTCTTATCTTTAATGTCTAGATCAAATTCCTGCAGTAGTAAGATCCATCGTGCAAGCCGTGGCTTTGTTTCTGTCTTGGTCAAAAGATACTTAAGAGCAGTATGATCAGTATGCACAATTACTTTTGAACCAACCAAATATGGATGAAATTTATCTAGGGCATAAAGTACAGGAAGCAATTCTTTTTCGGTTGTAGTGTAATTATTTTGAGCATCATCCAAAGTTTTGCTTACGTAGTATATAGCATGTAAGACCTTATTTGTTCTTTGCCCTAGAACCGCGCCAATTGCATAATCACTAGCATCACACATCAATTCAAAAGGTTCTTTCCAATTTGGAGGTTATATGATGGGAGCAGTAGTTAATGCATGTTTCAGTTGATTAAAGGCATCAAGGCTTTTTTCATCAAAATCAAAAGGCACATCTTTACCAAGCAAATGAGTGAGAGGTTTAGCAATTTTGGAAAAATCCTTAATGTAACGACAATAAAAACCTGCATATCCCAAGAAAATGCGTATGTCCTTCATGTTGGTTGGTGGTGGAAGACTTGCTATGACTTCGATTTTTGCCTTGTCGACTTCAATCCCTCGTTCAGAAATTACGTGGCCAAGCACCACGCCTTCTTAAACCATGAATTGGCACTTTTCCCAGTTTAGCACAAGGTTGACTTCTTCGCACCTACTTAAGACTCGAGAAAGATTTTGGAGACAAGCATTGAAAGAGGAACCATAAATGCTAAAATCATCCATAAAGACTTCCATTATTTCTTCGATTAAATCTGAAAAGATAGCCATCATACATCGTTGAAAGGTTGCAGGCGCGTTACATAATCCAAACGGCATGCACCTATAGGCAAAAGTACCGAAGGGACATATAAACGTCGTCTTATCTTGATCATCGGGATGAATTGGAATTTGAAAGAACCCCGAATATCCGTCAAGAAAAAAAAAGCATGCATGTTTGGCTAATCTTTCCAACATTTGATCAATGAAAGGTAATGAAAAATGATCCTTCCTAGTGACGCTATTTAATTTACGATAATCAATGCACATGCGCCATCCAGTAACAAGTCTAGTAGGGATCAATTCATTATTAGCATTGTTGACCACAGTCATACCTCCTTTCTTTGGAACTACATGAACAGGGCTAACCCAATTACTATCAGAAATAGGATAAATGATACCTGCATCTAACTGTCGTGGTATTGCGAATACCCTGGCAGGTTTTGTGAACGATCCTAGCGAAGAAAACGCGATGCGGGCTGACCGGGTGACCGGTCTTCCCCCACCGGGCAAACACAAAAATTGACACGAGGATTTATACAGGTTCGGGTCCCGGTGGGGGCCCCAATCTTGTCGGCGTGCTCCCGACCGGAGCCGGCTGGGGAGGCTCTCTCGGGGGAGAGGCTTCCGGAGCACACCTGAGAGTTTTGGCTATTCCAATAATGAAATCACTTGCTTACAACTAAGTGGTACAAGGGCTATTTATAGCCCCAAAAAGAAGCAAAAAGACCTATCTACCCCCGAAGCCACCGTCGATTGAGGGGTAGCAACGTCCTTCTCCTGATCAAACGCCTTGGATGCTCGACAGGTGGTCGCTGACTCCCGAGACGCTCCTCGCGTGACCTGCACGTGATCAACAACTCGAGACTTCACCTTTAGAAGGGTGATGAGGCCCGGGACATGCGCCGGAGGCCAGGTCCCGGGAGCCAAAAGGCGGCGCCCGGGGCAGGCCCCGGAGGCCACGTCCCCGGGCAAATGGCGGCGCCCGGGACCGGCGCCGGGGGCTGGGTCCCGGGAGCCAAGAGGCGGCGCCCAGGGCAGGCACTAGAGGCCACGTCCCCGGGCAAATGGCGGCGCCCGGGACCGGCGCCGGAGGCCGGGTCCCGGGAGCCAAGAGGCGGCACCCGAGGCAGGCACCGGAGGCCACGTCCTCGGGCAAATGTGATGCAACTTACCTGGACTTAGTCTCGCGGAGATTTCCCCCAACAGCAGCCCCCCATGCCCCCTGGGGACGATGCTTCGATTCCCGTGGGAATGGTACATGTCACCGGGAAAATCTCCGGACCAAGTCACCGGAGCCGTGACGCTTCGATTCCCGTGCCGCGCGCTTATGACTGCCGCTTCGCCATAAATGCGCTCCTGATTCGAACTGGTGCCTCGGTTTGCGCGCCAGTCCCTTCATTTCCCGCGCACGGTTTGAACTTCAACGGCCCAGATTGCTCCACGGAGTACTACCTGGCGCTCATCTGGATCACGGCTCGCCCCTATAAATAGGGCCTTGGGGGGCCCGGGAAGTTCATTCCAAACTTCTCAATCTTAGCGCATTTAGCTGTCCCGGTAGCTCTCTCCCGGTAGCTAGCTCCCGGTAGCAGGCATCCGGAACCTTTAGGCATAGCCTCCTGAAACGTTAGCCACCGGAAAAAACAAACCTGATGGCACCGAAGGGTCGAGCGAAGATGACCGAGGTGCCCCCGAAGGAGGTCACTCCGGACTTCCTCTGGGCGTCCGAGTTCACGGCCGAGGACGCGGAGTCCATGGTCTAACGCTGCGTCGTTGAGGACGGGGACATCCGGGTCCCCGTGAAGAAGGACGGAGCCCCCCGCCCCAGGCCCAGAGAGATCGTGGCCTTCGAGGCCTTCCTGGAGGTGGGGCTCCGGCTCCCGGTGCATCCCTTGCTCCGGGAGTTTTTGAAGGAGTATGAGGTGGCCCTAAACCACCTCACCCGGAACGCGATCATCCGGATGGGCCTCTTCATCTGGCTCTACGAGACGGCGACCGGGCGGGAGCCCACCCTACACGCCTTCCGGTACTTCTACGAACCGGCTGTGAGGAGCTCCCACCTGGTGAAGGGGGGACCCAAGTCCCCCTTTGGCTCGGTGATGGTGCAGATGCTGCCGTCCCGGGTGGCCGATCACCCGGCGGCGGCCTCCCGGGACCACTGGGGTGACTGGATCCAGAGGTGGTTCTACCTCCGGGTTTGGGACGACGAGGTGGCATACGCCCCGGAGCCCCCTCTTACAGCAGGTCGTCCGCGCCGAAGCCTCCGGTGTGGACGGACGAGGAGCTCGAGCTCCTCGGCAAGGTGATCATCTCCCGGAGCACCCGCTCTATGCGGGACGCCGCCGAGGAGATGATGCTCCTGAGGATCTCCCCCTTCTCAGGCGGGAGAAGGGGGGTCAGCATGGGACCGGAGCAGCGGCCCCCGGTCAAGCCGGTGACCCGACGTAAGTCCCGGCTACCTGATGCATTGCATTTACAAATTTTTGGAATTTTGACTAACTCTTTACCTTTTGTAGTCCGGCCGTACCCGGCGGCGCGGGAGAAGGCGGAGAACCTCCTGGGGAGGTACTTCGCCGACGAGCACGAGCACGTCGTGTGCCTCGTTGGGGAGGGCCCTCCCCGAAACTTGGTGGCTGAGGCCTATGGGCCGAAGCTACCGGAGAGGAAGCCCCTCCCCACCCCCGGGTCGCACAAACGGGGGAAGGACGCGGCCGGGGGCTCCGAGCCTAAGAAGGCCAGAGTCCAAAATGCCCCCAGCCCGTCGACGACACCGTCAGTGACACCGGCGAAGCCTCGGGACGAGACCCCCTGGACCGGGCGCGAACGGGCGCCAGCCCGGAAGGAAGTAACTCCCCCTTCCCCAAAGAGCCCTGCTGAGGCCCGGGGGAAGGAACCGGCCGCGGGCGGGGCGGCGTCTTACTCGGCGAACTACGCCCCGTCGCCGCCTTCGGTTGCGGCCCTCCCAGCACCCCCGGCCCCCTTGGAGCCGGAGAAGTTGGAGGTGACGTTCGCGGAGGCTTCGCCTCCGCGGATGGAGTGGCCAATGGACGAGGGGTGGAGCCCCTCGGTCTTCGAGGTTCCTCCGGAAGTGGAGGCGCCGGGGGCCTTCCCGCCCGGGAAGGGGAAAGGGCTGATGGTCCCTCCCCGGGCGGGGACCTCTTCCGAGAGTTCCCCGGTCACTTCCGCGGAGGCCACCTCCTCAGTGACGAAGACGCCGACCACGCTGCCGGACGCCCAGGTCCGGGGACCCCTCACCGGCCGCGACGGGACCGGCGCCGGGCGGGAGACCCCCTGCTTTCCGTGGGGGAGGTCGCCCGCTATACGGAGGGCCTGCAGACCCGGAAGGTGCAGGCCTTTGTTGTGGAGGTGACGCTCCATGAGCGTTTCCGGGGGCTTCAATCTCTCTAGGCCCAGGTAACCCGAGTCGGTGACGTCTTCCTTCGTGCCCTGCACTTGAATTTTTTCTACCTCTATAGTTCGTAGGCGGCGGCCATTACTTGGGGCCTTGAGTAGCAGATCGGCCGGCTGCTTAAGGACGCGAAGGACAGGGCCGCGACCTACCTGGGGCAGCACGACAAAGCCCTCCAGGAGCTGGCCCTCCAGGCTGCTTTCCGAGGCCGTCAACGGCAGCCTTCGGCAGGAGGCCAAGGCGAGGGAGGAGGCGTTCCGGGAGCTCGAGGGCTCGAGCGTCCGGGCGGTGACGGACGCGGGCCGCTCCATCCACTCAGCCCTCAAGAGCCTTGGCGTGAGCCTAGGCTCCGGGAGCAGCTCGAAGGTGCCCCCGGCGACCCTCGCGGAGGCCGTGCGTTTTCTCAACGCGCAGGTCTCCGTCATCCCGGAGGCTGCCGACGCCCAGGCGCGAGGCCGGGCGATCCCCGTCGTTGCGGCCGCGGCGGGGCTTGTTGAGCACCGGGGGGTCGGTGCCCGGGCGATCGGGGGCCGCATCCCCTGGAGCTTCCCCTAGTTCTTCGAGCCCTCGCGCCGGGAGGTCGAGCAGCTCACCGGGGGCTTCTACGACCGGATCATCCGGGTGAGATTCCCGGCACTGGCGCCTCCGGCAGCGGATGGTCTGGCCCCGACACCAGTGGAAGCCCCCCTGGGGGAGGACACCAATGAAAAAGTATGAGCCTCCCCCCGGGTCTTAGTTAGGACCCTTTTGCTTTTTTAGGATTTTGATCCCGGTAGCTTCTTAGAAGAAGCCCTGGACACTTGTAAAAAGATATTTTGAAATGGAATGGAGTTAGAAATTTTTCTAAGTCTTGAATTGAATGCAATGTTACCAGGGTTCCCGGGAGGTTACTCCCGGGCGAAGGTCCGGGACGGTGATGGGGTGTCCCAGGAAGTAGTGGCGAAGCTTCCGGGACGCCATTAGGAGGGCATAGCAGATCTTCTCCATCTCTGTGTACCGAGTTTTGGCCCCTTGGAGGGCCTGACTGACGTAGTACATGGGACGCTGCTGCCCCCCTTGCTCCTTCACCAACACCACGCTGACGGCGGCCGGGGTCGCGGCAAGGTAGAGGAGCAAGCTCTCTTCTGGAGACGGACTCACGAGCATTGGAGGGCTCGTGAGGTACTTCTTGAGGTCGTCGAAGGCCTCCTGGGCCTCGGGGGTCCAACGGAACCCCTCGAGCCCCCGGAGGATCTTGAAGAACTGGAGGCCTCGCTCCCCCGACCGCGAGACGAAGCGGCTGAGCGCGGCTAGGCGGCCGGAAAGCCGCTGGACGTCCTTGACGGAGCGCGGTGGGGGCATGTCCAGGAATGCCCGGATCTTTTCGGGATTTGCCTCTATGCCCCGCTGGGACACGAGGAAACCCAGGAGCTCCCCCCGCGCACGCCGAAGGCGCACTTCTCCGGGTTGAGCTTGAGCCCAAACGCGCGGAGGTTGCGGAAGGTCTCCGCCAGGTCGTCGATGTGGGAGGCTGCGCGGGGGCTTTTCACGACCGCGTCGTCTACGTAGACTTCGACGTTGCGGCCGACTTGATCTTCGAAGACCAGCGTCATGAGGCGCTAGAAAGTCGCTCCCCCGTTCTTAAGCCCGAAGGGCATATGGACGTAGCAGAAGGTTACGAGGGGAGTTATGAAATTCGTCTTTTCCTCGTCCCCTTCCGCCATTTGGACTTGATGGTAGCCCGAGTAGGCGTCTAGGAAGCTCATCAGCTCGCACCCCATGGTGGAATCGACGAGCTGATCAATCCGCGGGAGCGGGAAGTTATCTTTCACGCAGGCGCCGTTAAGGTCAGTGAAGTCCACGCACATCCGCCACTTGCTGGTTGACTTCTTCAAGAGGACGGGGTTCGCGAGCAACTCGGGGTGCAGGACCTCCCGAATGAACCCCGCCTCTCGGAGCCGGGTAATCTCCACCTTGATTGCCTCTTGGTGCTCGAGGGAGAGTTTCCGCAGCTTTTGTTTGATGGGGCGTGACCGGGGGCCACTGCGAGCTTGTGCTCAATGACCTCCCGGGTGACGCCCCGCATGTCCGAAGGCTTCCACGCAAAAACATCGGAGTTTTCGCGCAAAAAAGCCACAAGTTGCGCTGCATGCTCCTCAGGGAGCTCCGCCCCGATCCGGACGGTTTTGTCTTCGTCGCCTGGGGACAGCAGGACCTTCCGGAGGCCCCCTTCCGGACGCGGCTTGAGGAGGGGCCTCCCAGGCGGTGGCGCAGCGACGTCTGGATTCGGGGGAGAGGCCTCCCCCATGGGCGTCTTTATGAGGTTGACGCTTCCGATTGTGGCGGCAGCGCGCTCGTACAAAGCACAGGCCATGTCTTGGTCTCCCCGGACGCTGATCACGCCATGCGGCCCGGGGATCTTCATGCAGAGGTAGTTTTGATGGGTGGTAGCCCCCAGCCGGTTGATTGTGGTCCTCCCCATAATCGCGTTGTAGGAGGAGGGGAGGTCCACTACGTCGAAGCGGACCAGCTCGGTCCGGTAGTTCTCCGGGGTGTCGAACGTCATAGGGAGATCTACCTTGCCCACGGGGTGAATCGCCTTCCCCGGGACGAACCCTTGTGGGGGCCCTGCCGCGGGCTGCAGGAGCTTCTCATCAGCCTGCATCTCTTTGAAGGCCTTCAGGAATAGGACGTCGGCGGAGCTCCCGTCGTCCACGAGGATGTGGGCCAGGTGGCAGTTGTAGATGGTCGCGGAGACAATGAGCGCGTCGTCGTGGGGGAGGTGAACCCCTCGCGCGTCTTCCGCAGTGAAGGTGAGGGGGACGTCTGACCACTTGGGTGGCGGGGACGTGTGTAGCACCTCCACAACCTTGACTTCGCACGCGTACTCCTTAGGCTGGTGCTTAGAGTCCCGCCCGGAGGCGGACCCTCCCACGATGACGTTGATGCGGCGCTGAGAAGTTTGGAAGGGGAGAGCTTCTGAAGGCTCCCCCTCCTGCGGCTGCCCCTGTGAACCCCCCGCGGGAGCGGGAAGGGCCGGAACTGCTGGCCGAGGTGGCAAGGAGGCCGGAGTCCCCCCCTGCCCACACTGGTCGAGGAACGCCGTGAAGTGTTGCAGCAGCTGGTGGCAATCTCGGGTAGCGTGGGTACTGGACTCGTGGAAGCTACACCACGGTCCTTCCCGACTTCTCCCCGCGGGGCCTTCCCGACAGCGCGAAGACTGTCCTCCCCCATGGCCTTTCGGCTTGGGGAAGGGGCGGTTGCCTCTCGGGGAGTCGCACGAGCCGCCTCCACCCTCGAGGACAAAGGTGTCCCGAGGCCGTGGCTCTTTACGTCCCCCCTGTCTGGGGCGTTTGAGGGGATCCCTGGTCCCCCGGTCGGCGGGGGTGGGAGCCCCCTGGGTCTTCTTCCAGATGTCGTCTTCCTCCGCCCGAGCGTACTTTTCGAGTACGTTGAAGAGCTCGTCGGCAGAGGAGGGGCAGCTCCGGGAGAGCCTTCAGTGGAGCTCCCCCAGGAGGATCCCACTTTTGCATGCTTCGCTGACCATAGAGTCGGGGACATGAGCCACCTTGCTCTTCACTTGGGCGAAGCGCTTGAAGAAGCTTCGAATGGTCTCCCCGGTCCTCTGTCAGATGGTGTACAGCTGCGAGGAGTCCAGGGGACGCACGTAGTTCCCCTGGAAATTCGCGCAGAACTCCCGCTTGAGCTGCGTGAAAGACTTGATGGAGCCGGCCTTCCGGTTGTAGAACCAGGAGCGGGCTATGCCGGTGAGGTAGAGGGGGAAGACGTTGCACTGTACCGTCTCATCTCCTCCGGCCGCTGAGATGGCTGTGGAGTATACCTGCACAAATTCGTAAGGGTCTGCCTCACCGTTATAGTGTTCGATGTGCGGCGGGCGATAGGGCCGCGGCCACCGAATGATGCGAAGTCTGCGGCATAGGGGCTGATTAGCCCCCTGCACTTCCCGGGGAGAGTGCCGGTCACTGTCCTCTTTGACGGGGGACACGTCCTCGTTGTCAGAGTCGGGAAGCGGCCCAAGAGGTCTGCCGGAGTGGCGGTGGCGACGTTTTTCTTCTGGACCGAGGCTGAGTTCCCGGACGTCCGGGCTCTCCCCCGGAGAGGTTGGCTCCTCGGCGGGTCTCTTCCCCCGACCGGTGCGAGAGCGAGGCTCCCTGCGCCCATGGCCCGGGGGAAGTTCTTCCCCGCACTTGGTCGTATGCATTCGCTCAACCTCCTGGTCCGACGGGGGCACCCTCGTGGGTGGCCCCGAGGGGGGAGGGAGCTCATGCACTGTAGCTACCGGCCCGAAAGCTACCGGGGCCGGCTGGGGGGAGCCCCCTGCGAAGACCCCCAGAACCGGAAAGGGGGAAGCCCTGTATTATCAGGAACCGGGGAGGGGGCGCCCACGGCGACGTCTGGAACCGAAGTGGAGGGAGCCCCCGTGGCAATGACCGGAACCGGAAAGGGGGAAGCCCCTGTAATATCCGGAACCAGCGTCGGGGGAGCCCCCGGGGCGGCGTCCGGAGCCGGGGAGCCGATGCGGGGGGAAGTCCGCTGAGGCACGGGAGCTGCTCTGTCGACCGCCCCCGGTGCGATAAACGCGACGCGCGGGGCAGGACTGGCTCCCGGCGTAGGGAAAACCCCCGGCACGTAATGGGCCACAGGCCCCGGGAATGGGCCCGGAACGGAGTATCCCCCAGGTGCCACGAAGGGCCGAGGCAGGAAGTAGCCCCCGGTACCAGGACGGGCCCGGGTGACGGAAGGGTCCGGAGGTATAGCCCGCAAGGGGAGGGAATCCCCCGGCGGGGTCATATGGGGCGGCCAAACCTCCGGAGACCGGAGGGGCCGCCGGGTGACCCATAAACAGGGGCATAGCCCCAGCCCCCGTTTATGGGTGCGGTGCAAATGTGGGGCCCAGAGGCCGCGCCAACACACTGAGCAGCTCATCCATAGAGCGCTGGGCGCGGAGCGGGCCCTCCACTAAAGCCTCAAGCAGGGCGTCCCGGGGAGCCGGGGGAGCCGTCGGGGGGAGACTGGTCCCGGCCGACGTCCCCGCGGTCACCGGGAGCGACCTGGAGGTAGAAGCACCTAAGTTAAGAGAGAAGGTGGGAGGCGGTACCTGGGTCTGGCCGCCTCCGGGCGGAAGCGCCGGGACAGCAGTGTCCCGGACGGGCGGCGCCGAGTCTCCGAGACCGGCGTCACCGGGAAGGGTGCGAGCCCTTGTTCTTGGGGGAGCCATGGCGTCTTGTCACGAGTCCCCACGGACGGCGCCAACTGTCGTGGTATTGCGAATACGCCGGCAGGTTTTGTAAACGATCCTAGCGAAGAAAACGCGACGCGGGCTGACCGAGTGACCGGTCTTCCCCCGCCGGGCAAACACAAGAATTGACACGAGGATTTATAAAGGTTCGGGTCTCGGTGGGGGCCCTAGTCCTGTCGGTGTGCTCCCGACAGGAGCCGGCTGGGGAGGCTCTCTCGGGGGAGAGGCTTCTAGAGCACACCTGAGAGTTTTGGCTATTCCAATAATGAAATCACTTGCTTACAACTGAGGGGTACAAGGGCTATTTATAGCCCCAAAAAGAAGCAAAAAGACCTGTCTACCCCGGAAGCCACCGTCGGATTGAGGGTTAGCAACGTCCTTCTCCCGATCAAACGCCTTGGATGCTTGACAGGTGGTCACTGATTCCCGAGGCACTCGCGTGACGTGCACGTGATCAACAACCCGAGACTTTACCTTTAGAAGGGCGATGAGGCCCGGGACATGCGCTGGAGGCAGGTCCCCGGGACAAAGGCGGCTCCCGGGACCGGCGCCGGAGGCCGGGTCCCGGGAGCCAAAAGGCGTCGCCCGGGGCAGGCCCCGGAGGCCACATCCCCGGGCAAATGGCGGCGCCCGGGACCGGCGCCGGAGGCCAGGTCCCGGGAGCCAAAAGGCGGCGCCCGGGGCAGGCACCGGAGGCCACGTCCCCGGGCAAATGGCGGCGCCCGGGACCGGCGCCGGAGGCCGGGTCCCGGGAGCCAAAAGGCGGCACCCGGGGCAGGCACCGGAGGCCACGTCCCCGGGCAAATGTGACGCAACTTACCTGGACTTAGTCTCGCGGAGATTTCCCCCAACACTAATAGTTTAGAAATTTCAGCTTTTACAGTTTCCTTCAAGTTCGGGTTTAATCTACGTTGACGCTCAACGGAGGTTTTAGTTTCATCACCTAGAGAAATCCTATGCATGAAAATTTTAGGGCTAATCCCTTTGATATCATCAATAGAATAATTTGCGATGCACACGAAGTAAAGAAATCAATTTTTCTAGTTGTGAATTGGTCAAGTTTGCATTAACAATGATAGGTTGCATCTCATCATCATCCAAAAACATATATTTCAGCGAGGAAGGAAGAGTTTTGAGTGTAGGTTTACTTACCTTTTCCTTACCTGTGTCGTTGGAATCCGAGATGTCCTCTTTGGATGGTTCTTTTGTTGGTTCGTCTTCGTTTTGCTCATTTTCTTTGCTGCTGTCCATTTTTTCATTTTCGAATAGTTTATCTGTTCCTTCTCCAGAAGTGAGTCGAAGTGGTGACTCCTCTTCCAAGACTTCTTCTAGAGCATCCACGTTGCAAATTTTCTCTTCATACATAGGGCAGTCAACAAGTTTAGACATTTTAAATAAAATTTTCTCCTCCCCTATGCGAAAAGTAATTCGTCCCTCACTAATGTCAATGAGGGCACCTGCTGTTCGGAGCATGGGTCGTCCCAATATAATAGGTATATCAACATCTTCATCCATATCAAGAATGACAAAATCAATCGAAAGATAAAATTTACCGACTTGAAGAGGCACATCTTCCAGGATTCCTTTCGGATGCTTTACCGAACGATCCACAAGTTGTAGAACCATGCGTGTAGGCTTAATCTCACCCATGCTCAAATGTTGTGCGATGGTAAGAGGCATCACAATAATGCTTGCGCCAAGGTCACTAAGAGCTCGATTGATATGTACCGTACCTATGTTACAAGGGATGGAGAAGCTCCCTTGATCCCATAGCTTTGCCGGCATCCTGTTCTGAATTAAAGCACTACAATTTTCGGTTAAAGCAACAATTTGAAATTCACTCAAATCCCTCTTTTTAGTAAGTATATCTTTCAAGAATTTTCCATAAGAAGTCATTTGAGTTACTAAATCAGTGAAAGGCACAGTAACATTAAGCTTTTTCAAGATCTCAACAAAATTTTCAAATTGCTTATCGAGTTTTGCTTTTACGTATCTTCCCAGGAAAGGTGGAGTTGGATTATAAATATGTGTTACCTGATTTTCTCCACTTTCCTTCTCTTGTGGTTTGGTGACCTTGTCATCATCATTCGCCAGCTGTGATGGTACTTCTTCAATTTTGCTTGCTGGTGCAGGTTCGGATGGTAGTGTTTGTTTCGGTACCTTTTGTTCCACTCCTTAAGATCACTGCAATAGAAGCAAGAGAGTTAGAACAAACTATGGAATTAATTTGCTCAGAATTGCAAGGATTAATAGGTTGAGAAGGAAGAGAGTTATCATTTTTCGGTGCAGGATTCACCAATTGTGTGATTTGAGTCTCGAGCATGCAGACGTGAGTCGATATGGAGTCGATCTTTTGGTTCATGGACATCTTCTCTTTCTCTTGATTTGCTAGAAAGTTCTCTAGCATGCGCTCCATGTTCGATTTCTCGGGTTGTCGTTGGTTTGGAGGTCGATAAGGTTGCTGATTTTGTGGTTGAAACAGTGGCCTTTGAGCTTGGTATTGGGGATTTTTTTGATGTATTTGCTGCTGTCCAAAATTTGGTTGTTGGCGTTGAGGTTGCTGATTTTGTCCTGACCATGCAAAATTTTGATTGTTGCACCATTCAGAGTTATATGAATTAGGAAAGTATTACCTTGCTTTTGTTGCATACCCTAAAAAGTGTTTGCCTGCTCTATGGATGGGTTAAATTGGCATTCATGGCCATAGTGGCCCTGTATGCCGCACAGTTCACATATAGGTGCAATTGCATTAACAGATAAGTAGCAGAAGATCCAAGAATTGATAATTTATCGATCAAGAGTGCTACCTGCTCGGCTAAATGCGACATTACACTTACCTCCATGTTGTTGGTCGGAGCTTGTTGAGCAGCTCGTTTGGTTCCCCATTGAGTGTAGTTTTGAGTGATTCCTTCGATGAGGTCGTATGCTTCGTCTACACTTTGGTTCATTAGTGCGCTGCCAGCTGCAGCGTCTACGGCCATCCGTGCATTGTAGTTCAATCCGTTGTAGAACGTTTGAACTACAAGCCACTTCTCTAGTCCATGATGCGGACATTTGATCAGTAAGTCCTTGTACCATTCCCAAGTGTCATAAAGTGATTCACCTACCTGCTGAGAAAAAGATGCAATCTAGTTGCGAATTTGAATACTTTTAGCAGGAGGGAAAAACTTACCAAGAAAAACCCGTGAGAGTTCGTCCCAAGTAATGATTGACACAGGAGGAAGAGTGTATAGCCATGCCCTCGCCTTCTCGCGAAACGAGAAAGAAAAGAGCCTCAAATGAAGTGCATCCTATGTTACTACATGAATCTTGAAAGTATCATAATGCTGAAGAAACATATGTAAATGTAGTGATGGATCTTCAGTGGGAAGACCGCTGAATTGGTTTTGTTGAACCAAATTCAAAAGCATAGGTTTTATCTCAAAATTGTTTGATTCAATCGATAGTCTAAGAATACCTGATTGCAATCCCATGCTGAGTGGGGTTGCATAATCCTTGAGTCTTTTTTGGTCCTCCATTGTTGGTTTTTGGTCGATGTCTTCGAAAAGTTGTGAGTTTTCCTCCGATCTTACCTGTCTTGCCTCATAACGAAGTTGGCACGCAGTTTTGACAGGTTCGTCCGAGCTATCCAGCTTTGCAGTACTGTCCCTAAAAGGTTAGTGGTGCAAAGAAAAGAAAAAGCAAAAGAAAAATAGAAGCAAGATTGAGAAGTGAGATTGACTTATATCAACAAAAATTAATCTAAAAAGATGAATTACCGTTGTTCCCTGGAAACGGCGCCAAAAACTTTATCGCACCTAGAATGGTGTGATTTTGTAAAACCGCAAGTGGATGGTTGAACGTTGAGCACTTGAAGGTCGAATTCCACGAGGAACAAGCGTATTAGTCTTTCTAGCTTAATGGATCACTGATTAAGTCTAAACAAGTTTTGGGGTTGCTTTTCTATAACTAATTCTACTACTAAAGCTATCAATCTAGGGTTTTAAAGCAGTAAATTGTAGGTATAAAATCTAAATTTATAAAGCAGGAATTAAAACCTAGGGCTTCGGGAATTCCATAACCATCCGGCGTAATCTATCCAAAGTCAGAGGATTGTGAGTTAACTTCCATTGTTTTCCAAGACAAATTAAGTTTCCAGTTCGGGGCACTGGGCCAACAGTCAGAGGATCGCTTCCACTGTCACGTTTGGCGAGAGTCTCTCTCCTGTTCAGGGTTCCGTGTCAAAGCGCTAAGGACTCAAGAACTCCCCTAAATTCTAGCTAAGTCGCAATTGTTATGTCTGTTGCCGAAACAAGAATTTCCGGTTTGGAGGAAGAAAACATTAGAAAATAACTCAAAAACTTGAGATCAAAACCAAGAAAGAATCAGGCCTTCCGGATTATGTCATCCCTAACGCTAGAAGGGATCTACTCGCAAAAAGCCATAAGAATGCAGAAATAATAATAAGAAGAAATAAATAAAAACTTATTTGATTGCTTGAGAATTGAAGTTGTCATCCTTACCGGCTTACAAAAGCAATAAAATAGAGAAGGGGGCTCTACTAAACTAAAACTAAACTAAACCTAATGGCTAGTATGTAAAAAAGCATGTCTAATTGAGCCAAAAACTTCTCTATTTATAGTACATAAGTCCTAGAATTAACCAATTACAACTCAAGACTTATTTAGGAAGGAAATTGTCTCAGATTTGGATTTTAAACCGACTAATGGGTCTGTTTTGGATTCGAAAATAGGGTTTCGGGTCGGATTTAGGTCCAATTTCGGGTCTGTTTTTTCCAGATTTTCAACATCTTCTTTCTCCATTCGTTTTCTTTCCAAACGACGACGAAATAACTCCAAATTTGGTATGTTCCCTGAAGCTTGACAAACACACTCGTGAAAGCGGATTGTAAAAATGTTACAAAAAGTCACATAAAATGACGTATCAAATTAAGGAATTTTAAGCATCATTTTTGCGCATTTTCAATACTAAACTTAGGGCAAAATTCTACCAAATTAAGACTTATTAGTCGCGTGGGTCGTTCCCCACGTGCTTGTGCAGGTGGAGTCACTTATTCTCCTCTTTCACCAATGGTTGGTGTGCTTAGGTCTGGAGGTGAGGTGGTAATGGACCAACCGTAGCTTTCCTGTGCACCAACATTGTCACTGGGTGCATCATTCATCTGTGAACTAGATTGAGGCAAATGACGCATTGGATCATTAAGGGATATAGATTATCATCTTCCCCAATGACCCCCACTTCCCTGTTGCAACCAGGAAGCTAATAACATTTCGTCAGCCCCTGAGCCTAACTCGGTTTTTGAACGAACGTCATCACGGCTTGGAGATTCGGTCTCCATGAACTCAACTCCTTGATGATTAGAATCATCTTGGGTTAGTAATTGTTCATATGCCATCTTCATTGTCTGGCGATCAGAATTACTAGCAACCGGTAAAAATTGGTTTACTTCAGAATCAGACTTGACATCCAAAATGACATTGCCCTCGTCATCGAAGCCCAGGGCAAATTTATCTCCAAGGTCATCAAAATCTAAATTCAAGTCGTTTTCCTCATCATAACAAGGAGATGACCCCATCATCGTCCCAATTACAGTCAGCGCCAGCTGTCAACGATCAAGAGATCTAACCATCGAACTTATGAAAAAGAATCAACAAAGAGTGTCGGAACGATGAGTGGGCACAAAGAATTTTTATAAAGGTTCAGGCCCTCAAAGGTGAGTAATAACCCTACGTCCTGTGTGATTGTATTCAATCTCCTGTTTCTGTTGTCCTCTGTCCTTTACATTTACAAAAAAAAGTAGTATTTATAGACATGGAAACCGTTTAGCATGAGGTAGTTATTGCTGACTAACTCCACTACTTGTGGTTGTCATGGCGGTTCTTGGGGATCGTGCTTCCAACTGCTTGGTACGAAAACAATGTGGTTTGACCAAATGGGCCCCCGACCAAGACAATTGAATCTTCGACCAGCTTAAAAGACTTCTGGTCAAGGTCGAAAGGATCTTGCACTGCTTGGTCGTGACCTACTAGTCACCGTCGTCTGTAGTGTGTTGTGGACATTTCTTTGACAAAGTTGTAGTTGAATAGATTTGATCGGGATGGACCATAGTCTTTTTATGTCTTGATTAATTCTAGATTATTAATCACAATCAGCTTGTTTGTGCCTGAGTGCAATTTGCGCACCTTCGACAAGAGCAGATAGTGATCGAACACGCTTGCTTGTCTTTGTCCAAAATGGATCGTGGTCTTAGACTGTTTTCAATCAAAATGAGGTGTATAATCCCTGTCAACTGGTAAAAGCTAGAAAAGATGTCTATAACCTTCAAATAGTTACCTTCGCTGTCTTTGCTTGACTTGAGATAACTAAAGCCCATTCACATCCTTGTAACGCCAAATGATAAGTGTCATTTTTATGTCCTCAATTTAAGCACACTTAGTGCACACATTAGTCCAAATATTTATTTGTCATTAATCATCAAAACTAAGATTAGAGGTCTAGATGCAACAGATCCCACATCCATCTGGGTACTGACAAGACCAAACAAATTTTATGGCCAAGACTAACAAGGCGAAGGCCACCATCACCATGTCCAATTGCATTGCATTGCATTTGCATTTCTCCATTCGCCTAATGAAGAACAAAAATAAAGTTGGAAGATGACAACCCAGAGCGTAGCTTAATCAAAGGTATCCTGCTAGCATTCAATAGATATAATTAACTGAAAGCTTTACAAAACCTAGGAATCAACAATCCGACAATCTTCTACAGTTAGTGTCTTACCTTAGACATGACGCGAAAAACAAAAAGAGGGATATAATTGCTCGAACATGTACTTGTATTTTTGTAAACCCATTACCGGAGTTAATGAAATACATATCCAAATTTTTCCATGCATATTGTTGTTTTTTTTTCCTTTTATTATTCTATTTTCATATACACTCGCCAAATATCACTTTGTCGCTTCATGCCCTAACCTTTCACGCTGCCTCAAGTGCTGGGAGTTCGGGCTGACAAGACCTGAGCCGTAGAGCACCCCAAAGCAGCATGTTGATCCGCCACTCCCTCCCCTACCGTCACTTTTGGAGTTCCCAACACTTTGGAGTGCCAAGGCCATGGAGGATTTCTTGCCTAGGACTCTTTTGTACGGATAACCCATATTTAAAAAACAAAATCAAAAATACCGCACATGCGAAGACAATTGTAGTTTAGATGCTAGTCGCCAAGCCCCCTGGCAACTTACACAAAAAAAACCCACAGTCACCAGGGGCCGGTGACTAAACCTATAGTCGCCAAGGGGACTGGCGACTGTGGGTTTTAGCCCGAGTCGCTAGGGGGGCTAGCGACTGAAGGCTCTATATAAGCCCCAAGGCCGACGACTGGTGGTGGGCAGCAGAGTAAAAGTAAAAAAGAAAACACCAAGATGGGGAGAGGAAAAGAGGAGAGAAGGAGAAAAGGAGGAAGAAGAAGAGAAGACGAAGAAGAGGAAGAGGAAGAGGAAAAGGTATTTTTTAAAACTTTTAGTATAGTTAGTGTAAAATTAAGTTTAAAATGCAGATCTGTTTTAGAAATATGTGGATAATGTGTTAATAATTTAGCTCTGTTGTAGAATATGTTGATCTTAGGTACATGCGCAGTATAAATGTGCTATACAAGTATAAAATGAATTAGATTAATAACTAGTGAACTGATAATTTAGAAAATATGCATCTGTTGTAGAAAAAGTGTAGAAAATATGTGGAGAATAATCTAGATCTGATGCGTACCTAATTTACTTTAGATCTATTGCGTGCATTTATAAATATGATTTAGATCTATTATATGATATTATGTAAGTTTAAATTTTTTATGGATGAGTTGTGTATTAAATAAGATTAGTAATAATTAGATTATTTATATATGAGATAAGAATGTACGAATTGTAGATTAGATATTAAAAAACAAAGTCAGTGGCAACAAAATAAATCTGTCCCACAGGTCTTAGGGCTCACCATTGAGTAATGTGCCAAATATACTGAAGATACAATAGCTGATGATTTGTAATACTGCACTTGTTGTGTAGACAATGTCAGAAACAAGAATAGTGTATGTTTTTCAGGGGAACAAGTAATTAGAAAGGACCACATAGGGATGACCTAAGTGGCTGTCACCGTATAGACATGGACTTGAATAATCTCAGTGGTGTTAATTTTGAAGACCTTAAGACTCGAGTCGTGGACATCCTAAATATCGATCCATTTTTACATGAAATTGCCATAGAAGCATTGGTGCCTGTTGGTGCAACAGGTTGTTGGAAATTGTCTAAACTTAGATGCAACAGGTCTTGCGGTTCTCTGTTTAGGAGAGTGATAAATCCCAATCATGGCCTAGATGACTGCATACTATATATGACGATGGTAGACAATGTGCCACACACCAATGTAACCAGCAGAACAGGTACCCGAGCCATTAATTGGAGGGCAACATTGTCTACCTCTCGACACTGTACATCGGTTATTGCACGACCAGCACGAGTAAACTCGCGTTCATCTCCTCGCATAGTGCTTGGCCTCCATGAAATACTGAATACTTTCGTTTTTCTTGCAGGAAAACCCGTAAGGGCAAGAAGACTGTCAGTTGGGAGGACCGACAGGCTCCTTACACTCGTCGCTGGGAGCAGGCAACAGGGATAGATGTAGTGCATGAGGAGAGGCTATACAATTCGATGACATACGGAGACTACCTCCGATGGTACATCCCTCACACTAGTGCTCGCATTTCCCCACCATCTTCGACACTTGAATAAGTGCCTACTCCGAGTGTGCATCGAACATACGATCGACATCACACATCCTGGGTACACCGCTAGGTACACATCGACACTCCATTTCCTGCTTGTTATTGTTATTTCCACCTACCATTGTGCTATGGCCTTGCAAACTGACAGCCTCCGTGCAGTCACCTCCGTGACACGGCCACTCATCCATCAGAGGCAATCACGTCTACCTATCACGCTCGACGAGTATGAGAAGGCCATAGCTTGCATTCACCGAATCACCTCCCAACTGTCCCTGGAGAGTGCCCGCCATTCCACCTCCACCTCCACGGGCCCCGCCCAGCCAGATGTCGTCACAATCGGCCGTTCATCGACCCAACACAGCTGGGCCCTCAGGTACGGCCATCGATGCCCCGATTTATCTCGGTGTGCCTCCGCCCCGCTCTTACCGTATAGGTGTCCCACCCCATGTGGACATGCCATCGCGTGGTGGTGTGCGGATCTCTGAGGGTCCCCGTGCCCGCCCTTCTGCCTCCGATTCTAGCCTGGGGTTCGACATCACATTCGACTCAGACGACGAGTACGTCACCATGTCGCAGTGGACAATGGATGAGCATCTGGATACGTCCTCCGCTGGTCCATCTGCATCACCCAATAGGCACCCACCATACATTCCTCCTCAGTCGGTCGATGTTGACCCAAAGCTGGTCTGAGACCCCACGTACGCGGACTATGTCAACATGTTGCGGTGGAAAAACGACACCCACCAGAGCCAGCATCAGTTGGCTTCCGCACAACTTGGTGATGCGCCGCCATCGTCGCAGGACCCTATGGAGCATACCCCACATACAGATGCTCCAGATGCCTAGCCCCCTGTCGACAACTGTCATAGAGAACAGTGCTTCCGTGCAGCACCTTCTCACCATCGTCGTTTCAGCGGGACCGCCGTCATCGTCCCAAGAGGGGGCGACATTAGTTTTTTATGCAAATGTCTTACTCCCTGAATGAAACAGTACTTTTGTTTGCATGTATGTATTACTTTGGTCTTTTAAAGAAGTTATGCAACTGCGTTACATTTTATCACGGTTCGTGGAAAACCCTAATTTTTGTACTTTTTTGTTTTTCTTGGATTCAGCTTTCTACTTTTCGTCCTTTCTACTTTCAAACTTTTCAACTTACCAGCTTTTAATCTTTTCAGCTTTTCAGCTTTTTTACAACTAAGTCCAATAACATGTTTGATCCATCTCGAATTTTTTATTACCCTAACATGTTATAAAACCAATCACAAAATGTACGAATCAATTAACCCAACCAATTATGGCTCCCTGACTGGATGGGCCGGGGTGCTTCGATAGCCTTTGCAGGTTTCATCTCGAATTCTTCTATTTTTTTGGGTTATTGGTAAAAAACAGACTTTCATGATATTTTTAGTGTTCAATCCTGTTTCATACAGGGATTGAAGCCTCTCGTCGCCAGCCCATCCCATGACTGTGGGCCTTTTCGGGTAATTCGGCATCTGTCCTGGCAACTGGCATCATATCTGTGATTTTCTTTCGTTGCATGTTATTTTTGACTTTGGTTTTTAACTATACGTTATCCCCAATTTTTTTCCTGGGTTATTTCACAAACAAAACAACCACAACAGGTTTTTGGCCACCAGTCGCCAATCCAGTTGGTGACTTGGAGTGGCGACTGATGACGTGCCATCAAGTCGCCAACTGGGTTGGCGACTGGTGGCATCTCCACAAAATCGCCGCCTGCTGTGGCGACTGAGGCCCGATTTGCAAATTCTTTCACATGTGCATTATTTCTGATTTTGTTTTTTTAAATATGGGTGATTCGTACGAAAAACTCCTTGCCTGGCGACCCTCTACTCAGGTGGGGGCTGGTCAACTGTCTTGTGCCAGCTTAACAAGCGATGTGCCTGGAGGAGTCACTGTGGTGATCCAGGCTTCTAGTTGTCATGGGTGCTGTAGGCCCACCATCTAGGGCCAAGAGCTCACCGTTAGCTCATATGACGATCTGGGCCTACCTTGGAATGACATGGGGTAGAACCATCTAGCCCTAATGACTTCGTAGTGCACCCTCGCCATGTCCACCAATGTGATAGGGTGCTCAATGAGGGGCGATTCTTCGCCTAGGGTGCCCCAGTGATCTTCAGGCCATAGACGAGGCAGGTGCACTCGGAGTGGAAGCCCCTGCGTTTCAAGGTGCTTTTGGAACTGGAAGGAATCCCAGCGCATGCTTGGGATGAGCCTACGGTGAGATGCATCTTGGGAACTAGTTGTGACATAGACTAGTGCTTTCCAGAGATCATCGCTCACACTGATCGGCGCCGCTTCAAGCTATGGGCATCATGCACCGATCCGAACAACATTCCCAAGCTGGTGGACCTCATCATCATAAAGCCAGCTAAGGATGGCGAAGTCCAGATTCAAGGCCCTGAGCAACAGATAGGTCTCTCGTATAAAGTCATCATTCATCTGGAGGAGGTTCTGGACTTCAACCCTCCGCCCTCACCATCGGAGGAGTCATCACAGTGGCCAGAGTGGCCTCTCATCAGACCTAGAGCTGGACATAGAATTCCCACGGCACACTACATTCCACTGGCGCCTAGATCACACTGATGGTGGCACTGAGATAAGAGTCTAGGGAGGGCCCTCGAAGGGCAGGCACCACTCTGGGGCTTGCGGAAGCCCTATTGTGTTCTATCAGCTGAGAAGCCGGGTGGTGGAATGGGGTCAGCTCTGCAGCTTGGGCCTCATCACTAGCCCAGTGGCGTGCAGTCACCGGCGATTTTACCGATGGCCCATGCAGCAGCTCTACAGCAGCTAGGCCTCATCACCATCCCAGTGGCTCGAGGTTGTTGGGAAGAACTCACACTATGTGGACACACGCACACTGTCACAGTAAAGAAGATGAACAGTAAATACATGTATATGTTTTCGGCGCTTTAACAGACTGGGAGCCTTTTCTGTTCTTATTAATAATCATGCAAAAGAAATAATGTAAACAGCAGTAATGCATTCCTAAACTAACGGTGAGTGCTACCTTGATCCTCATATTATGCCATGCTCCCACAGGAAGTGGTCATTCTCTAACTAATAAGATAAACACAAAGTGGAACCTGCAAATACATGCAATGATAGAAACAGAAGTTAAACTAACTTTTACTTAGTCAGATTAACTTAATATTCACCCTCTTAATCTTGTTGTAGGCTCCTGATGTCCTTCATTCCAATATTTTCACGCAACTCGACAAACTTCTGCCGCCCAAGAGGCTTTGTCAGAATGTCTGCCAATTGTGCTTCAGTTTTCACATAGACAACTTCAATCTCATCATTCTGAACACAGTCCCTGATGAAGTGATACTTGGTATCAATATGTTTGTCTATCATGAGTTTGGCCTTCTCAGGTTCCCTGCTTGTCAATTCACCCAATAATCGTCCAAGCCAAATTCCTTAACAAGCACCGGCTGTAGCTGCCACATACTCCGCTTCACAGGACGACAGAGCCACAATTCGTTGCTTCTGTGATAGCCATGTAACCGGATTTCCACCAAAGAAATATAGAACACCAGTAGTGCTTTTCCGGTCATCAATGTCTCCAGCCAAATCACTGTCACTGTAGCCAACCAGATTAGCCTCCGAGCTCTTCTTCTTTAGGTAACAGCAACCAAGGTTCAGAGTACCGCGCACATACCTTAGGATCTGCTTCACTGCCGTCATATGAGTCATTGTCGGAGACACCATATACCGGCTCATCACACCAACAGAATAGGCAATATCTGGTCTTGTATTTACAAGGTATCTCAAGCTGCCAATGACGCTTCTTCTATACAGGAAAGCATCAACTGGTGGGCCTGCACTGACCTTACTGATCTTCAGTCTTCGCTCCATCGCAATCTGACAAGGATTGCATTCTGCCATGCCAACTTTCTCCAAGATCTTTATTGCCTATGCAGATTGTGTCAAGGAAATTGCAAATGAGTCCTGGCGTACATCGATCCCTAAGTAGTAACTCAACAGCCCGAGGTCACTCATTTCAAACAGCCGCTTCATCTGTTCCTTGAACTGCGCAATACCTTCAACGCTTGATCCAGTGATGATCAAATCATCAACGTATACTCCTATTACTTGAGTGCACCCCCTGACTCCTTTTGATACACAGCATGCTCAAGTGTGCATCTCACATACCCAAGTGATTTCAAACATACATCAAGATTTGTATTCCATGCATGAGGTGCTTACCGCAGCCCATATAGTGCTTTCTTCAGTTTCAGCACTTGCTCTTCTCGCCCCTTTATAACAAAACCTTCTGGTTGAGCGACATACACTTCTTCTTCTAGTTCACCATTGAGGAATGCCGATTTGACATCTATATGATGCACCTCCCATCCTGCTTTGGCCGCCAGAGCAATTAACAACCGCACAGACTCGAGCCTTACAACTGGGGCAAACACTTCAGTGAAATCAATGCCATGTGTCTGGACGTATCCTTTGGCCACAAGCCGCACTTTGTGCTTCACGATCTCCCCAGCATGGTTGTTCTTTTCCTTGAAAACCCACTTCAAGCCAATTGCTCGATGCCCTAGTGGAAGTTCTGCTAACTCCCATGTATTGTTCTTTTGTATGGCTGCCATTTCTTTAGTCATAGCTCGCATCCAATTCTCATTGTGCACTGCTTCATTAAAACTTGCCGGCACATCAATTGACAGAAAGCAAAGCCCAATTTCTTCATTTACTTCATGTACATCAATATATATATCCTTCAGAGAACGATACTTATGTGGGCTCTCTGAGCTTGAGTAAAGATCACGTGGTGCATATGTTGTTGGTGTTGTGCTAGTCGGAGTCGTCGCGACCGTGATCGGCGTAGTCGAAGCGGCCGGGTCGTGCGCCGCACCCTCGCGCGTTGCCGAATCACCTCCTGTGAAAGTCACCAGTGTAGGAGAGTTGGGTGCCGTGGCCGTCGACGAAGCCGCTCGCCGTGTGCTGTCTAGCGAGCTCGCTGCACGCACTTGTCCAGGTTGTTCAACTTGCATGCCCAGAGTTTTTGAGCCGTGTCCGGATTGTCCGGCCTCCATGTCGGGCTCGTAGAACACCGTGAAGACTTCTGTTGTGTTGAGCTCAGAGTTCCCTTCTGCACGCACTTGCTCCCAGTGCCACTCATTGTCCTCCTCAAATATGGTGTCTCTACTGACGTAAAGTTTCTTTGCATTGGGACCATAGACTCTATAGGATTTTGATCCTTGCTCATACCCAAGAAACACCATTGGCTTGCTCCTGTCATCAAGCTTCTATAAATAAGGGGCAGTAATTTTCACATAGACCAAACTTCCAAACACCCCCAAATGATCCACCTTGGGCTTCCTGCCAGTCCACCTCTCGCATGGTGTTGTTCCTTCTAAGCTTTTGGTTGGAGCTCTATTGAGAATATATACGCAAGTTCTCACAGCTTCAGCCAAAAATACAGCTGGTACGTGTTTACATTTCAACAGACTTCTCGCCATGGCCATGACCATTTGGTTTCGACGCTCGACGACGCCGTTTTGTTGTGGCGAGTATGGCGCCGTGAGATACCTCATTATTCCCAAGTTATCACAGTAGTAATTGAAAGCTGTGCTTGTGAATTCGCCACGCCGGTATGTGCGCAAAGCTTGAAGTTTCGCATTAGCTTCCACCTCTGCTCTTGCCTTTATCTTCTTGAAAACGCCAAATGTTTCATTTTTGCTTCTCAGTGCTTCTACCCACATGTTGTTAGCTGAAACCTTGTATTTGTTAGAAGGTCATGCATGTGCTCACGGTTTGTGTGCATACCATGCATGGCACTGTAGCGGTTATGGCACTGTAGCGGTTATGGCACTGTAGCGAGAATAACTCGCGGACGAGCCGAGTCGTGCGTGAACGGGACGCACGCTGCGCGGGTCGTGGGGATGGACGCGGCTGAGGCGTGGCGTGAGAAGCGCTCACGTGGTTTCCTTTCTGTTGTAATCATTGTCAATAAAAGTGGAAGAAAAACAACGAAAACGCTGTAGCTTCTCGCAGCACAAAACTCTCTGTCTCACAGTGTTCGTTGTTGTTGTTTCTTCTCCAGCACCGGAATCATCACCGGCTGGTTGGCTAACATTTGGTATCAGAGCCAGGTTCGTGCGGTGCGCTCGTTGGCGTTGCAATGCCTCGAGGGCGTGCACCTTCGCCGCGCCGGCGTTCGGCGTCTCCATCGCTCGTACCTCCGGCCGGCAACTCCGGCGGCCGCGCCTCGGGCAGCGGCAGCAAGAACGATCGCGGGCTGGTTATACACCGCGCGGTCAAGGAGGAGAGCCACAAGGCTAAATACCCGATCCTGACGAAGACCAACTACAACGATTGGTCGCTGCTCATGAAGATCAAGTTGCAAGCGCGCTGCCTCTGGGACGCCATCGAGCCTGGCAACGTCGTCCTCGAGCCCCAAGAAGACATGAAGGCTTTGGAGGCCATATGCAGTGCGGTTCCACCTGAGATGATCTCCACTCTGGCCTCCAAGTCGACGGCCAAGGAGGCGTGGGAGAGCATCAAGCAGCTGCGCATCGGCAGCGAGCGGAACCGCAAGGGCAGCGCGCAGAGACTTCGCCGTGAGTACGAGACCATCTCGTTCCACGACGGCGAGGCAGTGGAGGACTTCACCATGCGCCTCACCGGCATGGTCCAACAGCTGGCTATCCTCGGCGACCCCGAGCCCGATCACAGAGTCGTCGAGAAGCTGTTGCGTGCTGCACCTCCTAGGTTCAACCAACTTGTTCTCTCAATTGAAACTTTACTTGATGTCTCTACTCTCTCCCTCGAGGAAGTCACTGGGCGATTAAAAGCGGCGGAGGATCGACTGGGTTCTCCTTCCGCCAAGGACAACTGTGGGCGCCTTCTCCTCACAGAAGAGGAGTGGCTCGCGCGTCACAAGCCTCTAGGAGAGGATCCTGCGCGCAGCGGCCATGGTGGCCGCAGCAAACGCGGTGGAAAAGGTCGCGGCGGCGGCGGCAGGAACTCAAGCGGCCCGAGCTCCACCTCAGGCCGCAGTGGTGACAAATGCCGCAAATGCAACAAACTTGGGCACTGGGCCCGAGACTGCCGCAGCAAGCCCAAGCAAGAGGAGCAAGCCCACGTGGCCCAAGACGACGAGCCCACTTTACTCCTCCTCCAAGCTGGGGTTGACCCCGCCGCCGGATCGACCCCGACTCCAATTCGCAACTCGCCTGATGCACTCGGCGGCGGCAGATCCAGCGCGTCCACCGGCGATGCGCTCAAGTGCATGGCGATCACGACCCAGGCGATGGGGGCGCTGGACGTGCCCACGACGCAACCGTGCGGCACACGCGGCGCCGTCCACCTTGTGGAGGAGAAGGTGTTCGCTGCACTGGGCGACGCGGAGGGCAGAGAGCCCTGCCGGTGGGTGCTGGACACCGGGGCCACCAACCATATGACGGGGTCCCGGGCGGCCTTCTCCAGCATCGACGCGGAGACCACAGGCACCGTACGGTTTGGCGACGGCTCCATTGCCCGGATCGAAGGATGTGGCATGATCCTATACGCCTGCAAGAACGGCGAGCATCGTACCCTCAGCAATGTCTACTATATCCCGCGCCTCACAGCCAACATCATCAGCGTCGGGCAATTGGACGAGTGCGGCGGCCAGGTGCTCGTCGAGGATGGTGTCATGTGCATCCGCGATGAGCATCGACGTCTCCTCGCCAAGGTGTGCCGAAGTCCCAGTCGGCTCTATGTGCTCGCCCTCCACATCACGCGACCGGTGTGCTTGGCGGCGCATGCCGGCGAAGACGCGTGGCGTTGGCACGCACGCTTCGGGCATATCAACTTCACGGCGCTAAGGAAAATGGCTAGGGAGGAGCTGGTACGTGGCCTGCCAGTCCTGGAGCAAGTGGAACAAGTCTGCGAGGCGTGTCTCGCCGGTAAGCACCGGCGCGCGCCGTTCCCTCAACAGGCGCAGCGCCGCGCGACGAGGCCGCTGGAGTTGGTGCACGGCGACCTCTGCGGCCCGATCACGCCTTCTACTCCGAGCGGGAACAACTACTTTCTTCTCCTCGTCGACGACTACAGCCGTTTCATGTGGCTCGCGCTGCTGTCCACCAAGAATGGTGCATCGACGGCGATTAAACGCATCCAAGCTGCGGCGGAGAGGAAGAGCGGCTTCAAGCTGGGTGCATTGCGCACGGATCGAGGGGGAGAATTCACTGCTGCGCACTTCGATCAGTACTGCGCAGAGCTCGGCGTGCGACGCGAGCTCACGGCACCCTACTCCCCGCAACAGAACGGCGTCGTCGAGCGCCGCAATCAATCCTTGGTCGGCACTGCACGGTGTATGCTCAAGGCAAAGAAATTACCAGGTATGTTTTGGGGGGAGGCGGTCACTACCGCTGTCTACCTACTCAATCGTTCGTCATCCAAGAGCACTAGCGGCACGACCCCATACGAACTATGGAACGGGAGCACGCCGGGCGTGCATCACCTCCGCACGTTCGGGTGTGTGGCACATGTCAAGGTCACCACGCCGAACCTCAAGAAGCTGGAAGACAGGAGCCGGCCCATGATCTTCGTCGGCTATGAACCGGGATCAAAGGCATATCGCGTCTACGATCCGGTCACCAGGCGTGTCCAAATCAGTCGAGACGTGATCTTCGACGAGCAAGCCCAGTGGAAGTGGAGCGAAGACCAGCCTGCAGACAACGACAACGACTTCGTCATCAAGTACGCCTCTGTGTCCCAGCCGGCCGTTGAGGTTCGGTCGGGCGCACCGGAGCAAGCTGCACCGGCATCACTGTCAAGAGCGGCTCCAGAATCGCCATCAAGCATGGCACCGGCATCACCATCAGGCGCAGGCACTCCTACACAGGAGATGGCGTCATTACCGAGCGTATCATCACCAACGATCCAGTTCACGTCGCCGCCTTCTGGTGCAGAAGAGTACCTCGACGCCGACCATGACGATGCGCCACTTCGGTTCCGCCACGTTGACGATGTGCTCGGCCCGGAGTTCGATGAAGAGCTGCTACTGGTGAGCGCGGAGGAGCCGGCCACGCTTGCAGAAGCCCAGCAACATCAGTGCTGGCGCGATGCCATGAGCGAGGAGCTGAGATCGATCGAGTCCAATGGGACTTGGCAACTGGTTGATCCACCTCCCCGACAGCGTCCAATTGGACTCAAGTGGGTTTTTAAGACCAAGAAGGATGCGACCGGGAACATCACCAAGTATAAGGCGCGTTTGGTGGCAAAGGGATACGTGCAGAGGCAAGGCATCGACTTCGACGACGCATTCGCCCCGATGGCGAGGCTCGAGTCGGTGCGGTTGCTGCTGGCGCACTCTGCGAGTGAAGGCTGGGCCGTCCATCACATGGACGTGAAGTCCGCTTTTCTCAATGGTGAGCTTGAAAAGGAGGTATATGTGACACAGCCACCCGGGTTTGAGGTCGACGGCGAGCAGCACAAGGTGATGCGCCTGATCAAGGCGCTCTACGGACTTCGACAAGCACCACGCGCCTGGTATGCCAAGTTAGATGCGTCTCTAGTATCACTTGGGTTCCAGCGGAGCGCGTTCGAGCATGCTGTGTACCTGCGCGGGACGGGTGCACATTGTCTGGTGGTGGGCGTCTACGTCGACGACCTCATCATCACAGGCGGCGACGACGTCGAGCTCGAACGATTCAAGCTAGAGATGAAGGGGATGTTCAAGATGAGCGACCTTGGTCTGCTCCACTACTACCTTGGACTGGAGGTATCTCAAACCAACGGAAGCATTACTGTAAGTCAAAGAGCTTATGCCATGAAGATCCTGGAGATGGCAGGCATGGCTGGGTGCAACCCCAGTCAAACGCCCATGGAACCTCGCCTCAAGCTTAGCAAGACCAGTTCTGCACCAGCTGTTGACGCCACCGAGTTTAGAAGGATCGTGGGATCACTCAGGTACTTGGTGAACTCACGGCCGGACTTGGCGTTCTCCGTCGGCTACATCAGCAGATTCATGGCCTCGCCAACAGCGGAACATCAGGCGGCTATGAAAAGGGTGCTACGCTACGTCGCAGGCACCGTGAACTACGGCTGCTGCTACAAGAAGAAGACCAAAGATGTTGAACTTGTCGGGTACAGCGACAGTGATCTTGCGGGCGACGTCGACACACGCAAGAGCACCACGGGCGTCTTCTTCTTCCTCGGCGACAGCGTGATCACCTGGCAGTCTCAGAAACAGAAGGTCGTTGCCCTGTCCTCGTGTGAGGCAGAGTACATTGCAGCAACTACTGCTGCCTGCCAGGGAGTGTGGTTGGCGCGTCTTCTAGCTGAGCTCAGGGGAGAAGAAGCCGACGCCATCACATTGGAGATTGACAACCAATCCGCGATCATGCTCAGTAAGAACCCTGTCTTTCACGATCGCAGTAAACACATTGATACAAGGTACCACTATATTCGAGAATGCGTCGAGGAAGGCAGGGTGCAGGTCAGGCACATTGGCACGAATGAACAGCTCGCGGACATCTTGACGAAGCCGCTCGGGTGCGTGAAGTTCACGGAGCTGCGTACCAGGATCGGTGTCGTTAACATCCAGTAAACATACAAGGCTTCGGGGGAGATTTGTTAGCTGAAACCTTGTATTTGTTAGAAGGTCATGCATGTGCTCACGGTTTGTGTGCATACCATGCATGGCACTGTAGCGGTTATGGCACTGTAGCGGTTATGGCACTGTAGCGAGAATAACTCGCGGACGAGCCGAGTCGTGCGTGAACGGGACGCACGCTGCGCGGGTCGTGGGGATGGACGCGGCTGAGGCGTGGCGTGAGAAGCGCTCACGTGGTTTCCTTTCTGTTGTAATCATTGTCAATAAAAGTGGAAGAAAAACAACGAAAACGCTGTAGCTTCTCGCAGCACAAAACTCTCTGTCTCACAGTGTTCGTTGTTGTTGTTTCTTCTCCAGCACCGGAATCATCACCGGCTGGTTGGCTAACACATGTATCTGCTGTGGTCATCAACTAGCAGCAGAAAGTACTTGCTGCCGCCAAGAGTAGTAGGGTGGATGGGACCACAAAGGTCACCATGCACTAACTGAAGCACCTTCTCAGCACGAAATGAAGAGGTGTGAGGAAAGGGCGCCCGATGCTGCTTAGCCAATACACATCCATCACATACTTGTGTCATATGATCAATATTGGGCATGCCTCTGAACATCCCTTCTCTGGTGAGTCTCCGTAATGCCTGAAAGTTTAAGTGCCCATACCGGCTATGCCACAGCCAGCTGCGCACATGTATTGACCCTAGTAGACAGATTGGGTATACTGACTTTAGGTCCAATACATAGAGCCTATTCTTGGATCGCTTGACTCTGGCTAAAAGCCTTTCATTCCTATCAAACTTGCTGTAACCTTGGTTACCAGCGTCAGTGCCGCGGTCACCGTTGCCGCGGCCTCGACCTCTGCTGTGTCCGTGCCTGCGGCCACGCCCACAGCCGCGACCGCGTGCGCCACCATTGTCTCTGCAGGACGACCCGCCAAAGCTCTTTGTCACCGCACGCGCTTTCCACTCGGCCCGGGTGAGAAGAACGTGCTCATTCCCCATTGTACCATGGCCACAAAAGCGCTCCTCATGGGCCTTTAGAGACCCTATCACCTCCTCCATCGTCTTCGTTTTCAGATCGCTGAATTCTTCGATGATTGAGGCGATCTGAATAAACTTCAGTGAAATGGCCCGAAGCATCTTTTTGACGACGTACTCTTCTTCCACCTTCTCGCCGAGACCTCGCAACTTGTTGACAAGAGTGGATACCTTGCCAGCAAAATCATCGACGGCCTCGTCGTCTTCCATGCAGAGACCTCGAACTCCCATCTCAGGGATTGGGGCTTTACTTCCTTCACACGCGCCGCCCTGAGGTGCACGGTTTTCATAGTATTCCAGGCATCCTTCACAGTCTTCTTCGCCCCCAGCTGCAGCAAAGTATCTTTGGTGATACCTTGATAGATGGCAGCCAATGCCATCTTGTCTTTGCACGCGTCCACCGGTTCCTCCGACTGGATCGCCTCCCACACGCCTTGGGCCTCCATGTACACCTCCATTTTGATTGCCCACGCCAAGTAGTTACTCTTGGTGACTAGGGTAATGGAGAGAGAAACTCCCGTCTCGCACAGGCACCCTCAACGCCGCCGTGTCAGTCAGTTCATCGCCACCGCCCACGGCGGAGTGAGTCGGCGGAATACTTCTCCTCAGCATGATCATTGGCATGCAGTGAACAAGGTTCTGATACCTGGTTATATGCACTATTTGAAATTCCTGAAGATCAACTAACTCCTGCTTATATATACTGTTTGAAAATGAGCCAAGTAGAACATTCTCGACGATAGACCCAAGATGGCTTGCTTAAAGGATATAAACAACACATGTAAAACTTTCAAGAACTTCCTCATCAGTACCTTCCAAATTGTAGAAAAATCTCCTTGCGAAAAGTACTCCTTAATAACAAAGGAGGTATAGGAGGAATTCAACCAGCAAAAGAGGACCCCCGAGTTCAAGGTATATATGCTTCCTTTACTTGGTTACACTATATGGTCGATCGTATGGACTAACCAAGGGTGCATTTGCTTGTTTCTACTTCGAAGGCTCTTAGTGAGAAGAATAAGAGGATTCAGAAGAGTAACGACCACCCACACTGGCTCGGATCTCGAGGCTATGTGGAGGAGGAGCAGTGGAGGAAGGAAGACAAGGAAAATGCTCTCGTCGACTCTCCTGACTTGCCGATCTCCGAGATCCGCAATCCTCGGTGCAAGCAATAGTGGCGGGCGAGAGGATCCGTGTCATCCACGGGGTCTGTGTCATCTCAAACCCTAAGGACACCAAGGTAGTGCAGCGAATGGTAAGTTGGCTAACTTCGTAAATTGTGTATGCACATAGTTTGTATATATATTTTTCTCACAAAGTAGCTTTCAATGTAACAATCTCTGGTGAGAAAGAGGCGAGCCAGGGGTTGTTTACTCCCGAGAGGGAGAACGACCTCCTCACTCGGGCTCAAGGAAATAAGGAACATCCCGGGCGGACGCGGACCATGGGAGTGGTCGTGTCGTGGAAAGATGGCTTCGAAGAATGTGGGCCATGGAGGAAGCAGGCCCGCTCTTCGAAGGACAAGTAATCGGAGCTGGTCGAGAAGATACGAGCAAACATGACTGCACAGTTCCAAGACATCTTCGCTTAAATGCGCGAACAGTATGAACGGCTCAACAAAATTGTGAAGTCCAAGGGTTTAGATCCAACTACCGAGGCTAACACTACCCCACTGGGTCAATTGAGTAGTTGCTCTTCGAAGATCCACGTGGATCCGATGGATCTACTTGAAGTATTGCAAGTCTTGAACTGTGCACTTAAGTTGATGCCACTCCCGTACCAGTAGAATTGTTTTGCTAACCTATTTTAATTGTTGCAAATTTGTAGAGGCCGAAAAGCTGCAGCTTAGTGGTTTACATAGGCGAGGACCCTATAGTGGTTGCACACGGGTTTGTATACTCGTCTGAGGAGGATGTCCGGATCCACTACGTACCTCTGAAGAAGGGGTTTGCAAAGGTACATGTGGACATGTGCCTCCCAGGCTATAGCACTTTTCCATTGCCCGTCGCAATGGAGGAGATTTAGACAATCGCGGGGGCATTAGGCTCCTACATACAGTGGCCCAAGAAGGGTGTTATCTACAGGCGGTAAGTCCTACCCATTGTAGTTTCCAACTTACTTAATACACTCAACATGCAAATTCTAACATACGTGTCCGTAAATTGAAGTAGACGATACATGACAGCATACTTCACTAATACAGAAATGCAGTCTACTAACTCCTATCTTCTATCGGTTATTAGCGATTTAGTAGAAAACCGTTAGAAAATGTGGCCCGCGGTCATAAAAGGCATATGGGATGTATTTTTCCTATCGGTTTGTAAGAAACTTACCGTTAGAAGAAACAGTATGATTTACTCTAGCGGTGATGAACATATTTACCGTTAGAAGAGATGCATAAGTACTGACGGGAGAATGTTGTGTGCCGATAGGACTGGTCGACTTCTACAACTAGTCTTATTCTATCGGTAATGTATGTCTATACCGCCAGAATATGTACAAAAATTCCTATCGGTAAGATGTAGTGTGCCGACAGAACTGTTCTCCTTATACAAATAGTTTTATTCTATCGGTGAAGTATATTTATACCGACAGAATATCTCAAAAATTCCTATCGGCAATATATAGTGTGCCGATAGAACCGTTCGCCTTCTACAAATATTTTTATTCTATCCATAATGGATGTTTGTACCGTTAGAAGATATCAAAAATTGCTTAGAACTGTTCGTCGTCAAATAGTTTATTCGACCGGTAATGTATGTTTATACCATTAGAAGATAGCGCAAATATCTTAGAACTGTTCGCGTTCTACAACTAGTCTTATTATCGGTAATGTATGTCTATACCGACAGAATATATACAAAAATGCCTACTGGTAGGATATAGTGTTCCGATAGAACTGTTCTCCTTCTACAAATAGTTTTATTCTATCGGTAATGTATGTTTATACCGTTAGAAGAGATCTCAAATTACTAACGGTATGAGGTTGTGTACCGATAGAACTTATCTAGTACTATAAATACCCAGGTGTGTCTATTTCATTCTCACAGTTCATCGGGCGCTTGTAGCCATAACCCGTAAGCTCCATGGACGGCCAGCGCACCTCTACCGGCGACCGCTGCACCTCTGCACCTCCATCGACGCCCACTAGATTTCGGCATCGCAAGCAAGGTACGTAAAATTTCGGCAATATTGTTAGATTATTATAATCCGATTATGGCAATTATTCTGTAATTTTTGTATCCTTCATTTTGATGTGTCTTCTTTTCAATATGATTATGTACGGTGTCTTGTTCCTGTTTTTATTAAAACAAATACATAATATCACTGTGGGACAGATAATGTTCAATTGCTTGCTGATCCTATCAAATGAAGAAAATTATCAGGATATATTTGCAATACAAACTCTATCTAACATAGTGAAATGCCAATAAGAGTATACATGTAATATCTTCATCTCTCAGTAGGTTGCTCAATGCCAACTTGGACTTAGTAATAATTGAAATTGAAAGATCATGAAATTGAAAGATATTTGTAATTGAAATTGAAATTGAAAGATTATGAAATTGAAATTGAAATTGAAGTTGAAATTGAAAGATCATGAAATTGAAAGATCATTAATGTCAAGATATTTACAAATATCATGAGATACACAAATATCTTGATCTTCTCTGTAGGTTGTTCAATGCCAATAACATAGTCAAATGCCAACTAGCTTGCTCAATGATCAAGTGCATGTAAAAAGTTCATTAATAATTAATATATGTATATTGGCAAGGTAATTTCTTCTGATGAAATAGAGTAGAAATGTAATATCTTGATCTCCAGTTGCAAGTTGATGTTACTATGAAGAAACACAACGTAACCTTCAGTTGGTAGTCTTTCTCAGATAGAGAGTCATGTAGGAAATAGTAAACAATCTTAATTTGCTTTAGAATACCAATTTATGATCTGTGCAGGTCCTCGGATGATGCTCATGAGGGGCAACATATTTTACGGTTCTTCATCGTAGTACGCTGCCTACGTTGGCTTGTTGGCGAAAAAACGGTGAAGATCACCATCGAGAGCTGGAAAGAAACGGTGAAGATCACCGTCGAGAGTTGGAAGGACGTGAAAGGCGAGATCTTGGTTGCCTCGGTCGAGAAGATCCTTAAGCCCGGCGTGTTTCTCAAATCAGGACCTATAGAAAGCATCTTACATTTGTATCGGTGTTTCAGCCATTTTTTTGCATGCACCAGCTTGTGGCCAGATGCTTACCTGCTTGGAGAAGAAGAATTGTTGTCATTTGCACAGCCATTCTACACCATCATTACAAAAAACAACATCTTGGAAGATAGGTTCTTTTTGTTAATGGAGTTGAGTTAAGTTGAGTTGATCGAGTTTGAGTCCGAGGAAATCACCAATACAAATGTAACTCGACGGCAGTTCCAGCTCCTCGGGCATCTTCGAACTAAACTCCTATGGTTAAGTCCAATGTGGTTCAGACATTTGCAGTTTTGGATGAATGGATTTGTGATGTATCAGGTCTAACTTGTAGTCGGTAGATGCATTGTCGCAACTTGCAAAGGTTCTCTTTTATGTAAAATGTATGGGCCACTGGGTTCTCGTCGTGATCTGTTGTTAATTTCAGACGTGACTTTTCTAATATACATCTAATGTGTGGATTATTGTATATTTGTGTATCATGTATTGCTATTTGGGACATGAACTTGAATGTGTAGGGAGTATTTGTGTATTTAATTGTATTGGTAGGCAGGTGTGTATTTGTACTGCTGTTTCAGACATGCACTTGAATTTGTGAACTGGCATGTGTATGTTTGTACCTAAATTGCTGTGTCATACATGACTCAGCTTGCTTTTGTTTTCAGCCATTAACTAGAATGAATTTAAATAGTACTCATTTTTTATGTTTCATCTTGCATTTTCTTAAAGGAATGGACGCAAACCAAGATCTCATGTAAGTAGAGATTTTTAATTTCTTTCGCAAGATGAAGTACCAAGTACTTAAGAAAAGTATTTTTATGTCTCCTAATTAATCTACAAATTAGCATTTCTTGAAATATTTCTTTAGCTTCTAGTTAAGATCTGTTTGATGTTACATTGTGTTTAGATATGATTCTTTGGATGTGAGAACTGCTGTCATGTGTGTCATGCATTACCCAGTTTGGTACCAGTATCTCCTCTAACGGTAAATACACATATTTACCGATAGAAAAACACATGTATTTGCTGTGTTACCTCTTCTAACGGTAAATACACATATTTACCGATAGAAAAACACATGTATTTGCTGTGTCATGCATTACCACTACCACAGAAACAGACATCCAGGACGGCACATCACAGACGGGTATGAACTGCTCAATGGAAAACCGTCTGCGAAGGCCTGTCGGGAGAATATGTTCAGTTATCACAGTCGGTTCTAATGTCAAAAACAATTGTGATAGTAAACTAGACGGTTGTGAACACAAAACCGTCTGTAATAGTCTACTTATCACAGACGGCTCTAACCTAAAATCCGATTGTGATATATACAATCAGTTCCCAGCTGAGAACCGTCTGTAATAGTCTACTTATCACAGACGGTTCTAACCTAAAACCCAACTGTGATATATACAATCAGTTCCCAGCTGAGAACCATCTGTGATAAGTAGAATATCACAGACGGTTCGGAACTAAGAACTGACTGTGATTTATACAGTCGGTTGTGAACTAAGAAGCGTCTGTGATAGTGTAGTTATCACATACGGTTCTGACGTCTGAACTGACTGGAAAAGTACCGGCGCTTCGAATTCTCAACTGTGATCATTTCTGTCTCCGATCTTCGCGCGCGGTGCCTAGGAGAACACGAAGCATCGCTTTGGAAGTTCTATAAATTGACAGTGGAAAAATTGTCATTTACTTTACAAGTTTTTATAGTTCTCAGACTGTTTGACTCATTAGCTTCTCTGCGCCTATGGCATCCTCGATGGCATCGTCAGCCTCGCCATCCCCGGTAAGAACTCTCAATCTTTTGGACTTACCCCTGTATTGTTAATCCCTGTTCAATACATTCTTGACCTGTTGATTTACACAGGGAAGGGGAGCCATGGAAGACACTGGCAAAGTCAAGGCCGAACTGACGGCCCTCCAGGAGGAGCACAAGCTCCTCACGGAGAAGCACACTCGGCTATGGCTTGACCTTGACGATCTCTTCCAGCGCATTCAGCGCATGAAGACAGATGGTGACAATGCTAGGGCGAGGACGAGGCGTCTTCGCAAGGAGAAGAAAGCCGCGTATATGACCATTGTTGGTTGCGGTTTGACTATGAAGGTACCATCGCGAAGCTGAGAGAGGTCGCAGGCCTTCTCGACGCGGTAGTAGTTGATCCTAAGAAGGACTTGTCGCTGGAGGAGTCCTGCGTCCTAGCTGCAAGTCAAACTGACTTTATTCTAGATGCAGCCAGGGCTAAGATCACTCCTTGACCTAGCATTCTGTATTTTTACTTTTTTTTGTAAGTGATGAAAAAAATTATTGAAAACTTTGTTCTTATGTCAACTTTCCAATTTTTCAGCACATTCTTGGACTGCATGCAATCGTCCCTCTTTCTTTATCTTTCTTTAGCTTTTGTCGAACATTCGACCATACAAAGGTATGTGCACTGTGTGCGATCAAGGAACGACTCTCGCGATCTTTGGCTTGTGAGGGCAGTCCATCAGAGCCCTCCAAATAATATAGAAACAATATAGAAGTCGCAGGTCCCATACAAATAATATAAAAAGAATATATAAGTTATATATCAACGTGCTTTGAATATCACAAACGGCTCAGAGGTAAAAAACGTCTGTGATAGTCACATTAGAGACAATTTTTATGTAAGGCCCAACTGTGATAGTCCCAACAGTGTTCGTCGCCTCGAATTCTCACCTTCTTTCAAAATCACAGACGGTTTTTAACTCCAAACCGTCTGTGATAGTAATATTACAGACGGATTTTATGTAAGGACCGACTGTGATAGTCGAACAGTGATTGATGCTTCAAATTCTCAACTTCTTTCAAATTCTCAGCGGTTCAACTAGAAGCAAAATTCCAGGGAGGGAACAAGTATTTGTAGAAGTCGAACAATTCAATATTCAACACACATATTAAAGACGGTTCGGACATCAGAACCGTCGGTAATATTAAAGTAGACGGTTTTGATCTCCCAACCGTCTGTGATAGTCCCAACAGTGCAATTCTCTACATGCAATTGTTGATAACCGCACATAATAACTGTGCAGATGAAGAGACTTATTTATTTACTTCAAATTTAATTTGCATCGAATTATATAATCTGACGCTTCAACTTCCAAAGTGGGCACTACTGTTTTGCCGTGTTCCAGTTTATCTCCCGAGAATATTTATCATGACGGTATTCATCTTGAAAACAAAGTAGTGCGCTCCACTTCAAATTCTCAACAGTGTGTTGTCTTTTCCATTTCTGATGTTTGAGCGGCGCACTAACCTGGGAACACGAAGCGTCGACTTGGAAATTGTTTTTCATTAACATTGAAAAAATGAACTACAAATTTGTTCTTATGTAAATTTTACAATTTTCCCTCACGTTCTTGGAGAAAGAGAAGTGGAGCGGTTCGAATGGAAGCAAAACACTCTAGGGAGGGAACAAGTATTTGAAGAAGTTGAACAGTTCAATATTCCAGGCATAGTAAAGACGGTTCGGACATCAGAACCGTCTGTAATAGTCATATTACAGACGGTTTGGACATGAGAACCGTCTGTAATATTAAAGCAGACGGTTTGATATCCCAACCGTCTGTGATAGTTCCAACAGTGCCCACGCTTCGAATTATCTACATGCAATTGTTGATAACCGCACACAATAACTGAGCAGATGAAGAGACTTAATTATTTACTTCAAATTTAATTTGCATCGAATTATCTAATCTGACTCTTCAACTTCCTTTACCGTGTTGCAGTTTATCTCCCGAGAAGTTATCATGAATTTATTGACCTTGAAAACTAGTAGTGCGCTTTTTAAAACTCGTGGCACCCGCGCATATGAACCGTCACCTTCTGGTTCTATAAATAGCGAGGCTCCTAAATCCCTGTCTTTATTCCCTTCTCAACTCCCACCTTAATGGCGAGCCGAGATTCCAATGAGGTTATTGAAATTGAGAGTGATGAGGAAGAGATAAGGAATGAACTCGATCAGGATCTTCAGAAAGTAAGTCCTCTCTGAAACTCTAATGCAGATCTTTCTTTTATGACTTGATTACCTCGAAACAAATGCATTTCGAAATCCACAGGTGCCTGAGGAAATGCTCCCTCCAAAGAAGAGACTTAGAAATGGTGAAAGATCCTCCAGTGGAGCTGTAGCGAAGACTCTAGAGGGTGCTGAGGCCTGTGTTGCCACATTGCCCCTTGCAACCCCTCCAGTTGCATCGACTCCACCTTTGGAGATCCACAACAATCCTTCCAATATCCACTCTTCAACACCTTTGTATCATCAGCTTTTCTTGGATGATCAACTTTCTGGGGTAAGGCTCACACTTCCACGTCCAAATCCACTCCGAAGCTTGGCAATCATCTTCACCCTCCCAGCATACGTCCCTAGGAGAAGCTGGAGAAGCATATGTGCAGGAGGAGAAAGCTGCCTTGTGCAGAACTCTCCAAAAAAAAAAAGAGGCGCTGGAGAAGCATTCTGAGGGGATGTCTTTTGCCATTCTGCACTTGGCAGAGTGTTTTGAGTTGCAGCTTCATCTCCACCTTTGTTGTATCAACTTTAATTTCTTGGATGATCCTACTGATGCCAAATCCACTCCTTTGCTGAGAGATGATGTTGATAGTCTTAGAGCCATTGGTAGTTCTCCTGGGGCGGCCAGTGTAGATCCTACTGATGCCAATGCGTCCCTAGGAGAACTTTGTAAATTACTTTCGGAACAGGTCGACGCTAATTAATTGGTCGCTTAATTGTATCTCTTATGTATGCAAAGATTGTAAGAAATAAGAAATTTCTTTTCCTTATATATCTGGCTTTTCGATTGATTATGTAACTGATACTCACCAAATGATGTTCTGTGTAAAATGTTAACAAGAAAATACTGCTGCGATCAAGACGGTTTTTAACTCAAAACTGTCTCTGATAGTAACATTACAGATGGTTTTAATTTCAGGACCGACTGTAATAGTCTCAAAGTTCTTTGAAGATCCACAGACATATATATACAAAAATATTAAAAACAAGATAAAACCAAATAGTCTCAACGTTCATTTTTTTAAATATTAACATTGAAATAAGATAGAAACAAATATGAAAAACAAGTGGAACAACTGACCACTAGTCGAATGGTTGGACTGCAAACAATCCAGGATATTATAGACGGTTCGGACCTTATCACCATCTGTGATAGTAGTGCAAAGTGTTGATTTTATAATTATCACAGACGGTTATGAGGTAAAAACCGACTGTAATAATCACATAGGGTTCTCAAGTAAAAACTGACAGTGATATTCACAGACGGTTCTGAAGTAAAAACCGACTGTGATAGTAAAGCTGACGGTTTTGAACTCGGAACCGTCTGTGATATTCTAATTATCACGGACGGTTTTGAGCTCATAACCGTCTGTGATAGTTCTACACAAAATGCACCGATATTACCGACGTTTTAATAAAGTGAAACCCGTCAGTGATATTCTGTTCTTCAAAAATGCACCGATATTACCGACGGTATTATATAGAACCATCTGTATTGAACCTGGTATAAAAGGTCTTTTGGCGGATGTTTTGAGCTAGTCGTACATTCTTGCTCGACATACACTGTCCAGTTCGAAGAGATTTGGGGCAAGGAAGAGCGAAATCTCGAAAGGCCGGGGGAGCATTTGGGGCAAAAATTTGAGGATCGATCCAAGGTTGGTACTTGCTCCCAAGGCATACACATTACTTGATTTCATCATCAATATCGATCTCCATTGATTGATCAAATTAGAGTGAGAGGGAGGGGAAGCTACAGTAGCAAATCCTGGTTGTAACTCATTTTCGACCTGTACTGTAGCTATTTATTTGCTTTATGATGTGTGTTATCCACGCCCCCAACTAATTGCTTGCACTTCAAGTAGTAGTTAACTATTTATACCGCAAACTCCGCATCAAACACTAGCTAGCTAGATTTATATAATTTATTGCGTGTCGACCGTACATAGAGTAGTATTACTAATTAGCATGTGTATGAATTTGATTAATTGCAGATGGTCTGAGACTGGATGTATAATGACAACCGAGTGGGTGAGGAATACATGAAAGGTGTTTTTGATTTCGAAAAGGTTGCTGAGCAAGACATGGCGAAGAAGGGTTTGCCATATATGTACTGTCCTTGTGTAGACTGCCAGAATATTAAGATGTTCACCAACTCATCTCAAATTGTTGCCCACTTGATCCGACGTGGTTTCAAAAAGGGGTACACGTGTTGGGTCCACCATGAAGAAGAGCCAACTGCAGAAACAAGTGCCACTCAGGTTGAGGAACAGGACATGTCGGATTCGAACAACGACTTCGACGAGGATATGCCAGAGGATGACAATTTAGATGACATGTTGCGTGATGTGGAAGGAAATTACAGTGAAAGGGAGTTTGGCAAATTTAAGCGTTTGATTGAGGACTCAGAAAATCCGTTGTTCCCTGGGTGCAAGTCGAAGTACACAAAGTTGCCCTCTGTGCTTGAACTGTTAAGATTGAAGGCAAACAACAGCAGGACCGACAAGAGTTTCACAGCATTGTTAGATCTTTTGGCGGACATGCTCCCGGAAGGAAACGAGTTGCCAAAAAACACCTACCAAGCGAAAAAGCTGTTGTGTCCTTTGGGAATGGAAGTAGAAAGGATACACGCATGCCCTAATGATTGCATCCTTTACCGTAACGACTACAAGGATATGCATGTTTGTCCGGTGTGCGGCGCATCCGGCTATAAGCGTAAGGACCGAACCGACGACGGTGACTGCGCTGAGATAAAGTAAGGACCTCCTGCTAAGGTGTTGTGGTATTTGCCAGTCATTCCCCGCTTGCAGCGTTTGTTTGCAAACCGTAAAGAGGCAAAATTACTGCGTTGGCACTCCGAAGACCGGAAGAAGGATGGAAAGCTGAGACACCCCGCTGATTCTTCGCAGTGGAGAAACATCGATAGGGAATTTGTTAACTTCGGAGCAGAATTGAGGAATATAAGGTTCGGGTTGAGTACCGATGGAATTAATCCTTTTGGTAACATGAGCAGTCGGCATAGCACTTGGCCGGTTCTTTTGTGTATCTACAACCTTACTCCTTGGTTGTGTATGAAGCGCAAGTACATCATGATGTCTCTACTTATCTCAGGACCAAAACAACCCGGAAACGATATTGATGTGTACCTAGCACCATTGATAAAGGATCTCCTAACAATGTGGAACGAAGGGGTGCAGGTATGGGACGCATACAAACGAGAGAACTTCATCCTACGTGCTATGATATTTTGCACCATCAACGATTTCCCTGTCCTTGGAAATTTGTCGGGCCGTAGTGCGAAAGGAGCCAAAGCCTGCCCCCACTGCGAAGATGAGACTGAGAGCGTGTGGCTGAAGAATTGCAGGAAAATAGTGTACATGCGTCACCGTAGGTTTCTTTCGAAGAATGACGCGTATCGTAAGAGGAAGAGGGAATTTGACGGCCACAAGGAAGATGGTTCAGCCCTGAAGCCTACGCGCGGGAAAGATGTTTACTCACGGGTGAAGGACATAGACGTTGTGTTTGGAAAGGGTCATAAATTGAAACCCCGCACGAAGAACTCTTGGAAGAAGAGATCGATATTTTGGGACTTACCGTATTGGGAGCATTTTGAGGTTCATCATTGCATTGATGTCATGCATGTAGAGAAGAATGTTTGCGACAGTTTAATCGGCCTATTACTGAACATTCCAGGGAAGACAAAGGATGGCGTCAATGTGCGGTGTGACATGATCGAAATGAGAATCAGGCCCGAGCTAGCACCGAGAGAGGACGATAAAGGCCGTATATACCTCCCCCCTGCATGCTACACTTTGTGCAAGGCTGAGAGGACAGAACTCTGTAAGTGTCTCTATGGTGTTAAAGTTCCATCGGGTTACTCCGCAAATATGAAAAAGCTTGTGTCCATGGGCGATTTGAAATTGCTGGGTATGAAGTCTCATGATTGTCACATGTTGATGACACAAATTCTTCCTGTTGCCATCCGGAGTATTCTACCGCATAAGGTCAGAGAGACGATCACGAGGCTGTGTTTTTTCTTCAATGCAATTTCTTGCAAGGTCATTGATCCCGATGGACTGGATTCTCTGCAGAGCGAGGTGGTTCGAACTCTCTGTCAGCTTGAGATGTATTTTCCTCCATCGTTTTTTGATATCATGGTCCATCTCACCGTCCACCTTGTCAGAGAAATCAATATATGTGGACCCGTGTTCCTACGTTATATGTATCCATTCGAGAGGTACATGGGTGTACTTAAGGCCTATGTGAGGAATCGGTCCCAGCCCGAGGGTAGCATTGTCGAAGGTTATGCAGCAGAAGAGGTTGTTGAGTTCTGCGTCGATTACATGGCCGAGGTAGAAGCAATAGGAGTTCCTGTGTCTCGTCACGAGGGAAGGCTTGATGGTGTTGGCACTATTGGACGGAGAGCCATCACTCCTGATTTCGATATGTACTCGAAAGCTCATTTTTGGGTCTTGCAACACATGACGGAGGTGTCTCCGTACATCAACGAGCACAAGGAGATGCTACGACAAGACAATCCTCGCCGATCCGAGGTTTGGATCACGGGACAACATAACAGTCAATTCAACGCGTGGATGAAAGTGCGAATCACCGGAGAGTCCGCAAGTGAGAACCTTAAATGGTTGGCAAAAGGGCCCACGTTTACTGTACAGACATGGCAGGGATACGACATCAATGGGTACACATTTTACATGAAAGCTCAAGATCGAAAGAGCACTGTGCAAAATAATGGAGTGAGCGTAGAAGCTTTCCATGAGGAGTTCACCAAGACAGGCCCAACAAGGGTAGTACGTGGATTGAACTCGTACTACGGGTTCATTGAAGAAATTTGGGAGCTCGATTACGTACTGTTCAAGATTCCCCTGTTTCGATGCCGATGGGTCCAAATCCCACAGGGTGTGAAGGTTGACAATTACGGTTTCACTTCTGTGGATCTCGATCGAGTCGCTTATAAAGATGTGCCATTCATACTTGCAAATCAAGCCATTCAGGTCATTTATGTCACTGACCCGGCCAATAAGAAGTGGCACGTCATCCTTCATGGCAAGAGAAGGATTGTTGGAGTTGAAAATGTCGTAGACGAGGAGGAATACAATCAATTTGATGAGATTCCTCCATTTGGAGATGGCGTACAGGTCGATACTGAAGACACCGACGAAACCAGTTACATGCATATGGATCACTAGGAAGGGTTATACTTTAAAGGTAATCAACCGTACGTCCTTATCTCTCTGTTTCCATCGGTATAGCTTATATCTCCTGTAATTCTCGTCTTTGCAGGGCCGCGGCAAGTGGAAAGTTGAGGATAACATGGCCGTGTACGTGAAAACTGTTGGTGAAAGTCCCCATTTGTATGTAACATTAACTTGAGCATGCTCCACATTGTATGTTAAATTTATTTAAGGATGCTCCACATTGTAATCAATTTTTGGATCTACGTACAAGTTGAGAACAAATTTACAGAGCATTTGGACAACATTTGAAATATCTGAGTGTTCATTTAAAACAAGTTTTCGAGCATTCGGAGTTGAAAGCTACAAATCAGTTTCAAGTTGTAAAATTTACGTTCAATATAGAGATCACGTGCACGATCGGTTCTCAAGTCGAAACCGTCTGTGATAATCTCAGTCACAGTTGGTTCTAACCTCAAAACCATCTGTGATAATGTCTCAATATGTAGATTATCACAGACGGTTTTTATTTGAGAACCGACTGTGATAATAGTATCACAAACGGTTATGAATATAGAACCGACTGTGATACTCACAACAGTGTCCAACGCTTCGAGTTCCTGTGTGCACCGTCGGTTCTCAAGTCCAGACCGTCTGTGATAATCTCAGTCACAGTAGGCTCTCAACTCAAAACCGTCTGTGATAATCTCTCTGGAGATTATCACAGACGGTTCTTATGTGATAACCGACTGTGATAATAGTATCACAGACGGTTGTGAAAGTTGGACCGACTGTGATAATCTCCACGCGGTATAGATTTGTTTATCACAGACGGTTCTGATGTGAGAACCGACTGTGATAATATTATCACAGACGGTTGTGAATGTTGGACCGACTGTGATAATCTCCACGCGGTACGTAGTTCAAGGCGGGCTTTATCCCGCTCATTCCAGACTTCACAACTGTTTGCCCTAGCTCTCTCCGCCCTCGCACCGTCCGTCGCGATCACCTCCATCGCCTCCCACCTTCTCCTCCTCTCCGTCCGTCGCGATCACCTGCATCGCCTTTCCACCGTCAGGCGCGATCACCTCCATCGCCCTCCCGCCTTCCGACGTGATCACCTCCATCGCCTCCCCACCGTTTCTGTCATTCTTGGTTAATTATAAGTATATGGGTTTTGTTATAGAATTATTAGTTGCAGATTTACTTAAACTGTTCTCTCTTTCACTAATGTTAGGAACTATGTCTGGTGACGAAATGCACCACTCGGGGAGTCAGAGTGACCTCGCTGGCGATGAGACGCCTGGGCCAGAGGTCGCTGCGTCCGCTGTGACCCAGTCGCAGAAGAGAAAGAGGCAAGGCCGGACGACATGTGCGCGTCTGGAGAAGCGGGAAAAGCAGCACGTCCAGTTTGACGACAATGGTGTGCCGAAAGCTCCGGACAAACTTGTCGGTCAGTACCGCTCACTATGCGGCAAAGTGGCAAGGGAGTGGGTGCCCATCACCACCTCCGACTGGGGTCAAGTGCCCCCAGAGTGCAAGGATGCGCTGTGGGAAGAAATGCAGGCGGCGTTTCACATTCCGGAGGATCGCCACTTCACCATCCGCCGGAGGACACTGATGTCAATAAACAAAGCGTTGAGGAACTTCAAGAGCCACCTTGTCAGACTCTATGTGAAGGAGTCGAAGACCCCCTTCGATGACTTCCCTTTCGTGACTCCCGAGGCATGGCAGCAGTTCGTCGAGATGAAGGCCAAGCCAGAGTTCCAGGAGCTTAGTGCGAAGGGCCAGGCTGACCAGGCCAAGAATACCCACCCACACAGACTCGGCAGTGGTGGGTATGTGGGGAAGAAGGCGTTGTGGAGGAAGTAGGACGAGGAGGCTTCTCAGTCTTCAGCCGGCAGTCCTTATGCAGGCATAACGGACGTGCGCGCCCGCAATTGGTGCTGAGCAAGATCGACGATGACCTCCTCCGGAAGCGTCTCTGTGAATAACCCTGCGGACAGGGAAGTGTTCGACCGGCTGGTAAGATTGTCCGATCACGTACTATCCTCGTAACACGCATGCAATAGGTTGTATTGCTAAGTTCTCCTGTTGCAGGTGACGCTAAGTGTGCAGGCGGCATCTGGAGAGTTTAACCCGAGGAGGGACAGGGATATCCTCACAGCGGCACTAGGAAACAAGGAGCATCCAGGCCGCGTGCGCAGCCTCGGTTCCACTGTGCCTTGGAGGCATGGTTTCCCTGATGATGAGGAGGCGGCTAAGAGGAGAAAGAGATCCCACCAAGCCCGCGATGAACGGCTCAAGGAGGAGATGCGATCGGAGTTCGCTGATCGGGACAAAGCACTCCTGCAGCAGTTGTCGGAGATGCGGTCCATGTATGAAGAGCTAAGAAAGGCGACCCAGGGCACCCCCCTTCTAGCAGCAGTGGAAGTACCGACCCCCATTCTTGGCCACCGTAGTAGCTGCGCGTCTGCACTGGGGTCTTCGCAGACGGAGCCCTCTCCAAAGTATCCGGTGGACTTTCTGCTGGTAATGACCGTTTGTCTATGTTAATTCATTCGAAAGTGAAAAGCGGTGAAATTCAATATGTTAATGCGCACTGTTTGTAGGAACCCGCCTCCTGCAAGCTTATGGTACTGGCCGGTCTTTTCCCGATCGAGGCTGGCCGTGGGATGGCGCAACCATGCACGGCGGGGGCCACAATCCACAGTGCCCCTGTATGTGAGGGTTTTGCAGGGCTCCAAGTGGACAATGTCTTTGACCATTGCAAGGGTTTTTCGTTGGAGAAGCCGCCGAACGACGAGATTACCACTCTCGGGGATGCGGTGCACACGTTCGTGCAATGGCCCAAGAAAGACGTCGTACTGGATGAGGTAATTCCCCCACCAGTTTCATAATTCGTACTGTAATAATAACCCTCAGAGTTAGTATCCTAATACGTAGGTTCTTACATCACAGACATCACAGATCGACACACGGCCTACTAGCCAGCCGACCCCTCCGAAGACGAAGCTGACTCCGACTAGGAGGCAACCATTCAAGAAGTTGGCTAGTAGGGGAAAAGCAAAGAAGAGCCCAGTGAAAGAGAGCGAGAAGAGTGCGCCAGCTCTCATGCCGTTCGCTCTGGGGATGCCCATGGCCTCCGATACCGCAATTTCGAGCATGGGGTTAGCATGCCAGAGCCTGCATGCATGGTACATGAGGAGGACAAACCAGACCAGGACGCAGCGTCCGACGCACATCATGGTCAAGTACACTATGGCAGAGTTCCATAACGACGTTGGGACCTACTCGGTGACCTTCGAAGACCTGCACAATTTACTGAACAAAGATGCGTTCGACTTGTCAATCCTACGGTCTTGGGTGCTGTAAGTATCCTACTATCCGTGCATATACGGATATATGTCATTTATTAATTAGTTACTTCCGTGCAGCTGCATGACCAACTATGCCAAATCTAAGGGCATACCTGTTGGTTTCTTGGACCCCCAGATGGTCGCCGAGGTGATGTTCAGGACCGACGCAGACTTCGTTGTCGACTACATCAAAAGAGGGTTGCTTGCTCAAGTCGACAAGGAGTACATACTTGTACCCTACAACCAGAGGTGAGTGCTTTCATCAGTACTTCACCCGTAGATTAGTGTCTCCATGTGCAAACTCCCAAACTTAGATTAAATTTATAATTCTTTACGTGTAACATGTAGCTACCACTGGATCCTGCTGCTACTTATTCCGAAAAGGAACAAGGTGTTCTACCTTGATTCATTGCAGAGGAAAGGGTACTCGTATTGCGGCGCACGAGATGTATTCGAAAGGTGATGATATTCATGTGGACCTGTCTTGCATGCATCTAGATTTACTGTCCTCAAATTGTCAATTTCGACTATCCTTAAACTGTCAATTTTGACTATCTACAGGGCTTTCACGAACTAGTTTGCCGAAGGAGGGCGACAACACGAGCGGCGAGCCGATAAGTTTCAGTGGTTACAATTTTCGGTACAAATTTCAACTGGCATCTGTTTTACTTTATAACGTGTCCCCAGCTAACTCTCGGTCTGTAAATTGGCAGTGCCATCAGCAGCCGGATGACAATACATGTGGGTTCTACGTGATGCGCCACATGTATGACCTGATCATCACCCCTCACCGCCCAGATTTCCCCGAGGTATACAACTGCTCCCCTTTGTATCGATTTGGTAGAATTTACAACTGCATTGAGCTAATTTTTTCTGTACCAACTCTTGTTGTAGGGGGTCGTCTTCCCTTCGGAAAGCTTTGACCCTCGGGAGATTGGTATTGTTCGAGGGATGCTCGCTGAGTTTTTCCTTGCGGAGGTCATATCAACCAAGGGGAAGTTTAGGGACCCGCAAGGTTCGTATTAGTGTGGCCTTACATTTATTTGTACATCTAACACACTGACTTTAATTGTCGATTACATTAATTTATTGGTTCAATCTCAATTGTACATATTTCTGAGTTCTGTGCTGTATATATGAAATGCTTGTACATGTTTCTAAGTTGTGTGCATGTATATATGAGACTGTATATATTTGAGTACTGTGCTTGCATGTATGAAATTCATGAACTATATATTTGAAATGCTATTGTACAGAGGACATCGGTGACTGTTATAATCTCAGACGGTTTGTAAGATCAAAATCGTCTGTGCATACAAATGGTTTTGACCTAAAAACCGTCTGTGATATCACACTATCACTATCACAGATGGTTTTGACCTCAGAACCGTCTGTGATATCACACTATCACAGACAGTTCTGAGATTATAACACTATCACAGATGGCTTCGACCAAAAAACCGTCTGTGATACCTCACTATTACAGACGGTTCTGAGGATATAAACCGTCAATGATAAGGAAACAATCACAGACGATTCCAAGATTACCACCATCGCTGATAATGACAATATCGCAGATGGTTTTGACCTCAAAGCCGTCTGTGATACTCTAAAAAACAGACGGTTCTGAAACAACCGTCTGTGATAAGGAAGCAATCGCAGACGGTTTTGAGGTCATAACCGTCTCTGATAAGTTGAGTATCACAGACGGTTTTAATCTCAGAACCGTCAGTAATAATGTGAGAATCCCAGATAGTTTTGACATTAGAACCGTCTATGATACTCAAATTATCAGAGACGGTTATGACCTCAGAACCGTCTGTGATACTCATACTACCACGGACGGTTTTGACCTCAGAACCGTCTGCGATACTCACATTATTACTGACGGTTCTGAGATCAAAACTGTCTGTGGTAGTATGAGTATCACAGACGGTTCTGAGTTCATAACCGTCTCTGATAATTTGAGTATCACAGACGGTTTTGATCTCAGAACTGTCAGTAATAATGTGAGAATCCCATATGGTTTTCACATCAGAACCATCTGCAATACTCTTATTATTACTGGCGGTTCTGATGTTATAACAGTCAGTGTTAGTATGAGTATCACAGACGGTTATGATGTTATAACAATCTGTGTAGTGTGAGTATCACAGACGGTTCTGATGTTATAACAGTCTGTGTGGTATGAGTATCGCAGACGGTTCTGATGTTATAACAGTCTGTGTAGTATGAGTATCGTAGACGGTTCTGAGGTTATAACAGTCTGTGTAGTGTGAGTATCGCAGATGGTTCTGATGTTATAACAGTCTGTGTAGTATGAGTATCACAGACGGTTTTGATCTTATAACAGTCTGTGAAGGGGAAGATCATAGACGGTTCAAAACCGTCTGTGATAGTACATGATTATCACTGACTCGAATATCATTGACAGGTGAGAACTATCTGTGATGACTGTTTTGACCCAACTGTGATAATGAATTATGTAGTAGTGTACCCAAATTGCTGTGTCATGCATTACCCAGTTTGATTTTGTTTCAGCCATGTACCAGTACCTTGTCTAACGGTAAATACACATATTTACTGATAGAACAACACATGTATTTGTTGTGTCATGCATCATCTAACAGTAAATACACATATTTACCGATAGAACAACACAATATTTGCTATGTCATGCATTACCCAGTTTGGTTTTATTTCAGTCATGTACCAGTACCTCTTCTAACGGTAAATACACATATTTACCAATAGAACAACACACGTATTTGTTGTGTCATGCATTACCCAGTTTGGTTTTGTTTCAGCCATGTACCAATACCTCCTCTAACGGTAAATACACATATATTCCGATAGAACAACACACGTATTTGCTGTGTCATGCATGATCTAACGGTAAATACACATATTTACTGATAGAACAACACTTGTACCTGTTCAGCAATGCACCAGTACCTATTCTAACGGTATATGTGTGTTTGTACCGATAGAAGATGTGGGTACAAAATTACCCGCACTTAATCTAACGGGTATTTCATGTATTTACCGTTAGAAATAGTTGTAGTATAAGTAAAACCCCACTCGACCATTGCTGAGCTACTGTTTTGTTCTGTTGCACTCTGTGTCCCTCTGTTTGTGACGAAAGTTCCACCCTCGCAGCTACACTGCTAGGGTGATCAGGGCAAGTTGGAAGGAAGCTGATTGCACCCCTCTCTTTAAGGTAAGTTTAATTGTCATCACTTATCTCTCTCTCCCTCTAGATCTCCCTCCCTCTCTACTTGCAAGCTAGCTCTATTGTGTAGTTCCAAGCTTGGGAGCTAGCCAGCTGGAAATGCCTCATGTTTTAGGAGCTCACTAGCTTGTATTGTGTAGTTAGCTAGGTTAATTAGTGTTCATTTCGTCAGGCTAGGGTTTAACACATCAGTTGTAAGAGGCTGTACATGTACATATACATAACTTAATCAGGCAGGTTTCATGCATGGCTGACTCGTTAAATTTTGTTAATTGCATATGTATAGGACATATTGGATGTATGGAATAAAACGTACTACTCTTGAATATTTGGATAGTGTGAATGAGTTTATTAAATTTGCTGAGCAACAAAAGGAGAGGAAGGGAGAGAAAAATATGCTTTGTCCTTGTACAGATTGTATGAACTTGAAGAGGTTTAGCAACTCTGATCAAATTAAGAGTCATTTGATTCGTCGTGGTTTTAACGCGCGATACACCCGTTGGATATGGCATGGCGAAGATCTTGAGGAAACAAGCACCACTACTACCAATCAGCATGACTCGGATGTGGATTGCAATAATATCGATGATCATCCGAATTTTGATAATGTTCATTCCGATGTGCATGTAGATGATGATGATGACAATCTAGATGAGATGTTACGTGATGTAGAGGAAGATTACAACGAAAATGACTTCTGTGAATTTGAGAAACTGATTGCTGACTCTGAGAAGCCTCTGTTCCCTGGATGTGCAACATTTACAAAACTGTCTTCTATGCTGAGATTATATAAATTGAATGTAGGCAACGGTTGGAGCGATAAGAGTTTCATGGCACTATTAGATCTTCTAGCGGACATGCTTCCAGAGGGAAATGAGTTGCCAAGATCTACTTACCAAGCCAAAAAACTGTTTTGTCTGTTGGGAATGGAAATCAAAAGAATACACGCATGCCCAACTGATTGTGTGTTGTACCGTAACGAGTACTCCAGTTTGCATGTTTGTCCAAGATGCGGCGCATCGAGGTATACGCGTAGGGACCGGATTGACAGTGAACGTCACGAGGTAAAGAAAGGACCTCCGGTGAAAACTGTGTGGTACTTGCCTGTGATACCTAGATTGAAGCGGCTATTTGCAAATCCGAAAGTCGCGAAGTACTTGCGTTGGCATGCTGAAGCCCGGAAACAAGACGGAAAACTGAGACACCCAGCTGATTCTATTCAATAGAGAAACATCAACAGAACATTTGCTGAGTTCGGCGACAAAGTTAGGAATATAAGGTTCGAGCTGAGTACAGATGGTATGAACCCACATGGTAATATGAGCAGTCGGCATAGCACTTGGCCGGTTCTTTTATGCATCTACAATCTTCCTCCTTGGTTATGCATGAAGCACAAGTACATCATGATGGCGTTACTAATCTCAGGACCCAGACAACCCGGAAATAATATTGACATGTTTCTAGCACCTTTAATCGAGGACTTACAGAAATTGTGGAGCGAGGGGGTGCAGGTGTGGGATGCATACAAGAAAGAGAATTTCATCTTGCGGGCCCTGATATTTTGCACCATAAATGATTTTTCGGCCTACGGCAATTTGTCGGGGTATAGTACGAAAGGAGCCAAGGCTTGCCCTATTTGCCTAGATGAAACTAAGAGCATGTGGCTGTGAAACTACCAGAAAATAGTGTACATGGGTCACCGCATGTTTCTTCCGGTGCATCACACGTACCGTAAGAAGAGGAAATCATTTAACGGGAAGCCTGAGAAGGGATCAGGTCCAGTGTTTCTGACCGGTAAGGAGATTTACTCGCGCTTGAAGGACATCAAAGCTGAGTTCGGTAAGTATTCTAAACCACGAGAAAAAAATGTTTGAAAGAAGAGATCGATTCTTTGGGATCTATAGTACTGGGAGCACTTACAAGTTCGACATTGCATTGACGTCATACATGTAGAGAAAAATGTCTGTGACAGTTTGATTGGTTTATTGTTGGACATTCCGGGAAAGACAAAGGATGGTGTGAAAGCTCGTCGTGACATAGTGGAAATGGGGATAAGGACTGAGCTTGCACCTTTGGAGAAGGGAAAGTGTACATACCTCCCCCCGGCCTGCTATACGTTGTCCAAGAGCGAAAAAACAGAACTCTGTCGGTGCCTGCACGGTGTTAAAGTTCCATGTGGGTATTCCGCGAACTTGAAAAAACTTGTGTCCATGAAGGATCTAAGACTGGTTGGCACGAAGTCCCACGACTATCATGTGCTGATGTCACAAATGCTTCCCATTGCTATCAGAGGCATTCTCCCAATTAAAGTCAGAGAGACAATCACAAACCTATGTTATTTCTTCAACGCAATATCTTGCAAGGTAAGTACGTGCACTCGTACTATAAGTTAATTACCTCCATTTGTTGAGCTTAATTAGAAGATTTTTCTGATATGAATATTTGGCGCAACTGTGTCCTCGTAAGTAATTGATCCGGATGGACTGGACGCTTTGCAACGCGACGTGGTTACAACTCTTTGTCAGCTCGCGATGTATTTCCCTCCATCCTTTTTTGATGTTATGGTCCATCTAATTGTTCACCTTATCAGAGAAATTAAGTTTTGTGGACCCATGTGCCTACGCTACATGTATCCATTTGAGAGATTTATGGGTGTATTGAAGGGATACGTAAGGACTCATCGTCGACCCGAGGGGAGTATAATGGAAGGTTATGCCGCTGAGGAGGTGATTGAATTTTGCACAGATTATATAGCCGGGGTTGACCCAATTGGCGATCCTATGTCCCGACACGAGGTAGGCTTCAGGGCATCGAAACGATTGGATTCAAAGCTATCGTCCCCGCCCGTGATGTGTACGCAAAATCACATTTTTGGGTCTTACAACACATGACGGAGGTCGAGCCATACATACACGAGCACAAGGTAATGTTACGGTCACAGAATCCTTCAAAGTCAGAGATTTGGGTCACCAGAGAACATAACAGGAAATTTGTTGAGTGGATCTAAGAAAGAGTCACGCGAGCTGCCGAGGGCTCCATAAGTGAAACTGTGACATGGTTGGCTAGAGGCTCAAGATTCACTGTAGGGACTTGGCAGGGGTACGACATCAATGGGTATTCATTTTACACAAGAGCTGAAGACGCCAAGAGTAGCACGCAATGTAGCAGAGTGACACTGTTTGCTATTTCCGAGGATGCCAGGTCAGTAAGGGCGCTGAACTCATATTACGGTGCCATTGACGAAATATGGGAGCTTGATTACGGATTACTTAAGATTCCCTTGTTTCGATGCCAATGGGTCGAAATCCCTCGAGGTGTTCAAGTTGACAGTTATGGGTTTACTCTCGTCCATTCATACTTGCAAAGCAAGCCACACAGGTATTCTACATCGTTGACCCGGCCAATCCAAACTTGCACGTTGTCCTCCACAGCAAGAGACGTATTGTTGGGGTCGAAGACGTTGTCGATGAAGAGGAGTATAACCAATTCGATGAAATACCTCCATTTTTAGAGGACATTCAATCTATCCCTACTGAAGATATCGACGAAACAACGTATCGGTGAGATGATCACGAAGAAGGATTATGGGTTCAGAACCATTGATGATTGTTTTCTATTTCAGGGAAAAATGCCAAGCAAACAGCCCACAAGTTGTGCATCAAGGTGATGAACTTATCATTAATACATTAGGCAATACATTTTTCATTAGAACTTAATGATAAGCTAGTTCACAGCATTAATATATCTCAATTTTACTCCACAGCATGAGTTTTAACATGTACAGTACCTTTATCCTGTAAGTACTTAATTCTTCCCTTCAAATTTTCTTGCCAAAATCTCATTACAGCCTCTTGCTTCTTCAAAAATTAAGCTCTCCACAAATCCCATTCCTTGAAACATCATTTCCCAATGCCCTGCCCACCTCAAAAACTACTCTGGGAAAAATTTACTTGTTCTATCAGTATTATTTTGTTGTACCGTTAGAATAAATCCATTGGTCTGACGGTATTTTATTGTTTGTACGGATAGAAAAGGGCATCCACTACTTTAATGTGTCTCAGGCACTTCAAAAATTACTCTGGGAAAAATTTACTTGTTCTATCGGTATTATTTTGTTGTACCGTTAGAATAAATCCATTAGTCTGACGGTATTTTGTTGTTTTTACCGATAGAAAAGGGCATCCACTACTTCAAATATTATACTGGGAATATTTTACTTGTTCTATCCGTATTATTATGTTGTACCGTTAGAATAAATCCATTTGTCTAACGGTATTTTGTTATTTGTACCGATAGAAAAGGGCATCCACTACTTTATTACACATGGCCCTTGAGTTTCCCTCCAGTCGAACAATTCCAACTTATAGTACTGCGTCTCTTCGAGAGCGAAGAAAACCACAACCTCCGCAGTGACCACTCACTTCCTCACTCCCACACGACGATCGCCGGCTGGATACTGGTTCGCCACTGCCACCGGTTCATATTTTCGTCCTTCGCCGGCCGCCGCTGTGTTCTACACCGCCTCTCCATCACCACGACTGATCACCGTAAAATACCCTAATTTGTCATTCTTTTTCTAGCATCTTCCTTATTTGATCTTAGTGTTTTGTACGTACTAATTCTTCGAGTTTTGCAATTAAACTAGGGTTCCCTATTGTGTTGGATTATGTACATTCCGCAGGCAATGTTGATTTAAATTAGGGTTGACATAATATGTTGCAGTGCTGTAATGAACCTATTTTGAGATTTTATCTTATCTATACTGCTGTATGTGTGATCAATTGTATCCAACTGCCATGTAATGCACATTATATGTTGGAGGTGTTCTTACACATCTTCTATCGGTATCTCCTGTATTTGCCGATAGAAAAAATTGTTATGTTCTATCGACAGCTCATGTGTTTACCGATAGAAAAGATTTCTGAACAAGTATTCAAACTTTGGATCTGGAAGGACATGAGCCATGCAATGTACTAGTTTGGTTGGGAATTTTTACTCACTTGGTATGAATCTATGGCAATGTGGATGGGTCTTTGATGTATATGTTTCAAATGCTTATACATGACTTTTCCTAATCTAATAGATGTGAAGTCCTGATGATTTGCATATAGGTAATGCTAAAGATAACCAAGAGAGGGTGCTATAAACCATGTTATTCCTTTTTTGGTTGTGTCGGGGAAATCTCCGCGGGACTAAGTCCAGGTAAGTTGCGTCACGTTTGCCCGAGGAGTTGGCCTCCGGCTCCTCCCCGGGCGCCGCCTTTTGGCCCCAGGTATGCCCGGGGACGTGGTCTCCAGCCGCTCCCCGGGCGCCGCCTTTTGGCTCCCGGGACATGGCCTCCGGCGCTGTCCCGGGCGCCGCCATTGGCCCGGGGACGTAGCCTCCGGGCTCTCCCCAGGCGCCGCCATTTCGCCCCCGGGGACGTAGCCTCCGGGCTCTCCCCGGGCGCCGCCATTTGGCCCCCAGGACGTGGCCTCCGGTGCCCTCCCGGGCACCGCCATTTGCCCGGGGATGTGGTCTCCGGCCGCTCCCCGGGCGCCGCCTTTTGGCTCCCGAGACATGGCCTCCGGCGCCGTCCCGGGTGCCGCCATTGGCCCGGGGACGTAGCCTCCGAGCTCTCCCCGGGCGCCGCCATTTGGCCCCCGGGGACGTAGCCTCCGGGCTCTCCCCGAGCGCCGCCATTTGGCCCCCAGGACGTGGCCTCCGGTGCCCTCCCGGGCGCCGCCATTTTCCCGGGGACGTGGTCTCCGGCCGCTCCTCGGGAGCCGCCTTTTGGCTCCCGGGACATGGCCTCCGGCGCCGTCCCGGGCGCCGCCATTGGCCCGGGGACGTAGCCTCCGAGCTCTCCCCGGGCGCCGCCATTTGGCCCCCGGGGACGTAGCCTCCGGGATCTCCCCGGGCGCCGCCGTTTGGCCCCCGGGACACGGCCTCCGGCGCCGTCCGGGGCCTCATCGCCCTCTTAAAGGTAAAGTCTTGAGTTGTTTGTCACGTGCAGGTCACGCGAGGAGCGCCTCGGGAATCAGCGACCACCTATCAAGCATCTAAGGCGTTTGACCGGGAGAAGGACGGTCCTACCCTTCAATCCGACGGTGGCTTCCGGGGTAGTTTAGGCTTTTTTCCTCTTTTTGGGGCTATAAATAGCCCTTGTACCCCCCTGTTGTAAAGGATCGGATTACTTTTATTGGAATAGCTAAACTCACAAGCGTGCTCCGGAAGCCTCTCCCCTGGAGAGAGGCTCCCCAGCCGACTCCGGTCGGGAGCTCGTCGACAGGACTAGGGCCCCCACCGGGACCCGAACCTGTATAAATTCGTGTGCCATTTCTTGTGCTTGTCCGGCGGGGGAGGACCGGTCATCCAGTCAACCCGCGCCGCGTAATCTTCGCTAGGATCATTCTCAAAACCTGCCGGGGTATTCGCAATACCACGACAGTTGGTGCCGTCCGTGGGGATCCGTGACAAGACGCCATGGCTCCCCCAAGAACAAGGGCTCTCACCCTTCCCGGCGACCAGGGTCTCGGAGACCCGGCGCCGTCCGCCCGGGACACTGCTGTCCCGGCGGTCCCTTCCGGAGGCGACCTGGCCCAGGTACCGCCTCCCTCTTTTCCTCTTAACTTAGGTGCTTCCACCTCTAGGTCGTTCCCGATGACCGCGGGGACCTCGGCCGGGACCAGTCTCCCCCCGACGGCTCCCCCTGCTCCCCGGGACACCCTGCTTGAAGCTCTCGTGGAGGGCCAGCTCCGCGCCCAGCGCTCTATGGATGAGCCGCTCAGCGTGTTAGCGCGGCCTCCAGCCCCCACATTTGCGTCACACCCGTATCTGGGGAACATGCCCCCGTTTATGGGCTACCCGGCGGCCCCTCCGGACTCCGGGGGCTTGTCCGCCCCGTATGATCCTGCTGGGGGGTTTCCTCCCCCAGCGGGATATACACCCGGACACTTCCCGGCACCCGGGCCCGTCCCAGTGCCGGGAGGTTACTTCATGCCGGGGCCCTTCGTGGCACCAGGGGGGTACCCCGTCCCTGGCCTATTCCCGGGGCCGGGAGCCCACTTTATGCCGGGGGTTTTTCCTCCGCCGGGAGCTAGTCCCGGCCCCCGCGTCGCGTTTACCGCACAGGGGGCGGTTGACAGAGCAGCTCCCGTGCCGCAGCGGACTTCCCCCCGCAGGGGCTCCCCGGTTCCGGACGTCGCCGCGGGGGCTCCCCCCTCGCCAGTTCCGGATGTTACAGGGGCTCCCCCCTTTCCGGTTCTGGTCGTGGCCACTGGGGCCCCCTCCACTTCGGTTCCAAGTGTCACCGTGGGCGCCCCCTCCCCGGTTTCAGATAATACAGGGGCTTCCCCCTTTCCGGACCCGGGGGCTGTCACAGGGGGCTCCCCTCAATCGGCTCCGGAAGCTTCCGGGCCGGTAGCTACAGTGCATGAGCTCCCTCCCTCTGCGGGACAGGTTCGTTTCGCCCGGGGGGAGGTCGAGCGAATGCATTCACCAGAGCGCGGGGAAGAACTTCCCCCCGGCCCCGGGCGCGGGGAGCCTCGCTCTCGCACCGGTCGGGGGAAGAGACCCGCTGAAGAGCCAACCTCTCCGGTGGAGAGTCCGGACGTCCGGGAACTCAGTCCCGGTTCAGAGGAAAAGCGTCGCCACCGCCATTCTGGCGGACCTCTCGGACCGCTTCCAGACTCAAACAACGAAGGTCCCGTGAAAGAAGACAGCGACCGGGACTCTCCCCGGGAGGTGCAGGGGGCTAACCAACCCCTGTGCCAAAGACTTCGCAGCATCCGGTGGCCGCAGCCCTACCGCCCTCCGCACATCGAGCACTATAACGGTGAGGCAGACCCTTACGAGTTTGTGCATGTCTACTCCACAGCCATCTCCGCGGCCGGGGGGGACGAGACGGTACAGTGCAACGTCTTCCCCCTCTACCTCTCCGGCATCGCCCACTCCTGGTTCTACAACCTGAAGGCCGGCTCCATCAAGTCTTTCTCGCAGCTCAAGCGGGAGTTCTATGCCAACTTCCAGGGGAACTACGTGCGTCCCCTGGACTCCTCGCAGCTGTACACTGTCCGGCAGAGGACTAGGGAAACCATCAGAAGCTTCTTCAAGCGCTTTGCTCAGGTGAAGAGCAAAGTAGCCCACGTCCCTGACTCTACAGTCATCGAAGCCAGCAAAAGCGGCATCCTTCCGGGGGAGCTCCACCGAAGGCTCTCCCGGAGCTGCCCCTCTTCCGTCGACGAGCTCTTCAACGTACTCGAAAAGTACGCCCGGGCGGAGGAAGACGACATCTGGAAGAAGACCCAGGGGGCTCCCGCCCCCCCGACCGGGGGGCCAGGGATCCCCTCAAGCGCCCTAGGCAGGGGGGCGTAACGAGCCACGGCCTCGGGACACCTTTGTCCTCGAGGGCGGAGGCGGCTCGGGCGACCCCCCGAGGGGCAACCGCCCCTTCCCCAAACCAAAGGGCCATGGGGGAGGACAGTCTTCGCGCGGCCGGGAGGGCCCCGCGGGGAGAAGGCGGGAAGGACCGTGATGCAGCTTCCACAGGTCCAGTACCCACGCTACCCGAGACTGTAGCCAGCTGCTGCAGCACTTCGCGGACTTCCTCGACCTGCGCGGGCAGGGGGGGGACTCCGGCCTCCTTGCTCCCTCGGCCAGCTGTTCCAGCCCTTCCTGCTCCCGCGGGGGGTGAGCAGGCGCAGGAGGGGGAGCCTTAAGAAGCTCTCCCCTTTCAAACCTTTACAGCGGCACATCAACGTCATCGTGGGAGGATCTGCCTCCGGGCGGGACTCTAAGCGCCAGCGTAAGGAGTACGCGCGCGAGGTCAAGGTTGTGGGGGTGCTACACGCGTCCCCGCCACCTAAGTGGTCGGACGTCCCCCTCACCTTCACGGCAGAAGACGCGTGAGGGGTTCGCTTCCCCCACGACGACGCGCTTATTGTCTCCGCGACCATTTACAACTATCACCTGGCCCGCATCCTCGTGGACGGCGGAAGCTCCGCTGACGTCCTATTCCTGAAGGCCTTCAAAGAAATGCAGGTGGATGAGAAGCTCCTGCAGCCCGCTGCCGGGCCCCTGCAAGGTTTTGTCCCGGGGAAAGCGATCCACCCCGTGGGCAAGGTAGATCTTCCTATGACGTTCGGCACCCCGAAGAACTACCGGACCGAGTTGGTTCGCTTCGACGTAGTGGACCTCCCCTCCTTCTACAATGTGATAATGGGGAGGAGCACAATCAACCGGCTGGGGGCTGCCATCCATCAAAACTACCTCTGCATGAAGATCCCTGGGCCGCATGGTGTGATCAATGCCCGGGGAGACCAAGACATGGCCCGTGCTCTATACGAGTGCGCTGCGGCCACAATCGGAAGCGTCAACCTCATAAAGACGCCCGGGGGGGAGGCTTCCCCCCGGGAACTAGACGCCGCTGCGCCACCGCCCGGGAGGCCCCTCCTCAAGCCGCGTCCGGAAGGGGGCCTCCGGAAGGTCCTGTTGTCCCCGGGCGACGAAGACAAAACCGTCCGGGTCGCCGCGGAGCTCCCCGAGGAGCATGCAGCGCAACTTGCAGCCTTTCTGCGCGAAAACTCCGATGTTTTTGCGTGGAAGCCTTCAGACATGCGGGGCGTCGCCCGGGAGGTCATTGAGCACAAGCTCGCAGTGGCCCCCGGTCACCCCCCGGTCAAACAGAAGCTGCGGAAACTCTCCCTCGAGCGACAAGAAGCAATCAAGGTGGAAATCACCCGGCTCCGAGAGGCGGGGTTCATTCGGGAGGTCCTGCACCCCGAGTGGCTTGCGAACCCCGTCCTCGTTAAGAAGTCAACCGGCAGGTGGCGGATGTGCGTGGACTTCACTGACCTTAACCGCGCCTGCCCCAAAGACAACTTCTCGCTCCCGCGGATTGATCAGCTCGTCGACTCCACTGCGGGGTGCGAGCTCATGAGCTTCCTAGACGCCTACTCGGGCTACCATCAAGTCCGGATGGCGGAAGGGGATGAGGAAAAGATGAGTTTCATAACTCCCCTCGGAACCTTCTACTACGTCCATATGCCCTTCGGGCTCAAGAACAAGGGGGCAACCTTCCAGCGCCTCATTACGCTGGTTTTCAAAGATCGGCCCCCTGCGGCCCGATTGGATCTATCTTCCTCCTCCGGGAGTCGACGCTATTCCCGGCTCCCCATTCTCACGGCGACCGGATGATCGGCCCCCTGCGGCCCGATTGGATCTATCTTCCTCCTCCGGGAGTCGACGCTATTCCCGGCTCCCCGTTCTCACGGCGACCGGATGATCGGTCCCCTGCGACCTCATTCCCGGCTCCCCGTTCTCACGGCGACCAGACGATTGTCTCCTAGGAAGCTCGACTCTGGAAATCTCATCGGGTTTTTCGTGGATGTTTCTTCCACAAGGGGCCTTATTCCCGGCTCCCCGTTCTCACGGAGACCGGACACTTGTCTCCCGGAAGGTCTTCTGTAACACCCTGAGTTAGGGGTGAAAATTTTCTTTTTCATCAATAGCATGCATGCATGTATCTGTAGTAATAGCCAGATCAGTATCTATCCTAAGCCCTAAAATCTCCAAAATCTATCCTGTGACCTCAAATCAAGATCAGATCGTTCAGATGTGATCTATCAGTTACCCTGAATCTAAAAGTCTTCAGAACCTAGATCCAATTCTATCTCTAAACCCCAGATTTATCAACTCCATTCTGTTTTCGAAAACAGAATATCCTATATTACCCAAATACCCTAAGTTTCAGAAATCCAGATTTAATCAAAATCTTGACCAAGTTCAGACCAGATTATTCCTGGAATATGATCATGGGTATGTCAATACCTTAATCCAAAAAGTTGACAGCCAGATTTCACCATCTAGACTCTTTTCACAAATCAGTCCAAGAGTTATCGCAAATTAGTCCTTATCTGATATCTGAAAACCCAAAAAGGCTAAAATCTCCAGATTAACTCCAAATTCAGAATTTCTTCAGCAAATCTTCTCAAAATGCTATTTGCCACAAGTTTATCTTCTCTGCAGATATCAAAATCAAACCCTAAATGCCAAAATTTGAAATCGACAAAACTTAAATCTTATTTTACCCTAAATTACCCTATTTTCAGTTTGTATCGAAAACTATTCAAATGTGCCAGATTTTATCAAACATCCTTGCCAAATATTCTGTTGAATATATCTGCCAGATTAGTGAAAGCAGATTTCAGTTTAAACCTCCCAGAATTCCAGATTTACATTTCAGTCCAAAACTCAAAGAATTGAAACTGCAGTTCAGTCCATTTTCGACCAGGGCAACAGCAAGCATACGACCAGAAACCGCCGTGCCTGTGCGCCGTGGTTGCTCGCCGCCGGTGAGGCTTCGCCGCGCTTGTGACCGTGCATGCCAGTGCGCACGTGTCCTCGCTCCAGCCAGTGCCGTGGTAAGGTTGCTGCTACGTCGACGACCAGTGCCTGCTCTCGCGCGCGATCAACGGCTTTTGTCAGCAATTCATTGCCACGTCGCTTCGCCGCGCCAGTACTTGTCGCCACCGCTTGCTACAAGCTTTGCCAGGTCCCGATGAGGCGACATTGTGATCAGCTGAAAGCTTGTCGCCGTCGCATCACCGCTCTTGCTGTTTCTTCGCCGCTATTGCTCCTGCACGCAACCAGTCAAGTCACCGGCTGCCAATTACTTCATTGTCCCCTCTTCGCAATCTTCGCCTGGTCTATTTAAACCCCACTGTGTGCAGCAACTTCTCCACACTTCACCAGAAATCAGCCAAGTCCGGGAATTCCTGTTTTCGTTTTCTTCTCCGGCGAGCCGTCGAGGAGGCTCACGGTGCCAGCTTCATCCGTTGTACCAATCTTCAAATTGAATCCATCAGTGAGTTCCTCTACTTATCCTCTCTGTGTAGTACTGTTTAATTGCTCACCGGTGACCCCTAACGCCGGCGATCACCGGAATTGTCAATTGCCCTGTTCCTGTAATGTGGCTCAATCCAGTACAAATTAGCTTTCGTTTCTGTAAACAAAATTGATCAGTGAGTTATTTCAAGCAAGCCTATAAGCTTAGAATCCCCAATTAAGAAAGAATCGAAGCTTCTCCCTAAACCAAGCTTCACCAGAAACTGGCGATCGTCGCCAGACTTCTCCAGTGATCCTCCAGCCAATCTAATTGTACCAGAAGCTTCCTTATACCTCCCAGATGCTCTCCAAGCAAGGAATTAAGTTCTTTCGGCCTGTAGCAGAAACCCCCAATTGGCAGTGCTTCTTCTCCGGCGCCGATGACCGGAAAAGTGTTCCCGGCCGTTTCAGCCCAAATCACCTTGTCTTTTAGATGTGCCTTAGCCTCCTGAGCATTTTTGTCTTCTAGCCCGACACCTAGATCGGCCTAGATTGGAAGTTATAGCCATGCCAAGTTTGTGTCCAGAAATGATCTAGTGCAGTGTGTTCATCTCAGTTCATCAACAAATTTCTTGCTTTCCAGCCATTTCCTGCCCTAGATCCTGTTAACTTAATTGTTCCTGTTATCAATGCCTACCTCCCAGACAAAGTGGTGCATCATTTGGAGCTCCAGATCAAAAGTTGTGCTAAGCCCTAGTTTTTGGCATTGTCAGCTCTATGCTAGAGCTTGTCAGCCAGTGGCATTGACCTTGTTTACCCACTTCTGTTTGTGCATTTTGAAAACCACTTTGTCCACTGAATTTGTAGAGTTGTGATCTACATTTTCTTCTAATACCACAACTTGAGATAAGCACCCTAGCTTTTCTTAAAGCTATGTCCAAGCTTTGATCCGATGTCGATCTGTTGACATTCGCTGTTTTGATTAAACCAGCCACAAAATTGTTATCCCTATTGTAATCCTAAAACCCTAAGATTATCTAATCACCATCCTTAGCCAAATTCCTTGAAACCCTAGAACCTCGACTCAGTTCAGTTTGCAGTTCAAATTATCTCCAGTTTAGTTCAATCATTCTTGTTGAGCATTTCTGCATATAAGTCATAAAACATTTTAATATTATAAGTAATCATTGTGTGTTTGTTTGTCGTCGAGCAGATTCAGAAGCTGACTTTGAAGATTTTGCTGTTGACCAGTCATCGACTGCTGTATCTTACGACGCGGAAGGCAAGTCATATCCTTGGTCATCTTGAACCTATATTTTAAATGTTGCTATAATATAACCTTGAATATAGGCAATATTGCATGTGAAAGATTGAGAATGGTTGATTTATGAATTGGCAGTACTAGACTGGTTATCTGTGAAATGTGAAATAAACAAGTTTTGAGCCATGAACTATTATATGTATTTATATATTTATATTCATGAAATAAAACCCCTAGCCGTGACCAGAAAAATGGTGTGGAATGGCTGTAGCACTGGAGGTGCTAGACTACAAAGGATATGCAGGCACTGAAGGTGCAAGGTTGTGGATGGTCTGGTCACTGGCATATAAGGACTAGAACCTTGTGTTGTGCGTCTAGTGGCATGAATAAAGTGCTAACCGTAAGCCTGGTATGGGACAGGCCTGAACAAGTAATTATGTGGATCGCACATGAAACCCCTGCATGAGATGTGTAGTGATGCACGATAAACACGGAGCGTGGCTCCCACACATATCACTGAAGGTGATCAAGCACGCTGACCCAGTAATGGGAATAAGCAAAGGGGTGGAGGTTTGGATACAACCTGCCACAACTGTGTCTCGCTGAGAGCCACAGGGTCGGGGGTGAATTGTGAGTAAAACATAACAAAAGTTCTTGTTATTTCCACCTTGCCGCTCACTTGGAATATCTTGCGGGTAAATTGGTACCTCTCTACAGAGTTAAAAACGTATTCGAATACTCCGAGCTCCCGGGTTTATAGGAGTCTACTGCGGTGGATTAAATCCACGGGGTGTGACACAAGTACTATTTTCTAAATAAAATATGTTTAATCAAGATTACCCAAATGACATGTGTTGTCATGATAAGGAGTGCTGCCGTGGGCTGTCGTGTGTCGACGTGTCGCGGTAGTGCTATAATCTAGTGAACATGAATGATGTTATATTATGAAAAGTGCTGCCATGAGCTGAAATAAGATGAGATAAGAAAGAAAAAGATTATTTTACAAATATCCATAATTCTTGACTAGTCTAGGTTCATATCATCACTACTATATGTATCTACTCTTACCTATGACTTGCTGAGTACGTAAGTGCTCACCCTTGCAACATTCAACTCAATAGATGGAGCCTACCTTGATCAAGATGATGGCATGGAGTACTTCGTGGATCCAGAAGGAGGAGAATCAGTTCCGCCAGAGCCCTGAAGTGTGTTGTTCTGCTGTCAACTTCTTTTGTGGGAGGGTCACCTATCTTCTGCTGTGTAGTTAAATATTTTGCTAAACCCTGAATGCCTTGTAGGCATTGTAATCCTCTTTATGTAATATTAAGGCCAGCAGGCCACACTGCTTAATATTTTGTGAGTACTCTGTTGCAATGTAATATACTCCTGTGTTTGACTCATCCTGGGAAGTCAAAGGTTTGTGGTTTGGGACTAGCTGCAGCGAGCTAGGTCTCTACAGGAGTAGTCGTTGTCCCAGTTTCGGGGCGCGACATTTTTTGATGTGATTTGTGTACAAGAGTAGATGGAGGATGGATATATGTATGATTTCTCTTAAGGTTGATCAAGCAAAATGAACACATAAGCAAGATCTATCAAGTTGCATACCTTCTCAGGACTTAGGCAAGAAACAGGGATGAATAGGTAGCACGAGGAAGAAGAAGACTTCTAGAGGGGGTTCTTATAGGCTGCTTGAAGATGCTGGACAAGGGGATGAGACAAGAGGGATCAAGCAATGTCAGATGCACAGAGATTTGGTTGTTCTCGAGGGTGATCAGCTCGACGCTGGTTGGGGGCTTGAATGGTGGTGTGACAGGAGGGAGTTCTCTGCTCTTTCTTTGCTGGTCGTTGCTCTCTCTCTCTCTCTCACGGCGAACATGCATTGGTTAGAAGTGGTGTTTTCTGTTTTGGGTCTTCTTGATTGGGCTTCACTTTGATGAAAACACCAAAACATGGCTGGTTTGTGGATTGGTGTACTCCCTTTTTGGCTAAACACTAGAAAAAGATTGAATCAAACACTTGAAGCTAGACGGGCGAAAATATTTCGAACGAGCAATCGAACAGGGACAATGTGACCCATTTGTTTTCTCTTTGATTCGACTAGTACTCGGTTTGACCAGTGACTTTCTGTCGACCAGCGAGCCAATCTTGATCATATAGATCAACCATCGACCAATACTTGATTATTTCAAACAAAATTACTGGTTTAAGACAACTTGAACAGGAGCAATCTAATAGGTCGAATATTGGGCTAGAAAAGAATGGGATTTGAGTTGGAATTTAATCTAGATAATTTTAGAGTGATTTAATTAGAGATTTTGGAGGATTTTTCCAGGATTGATCCAAGGTGTTGTCAAGATATCTGAGAGATTCAATAGAGATGCATTTACTGACATATTAAAAGATTAACAAAAATCTGGGGTGTTACAATAGGGTTGTGGGGAAAGTCCATGGGTGTGAAGATCGTCCCCGTAGTGGATACATGCGCCTCAAAATGTGCCGTCTGGGAGGATGTGGCCTGCGTGTTCATGATAGTCGTAGAGGTGATCTATGCGGCCGATGAGGTGATCCATCCTGGAATCCATCGTAGCCCTGTATTCTGCAAATTCCGACCGCGTTTGGGCATTGTAACCTTCTTGATGTTGCATTGGGGAGTCGTCACTGCCGTAGAAAACTTCAAATCAGGGGGTGTAGGGTTTGAATGGTTGGATTGGCCTGCTTGTTCATGATTGTCGAGTTTGCCGAAGCGCCAGAATCCATAGTTGGATCGGACTTTGAACGGTTGGATTTAGATTTCTAGGGCTAAGTGCGTGGAGTTTTTAAGAAGAACTTGAGCTTAAAGAATGGTTGTTTTCTGTTTAGAGAAGGATAGGCTTATATAGGGTGGTAGGTAGGAGTTCTAAAGGTTTGTGGTGAGAAAAGTACAAAAAGGGCACAAAAAGATCACTTTCGGCAGAAAAAGGGGAGGAAACCGAGCCTGGCACGACCACGGGCACGGGGCGTGCTCCAGATCGTGCTCAATTCGGGTTTCATCTGTTACGACCAGTTGGCCACACCAACAGCGGCACTCCACAGGCACAGATCGTGTTTCATTTGTGGAAAGTTTTGTTTTTAGTTTTTCGACCAACTGGTCGCACAAACAGCTTCACGACCAGGAGCATGTGTCGTGTTAGACATGGGCATGGGACGTGCCATTGGACGTGGTTGTTTCGGTCAAAAAAGAAAAAGGGTTTTTATTGTTTTGAAAAATTCAACATGAGCGTGCCACATGTTGTGCCCTGATCGTGGTCGTCTCGGGAGGTTTTATAAAAATTTCTTTGAAAAATTCCTCCCGAAGTTGGCACTGGTCGTGTTCGAGGTTGTGCTCGCTTCGGTTGGTTTTGAAAAAATTATTTTTCATTGAAAATTCTCACCCGAACACGGCAGTAGTCGATCCTGTGGTCGTGCTCATGTCGAGTAAAAAGATAAACTTGAGTTTTTTTGAAAAATCACGAAACCTAAACCACCATTGGTCATACCTGTGGCCGTGGTCGATTATGCTGAGAACAAAAATTGATTTTTTGAAAATATATACCAAACCAAACCTAGCATTGGTCGTGCTAGTGATCGTGGTCGACTCGGCTAGTTGAAAAATTTTTATTTTTTATTTTTTCAGTTTTTTTTAAAAAGAGTCAGCCCTAGTTTATGACAAACAAGGTTTGGGTGGTCAAATAGAGTCAGAATCAAGTGATTTTCACACCGCTGTGTTGATAAAAGAGATAACTACATGTTAGTATACCGGATTGCCTCCCAGCTAATGTTGGTTGAACATCCCACTCGACGGAATGTCCTCAGCCATTTAGAAATATATAGAATTGAAAGCATTGACCAAGTTCAGCGTACTTACCTGGTCTCCTGCATTGTAAAGCTTGATACGGTGCATGTTTACCTTAAAAGTGGTGCCGTCTTTTGCTCAAAGCTCCATGGCACCATACGAGAAGACTTTTTCTATTGCGTATGGCCTAGTCCATCATGATTTCAATTTTCTTGGGAACAAGTTTAGCCAAGTATTAAATAATAAAATTGAATCACCTGGTTTAAACTCACAGTTGAGGATCCTTTAATTTGTCGTGCCACTTCTTCGTGTTGTCTTCATAGATCAAGGCACTTCCATAATAGTTGTTCCGAAGCTCTTCTAGTTCATGCAATTCATGGATTCGCCTTCACCCCGCTTTGTCAAAGTCCCAATTGAGTTCTTTTAACGCCCGTAATGCCCTGTGTGACAAATAGGAAAATGACAGTTTTTACCAAATACAATTTTGTAAGGTATCATACATAGTGGAGTCTTGAATGCGGTGCGATATGCCCAAAGAAAATATGGAAGTTTGAGTGCCCAATCTCATAATTTTTGTGAATATTATCAATCAAGAAATAGTTTTGTTCAATCTCGTAATTTTATCATCATTGATCAATTATGTCCAGCATGTCCTTGGACAATCTTTTTATCTCTTTCCTTGGCTTTCTTCAACCATAGAGAGCTAAATGTGACCACGGAACGTTATGCACGATCATGCGAAACTCTTGCAGTCATGGGGAGGTTATGTGCAATCATGAGAATGAATAACCTTGTCGGCTAGTATCTGACGTCGAAGTGAAAAGGCTTTCTTTTTACTAAAAAAGGCATTTTAGACTCTGAAAAAGAGTCTTTTTGGTTTGACTACTCGCCGAACCAAACAAGAACTTTTGAGTGCACGTGTCAAGGCTGTTGTGATGGGCATTAAATGAAAAATCTTCTTTTCGCCACATGGCGTGAACAACGGCTAAGAACCCAAGGGAGGTGAGTTTTTAAAACCCTCGTCCCGAGCCTTGCCTATGCACGCAACTTTCCTCAAAAGTTTCTAAGTTCTTCCAGAGTTCTTCGCTTTCCCCTTTGTTTGTGGAACTCTCAGCCTTCATCTTCCTTTACCAAAACATAAACCGATGGCATGTTGGATGTGATCTAGTTACCGATTAGAGGAGAGCCTGTTGGCGTTGGAAGCTGACGGTTACATCCCAACCAGGTCACTGATTTTGTGGCGCCCTGCTGGGGAGAGAGCCCTAAGGTGCAAGAGGGCGAGCTGGTGGTATTTGAGGACTTCTTGCAGTACGGTTTCCGCTTGCTGGAGAGCGACTTCTTGTGGGAGATCCTTGTGCACTATGACCTGGAGTTGGTGAATCTAAATGCCTAGTCGGTATTGATCCTCGCCACCTTTCAACATTTGTGCGAGGCGTACATTGGGGTTTTGCCTCTGGACTCCAAGTGAATCGATTGCGTCTTGTTCTTGCTTTCGTTTTCATCTTCTAACCTTTCTTTTCCTCCAGACGGTGACGTTGGCCCAGGGTCTTCGGACACGGTTCACCGCGCGCCTCAGCGCCGCTGAGGACATGGCGGCCTTTGAGCGATCCGGGAGGGAGAAGGCGCTCAGGGACCAGGCCTCAGAGCGTTTCGAGAAGCAGCAAGCGCTCGAGGAGCTCGCCACGGTCCAAGCTCAGCTAGAGGCCGTCGAGGACGCTGCTTCCCGGCTCCGAAGGGAGTTACAGGGGGAGCGGGGGATTGCTCAGGAGGGTGAGACCTCGGGTGCCCAGGCCATCGTCTCCGGGGGCAAGATGATTCACTCCGCCCTGGAGGAGCTCGGGGTTGTGCTCGAGGAGGGGGAGAAACCCGACCCAGCACCGGCGTCGATCATGGAGGCCACGTATTTTCACGATACGCAGGTCTCCCTGATACCGGTTGCGACGGAGGCCCGGGTGCTGGGCCTCGCTGTCCCGGTCATTGCCCTAGCGGCGGCTCTCGTCGAGTTCCGCAGCGCAGGCGCCCGGGTCATCGGGGAGTTGGTCCCCGGGAGCTTTCCCGCCTTCTTCGACCCTCAACGGGTGGAGTTGGAGAGCTGAGGCCTTCTTTGACCGGATCATCGGCACCATGGATACAGGCAATCCGCGTCCGGCGCAGGACGCGATGGCCGGCGCAGAGGACCCCCCGGGGGGGAGCAAGGACGGGCAAGTATGAGCTTCCCCCCAGTTAGATTAGATTTTTCTTTGTAGACCTTTTTCTCCCGGCAACTTCTTTAGAAGAAGCCCCGAAAACTTGTTAATCTTTTGTTATTGAAGTGAAAACATCTTTTTGCTAAGTGTCTCCCACTTGTCAGCTGGTGTCTTTAGATATTGCTCTCGGGGGGTTTTCACACCCCGAGAGGCGTAGCTCGGGAGTGCCCAAGGGGCCTCCGGGAGGCTCAGCCCAGGGAGTGCCCGAGCGGCCTCGATTTTGTTAAGTCTGGCCGCCGGGGGAGCACCTGGAGGGATAGCCCCCCGAGTCTGTCCTTGATGATTCTGCGACGGGAGGTGCCCTCCGGGAGCCGGTCCAGTTGCGGTGGCTCCCGGAGTGGCACTTACAGAACTTCGACAACTGCCGCGCCGAGTTGCCTCCGCCGAAGTCGGGGTCCCTGAAGGTCCCCCCGCTCTGGATACTCCCCCCAGCCGGTTACGAGTACTGGTCGGAGGGTCTCCTTCGGAGAGCCCTCCGGCGCGTGAGGGGCTTGTACAAAGATCTTTCCTGGGAGATCTCAGAAGGCCTCCGGGGGTATTAGATGTAGCTGCCCCCCGGAGGGGTTGTCCTCCAGAGTAGTTTTCCGTGGGAGCCTAACTACCTGGGTTGTATCTTGCGTGTGCCCGGGCCTTGTCTGGGGGCACCTTAGCCCACCGGGGGGTTGTCCCCCTGTTCAATGTTGTATTAATAAAGCTGTGAACTCATCTGTTTACGATGCCTTTGAAATTTGAAATTTCTTTGAGATTGTTGAAATTGTCTTCAGAATTTCCTGAGTTATTATCTCTTGTCTGGGCCCGAGTTATATCCCCCCCCCACAGCGGGGTGCATCTTGGCTCCGCGCGCTGTGGGAAAGGAGCAAAAAGGGCCCGGACGTTGATAGCTACCGGGGCCATATGATCTCCGGTCGAAAGTTCCGAAGGCCGATAAGTTCCCCTGGTCGCCGTGAAAACGGGGATCCGGTAGGAAGGCTTTGGGTCAAAGAAATTCTGAAGGCCGATAATAAGTCCCCCGGTCTCCGTGAGAACAAGGAGCCTGTAACACCCTGAGTTTATGGGTGAAAACTTCCTTTTTCATCAACATCATGCATGCATGTATTTGTAGTAGTAGCCAGATCAATATCTTTATCAAGCCCTAAAATTTCCAAATTTATTCTGTAGACCCAAATCAAGATTAGATTGCTCAGATGTGATCTATCAGTTACTCTGAACCTAAAAGTCTTCAAAAGCTAGACTCAATTTCATCTCTAAATCTCAGATTTGTCAAAACTTCTGTTTTCGAAAATAAAATTAAGTTAATTACCCTAAATACTTTGAACTCAGATTTAGCCAAATCTTGACCTAATTCAGGGGAGATTATTCTTAGATTATGATCATGGGTATGCTAATACCTTAATCCAAAAAGTTGGCAACCAGATTCTATCATCCAGGCCTTTTTCACAGATCAGTCCAAATTGTATCGGGCATTAGTCCTTTTTCTGATATCCGGAAACCCAAAAAGGCTAAAATCCACATATTAACTCCAAATTCAGAATTTCTTCAGCAAACCTCTTCCAAATGCTATTTGAATCAATTTTCTCTTCTGTCCAGATTCCAAAATCTCATCCTAGATGCCAGAATTCAAAATCGACAAAAACTCAGATTTCATTACCCTAAAATACCCTATTTTCAGTTTATATCAAAAACCATCAAATCGTGCCAGATTTCACCAAATTTCTTGCTAGATGAGTATAAGGAATAAGTTTATACTGATCTGTGAAATTAGATTGCAGATCAGCCATCTCTAAACTACAATTTACAAATCAGTCCAGAATTAAAACAAAAATCCTTGCAACTAAGTCCTTGGATCGACCAGAACTGCAGTTCGCGACCAGAGCTCGCAGCTTCTTCGACTTCGACCACAACTAGAACCCGCGTTCGTTTGCTATCGCCATTTTCGACCGCGATCAGCTGCGCTGTGCCACTGCATCCTTCGTCGCTGGTGAAGCTTCGCCTGTGCATGCTTTTGTGTACGTGTCCTCGGTTCAGCCATCGTCGTGGCAACATCGACGAACAGCCACCGCCCCCGTGCACGACCAGCAGCAGCAACCATAGCTTTTGTCAGTAACTTTTGTGCCGTGCCAGTTGTCGCCACCGCTTGCACCAACTAGCGCTAAGTCCCGATAAAGCGACAATTTGATCAGCTGCAGAACCGTTGTCGCCGTCGCATCGCATCGTCGCCGCTGTTTCTTCTGCGCCCGGCCGGTTTCATCCCCGATGCAATTTCCATCACTGTTTCCCCACCGCTATCTCCATTCTGTGCCTATAAATAGCAGCTCCAGATTAACCTAACCTTCACCATCTTCACCAGAGCTCCCTTAGCCTTTTTAAACCCGAATTTCACCGTTTTAGTTTTCTTCTCCGGCGAGCCGTCGATGAGGCTCACAGTGCCAGCTCCAACCTTTGCATCAATCTTCAAATTGAAGCCACCAGTGAGTTTCCCTTATCCATCTCTCTGTGTGATAGTATCCAATTTCTCACCGGTGACCTCTAACACCGGCGATCACCGGAATCCTCAAATTGTCCTGTTCCAACAAAGCAACTCGATTCAATCCAAATTAGCCCTCGATTCAGTAGAGCAAATTGATCAGTGAGCTATTTTTAGCAAGCCAGTGCATCAAGATGTCGAAATTGAGCTCGAATCAAAGCTATCCCCAGATTTGAGCTTTACCAGTCGCCGGCTCACGTTGCCAGGCTTCTCCGGTGATGCTCCGGCCAAATTGAGTTTACCAACAGCTTCCTTATACCCCTTAGCTACTCCCTGAGTTTAGAATTGAGTTTAAACCCTGTGTAGCAAAAACCCCCAAATCCAGTGTCTTCTTCTTCGGCGCCGGCCGCCAGAAATCTGTTCCCGGCTAATCCAACTCCAGCCATCTTGTCCCTTAGATGTATCTTGGTCTCCTGAACAATTTTGTCTACTAGCTCGACATCTAATTCGGTCTAAATCAAAAGTTATGGCTATGCCCTAATTTCTGTCCAATGCCATGACATGTAATTCCAGCCACTGTATTCTTTGCCGCTTTTCACCACTTTCCGGCCATCTGCTACCCTAGAGCCTGTTGAGTACATTGTTCCTGTTACAAATGCCTAACTACCAGAAAAAGTGGTGCATCAAATGGAGCCCTAGATCAAAAGTTATAGCAAACCCTAATTCCTGACTGTGTCAACTCTATGCCAAACTATGTCAGCCAGTGGCACTGAACCTTTTTACCTACTTCCAGCCATGCATTTTGAGAATAACCTTCTTAGACTCCTGATGTTGTGATCTACATTTTCTTCTACTGTCACAACTTGAGTTAAGCCCTCTATCATCCATCAACCCTATGTCGATGCCTTGAACCGAATGTCGACCTAAAGATGTTCGCTGTTTTTGGGCGAACCAGTCGCAACCTTGATATCATTCTGATATTTTGGGATATTTGGAACCTTGTAAACCTTTGACAATTAATCTTAACCCTGGTTTCCATAGCTCAACCCTAATCATTTTCCAGAACCCTCGAATCTTGTATCGCCTAAAAGTTTCTCGATAGCATTATCGCATGTAGTGGATTAGTAAGAGTAGGATAGATTGTAATGCCTGTTTGCTTCCTTGATCTTTGCTCAGAGCCAGAGTCAGAGTTCGAGGACTTCACTGCCGACTCGATATCAACTGCTGTATTTTACGGCGCGGAAGGCAAGTCATAGTCTTGATCATCTTGAACCTATATTTTAAGAGTTGCTATAATATAACCTTGAATATAAATAATATTGCATGTGAAAGATTGAGAATGGTTGAATTATGAATTGGCAGTACTAAACTGGATGTCTGTGAAATGTGAGATGAACAAGTGTTGAGCCATGAACTAATATATATTTATGTATATATATATATATATTCATGAAATAAAACCCCTAGCCATGACCAGAATTTTGGTTTGGAATGGTGGTAGCACTGGAGGTGCTTAACTGCAAAGGATGAGCGGGCAGGCACTGAAGGTGCATGGTTTGTGGCTAGTCTGGTCACTGGCATATAAGGACTAGAACCTTGTGTTGTTCGTCTAGTGGCATGAAACACATGCTAACCGCAAGCCTGGTATGGGACAGGCCTGAACAAGTACTTATGCGGATCGCACATGAAACCCCTACATGAGATGTGAAGTGATGCACGAATTTCACGGAGTGCGGCTCCCACACATATCACTGAAGGTGATCATGCATGCTGACCCAGTAATGGGAATATGCAATAGGGGTGGGGGTTTGGGTACAACCCGCCACAACTGTGGTTCGCGAGAGATCCACAGGGTCAGGGGTGAATTGTGAGTGAAACATAACAAAAGTTTTTGTTATCTCCACCTTGCCACTCACGGTATGCAGTGAGGAAGGGTCTAATCATATTGATAGGATGGGCATGAAAGTGGAATATCTTGCGGGTAAATTGGTATCTCTCTGCAGAGTTAAAAACGTATTCGAATACTCCGAGCTCCCGGGTTTATAGGAGTCTGCTGCGGTGGATTAAATCCACGGGGTGTGGCACAAGTATGTTTTCTAAATAAAATTTGATAAGTCAAGATTACCCAAATGACATGTGTTGTCATGATAAGGGGTACTGCCATGGGCTGTCGTGTGTCGACGTGTCGCGGTAGTGCTATAACTTAGTGAACATGGATAGCGATGCTATATTATGAAAAGAGCTGCCATGAGATGAGAGAAAATATTATTTTACAAACATCCACAATTCTTGATTAGCATAGGTTCATATCATTCATACTATATGTATGTACTCCTACCTATGACTTGCTGAGTACGTAAGTGCTCACCCTTGCAACCTACAAATCAGTAGATGGAGCGTTCAATGATTGAGATGAAGGCGTGAAGAATTTCTTGGATCTAGAAGGAGGAGAGTCAGTTCTGTCAAAGTCCAAAATGTGTGTTGTTCTGCCGTAAACTTCTCACTGTGGGAGGGTCACCTATCTTCTGCTGTGTAGTTGTTATTTTCTAAACCATGTATGCCGCGAAGGTATTGTAATCTCTTTATGTAATATTAAGGCCAGCAGGCCACACTGCTTAAATATTTTGTAAGTTTTTCTACTGCAATGTGAATATACTCCTGTGCTTGACTTATCCTGGGAAGTCAAAGGTATGCACATATGGGACTAGCTGCAGCGAGCTAGGTCTCCACGGGAGTAGTCGCAGTCCCAGTTTCGGGGTGCGACAGAGCCGATAGGGAAGTTTTCGATCGAAGAAATTCCGAAGACCAATAAGGAATTCCCCCGGTCACCGTGAGAACGGGGAGCCCGAAGACAACCGAGGATTCTGAGGCCCTCAAAGGGGGAAACTCGCTCCCAGAGGAGGATGAGCCCGATGACGGGTCTGAGTGTTTGAGGGGGGACTAGTCTCTCAAAGTAACTCGCTACCGCAGTTCATGAGAATTGGGTTGCCGCTTACCCCCTCAGTCCACGAGGGGTTACTTTAAGCCGCCCTACGGGAGCGGGGCTCCCGTCGTAGGGACTTTTAGGCTGTGATAGCCTGCATCCTTGCGGGGAGGGTATCCTCGTAGAGAGGGCATCACCTCGGAGGCGGAGAAATAAGAATCTGCAGAAACTCCAGTCGGACAAAAAACCATTTGTGTTAATGAATATGAATTATAACGCCTCCCCCCGCGACACCGCGACGGGGGAGGGAACAGTGATCCTACAAAAAATCCCAGAGTTGAGCAAAAATCCATTTGCATTAATGAAGATGAAATATAATGCCTCCCCCCGCGGAATCGCGGTGGGGGAGTGATCCGTTTGAGACCTAGCCTTGATTTTTCGTACTAGGCTCGCCCAGATTCTAATATGCGGAATAACAGGATCTTACTCAGAAATACCGAAACCCAAAGGTTGATCGAAAACACAGCTCAAAGTAGTTGCGCAACTCTTTATTTCAAAGAGGGCTTTACACATCGAACGTTAGGTCGCACTCGCCTATGTCGAAGGAACTATAAGCTGGATATATGATCCAAGGTTGTAATAATATTCGATAGATTTTCGATGATCTAAACTAGTCTTATTACAAGGTATTTATAGTCCAGTCGTATGAGTACGTATCAGACTCAATAACCTAAACGTATTAGACTCATATAACTAACTAATCCTAAACGGATAAGCTTAGTTATATATATTTGGATCGGATTACAATTCCGAACAGGGAACAAATCCATGGTCGTGAAACCTTTCCGAACACGGTTAAGGTCGTGAAGCCATATGCGATTAGGACTTGGTCACGAAGCCGTATGCGATCAGGACTTGAAGATCCTCCCGGATCATGACTCCCTTGTTGAGAAGGAGCCAACCCCTGTTGCGACCTCTCAATCAAATTGGAGATGCAGAAACTAATCTTGTCCATCTTCTCTGGTGTACCACTTTACCGCACGTACTCGTTGACCTTTCCGACCGATTCGAAAAGTCTCCTTTGTGCCACTGCGGGTGGTAGTCACCTTTTTCTCTAGAATCACATCTTCAGGTAGAGATTCGTCCCGTTGATAGACCAAGTCTTCAACAGATGGTACTATGGTATCTGGCTCATCATCCAACATTGAAGGCTCGAAGAGTTTGAGGTGCTCAACATTGACAACCGAGTAAATATCGATGTATAGAGATAACTCGAGCTGACAAGCATTATTACCCACTTACCGCAAATCCGAAAAGGACCATAAAGAATGGGTTTCAATTTCTTACCTTCACCTTTAAGTCTCTCCTTACTCAGATGTAACCATACCATATCACCTTCTTGAAATTGCGCATCAACTCGGTGTCGATCATGTCGCGCCTTGCACTTGAGTTGAGCTTTCAGCAAGTTCTGTTCAATCTCACGATGGAGTCGTTGAATACCTTCGAGGAACTTTTGTGCTCGATCCTGATCAGATGCTTCCTTGCTGTTCTGTGCTGAGGTAGGAATGACAAACTCCATGTTGAATGGACTATGTGGTAGAAATCCTAAACAGACCTCAAACGGTGACTTTCCAGTCGAACCATGCACTGCTCGATTAAAAGCAAACTGCAGGTATGGTATGCTTTCATCCCAGGTCTTTGGGTGCTTCGAGTTATATCCTCTCAAGAGATGAACGACTGTGTGATTTACCACCTCGGTTTGACCATCAGTTTGCGGATGAAAAGCAGTACTCCTCTTTAGCTTGGTGTCCATCATCGTCCAGAGTGATAGCCAAAAGTGACTAAGGAACCGGCTATCACGATCAGACACAATAGAAGTCGGCAGTCCGAAGTGTGTCCAAACGTGTTGAAAGAATACCTGAGCCGCTTCTTCTCCCGTGATAGTCTTTCGACAAGGTATAAGAATAATCATTTTGGAGAACCGATCAACGACCATGAATAGATATTCGTTGCCACATCGGGTCTTAGGCAATCCTCCCAAGAAATCCATGGATATGCTCTCCCATGGTCGCAATAGAACTGGCAAAGGAGTGTACAAACCTAATTTTCGGTTTGCCTGTTTTGAGATGCTGCAGATACCACAACCTCGAACAAAACTAGCCACATCTTGCTGCATACGCGGCCAGAACACATGTCGGTGAAGATTTTGCAACGTCTTTGTGACCCCAAAGTGACCAACTACCTTTGATGTGTGCGCTTCTCGCAACCATTGAATTCGAGGTGCTCCACGAGGTATGCAAAGCAAATTGCCCTTGTACAAGAGTCCTTCTCGACGAACGAACTCTGTGGGTTTTCCTGTTTCGAGCTCAGTCAGTGTTGTTTGAAAATCAGGATCTTCATTGTACATATTGGCATAGTCATCATGACATGATGGCTCGATCTGCATGAATGCTGATAAACAGAGGGTCGTAACTGGTGGTCGCGACAACATGTCCGCCAATTTGTTGTGTACGCCCTTCTTGTACTTAATCACCAGATTAAACTGTTGCAGATACGACATCCACTTCATGTGCCGAGCTTGCTGTAGCTTGGACTGAGTTTGCAAATATTGCAACGGTTGATGGTCGGTGTGGACAACCATCTCTTTACCCAAGAGATAACACCGCCAATGTTTCACGGCCTAATGCAGTGTACACAACTCTTTGTCATAAGTCGGGTAGTTCTTTTGAGCTCCCTGGAATAACTCAGAGTGATATGCCACTGGTCGGCCTTCTTGCATGAGCACAGCGCCCATGGTATAACTTGAGGCATCGGTTTCTAGCTCGAATGATTTCTGGAGATTCGGCAAAGATAACACAGGCGCCTCATTGATCTTCTTTTTCAGCAAGAGAAACGTGTCCTCATTTTTCCTTGTCCACTCGAACTTCTGATCGATCCTGGTTAATGCATGGAATGGAGAAGCCACAATCGAGAAGTGTCAGATAAACTTTCGAAGATATTGGCATGCTCCCACAAAACTACGCACATCCGTAACTATTCGCGGTCGCGGTCGCGGCCACTCGCGAATCACTTTTACCTTATCGGGGTCGATTTGCAATGTACCGTTGCCGACCATGAATCCTAGGTAAAGTAGAGTTTGCTGGCTGAACTCGCACTTCTTACGGTTGAGGTGAAGTCGATGTTGCCAAAACTGTTCGAACACCTTTTCGACATGAATGAGGTGCTCATCCCACGAACGACTATAAACCAATATGTCGTCGAGGTAAACGATCACAAAGTCGTCGATGAACTATCTCAATATGTCATTCATAAGACGAATGAAGGTTGTCGGGCCGTTGCAGAGACCAAACGGCATGACCAGCCATTCGAACAGACCTTGTCGTAGTTTTGAACGCGGTCTTCCACGTATCCTCCTCCCGGATGCTGACTTGATGATATCCTGACTTAAGATCCAATTTGGAGAAGACAACAGCATGCTTCAATTGGTCTAGTAGGTCGTCAATACGAGGAAGGGGGTACCGGTTCTTGATGGTGATCTTGTTCAGTGCTCGGTAGTCGATGCACATATGCCAAGTCCCATCTTTTTTTGGCACTAACACCACAGGAGATCCACAAGGTGAACTACTCGGTTGAATGACACCATCGTTCAGCAACTCACCAAGTTGTCTCTTGATCTCTTCATTCTCCAATATTGAGTTGTGATACATACTCAGATTGGGCAGTGTCGCATCGGACACAAGCTGAATTTCATACTCGACTGGACGTTTCAGCGGACGACCCTGGGTAGTCTCGAAATGATCACTGTATTTCTCCAGCAGTCCCGACAAACGACCAGAATCCTCTCAGCACGCCAACGACAATGCTGGTCGAGTACCCTCACCTTGACCAATGGGTCGAATCATGACAAGTACATACTTGTGACATGCATTAACAATTCATTTGGCTTGATTTGCGGTAATCAAGTTCGAAGTGTTGACGTGGATGTCTCTACTGATCACGAACTTAACTCTGTCTTTGGTGAGGTCATGCTCTTGCGCTCGTCGATGGAAGTGAGCGTCTCGATCATACAGATACGGACTCCCAAAGATCACCTGATAGATATCGATAGGGACAACATCGCATTGCACCTCATCGATATATCGTGTAGAGATCGCAAACTTCAACACACACTGACTCGTAATCTGTTGGTTCACGTCGGATGTAAACCAACCTAGTGGATATGGTCGCGGGTGTGTGGTTGTCTTCAAACCAAGTCGCCGAACCAGTCCAGCGGTGACCAGATTCTTCTGACTTCTGGGATCGAATATCATTGCGACCACTTCGTGCTTCACCTGGATGTTGATGGTAAACAAGTCCTCCGTTGGGTGATGGTCGTTTGGTGGATCCGAACTCTTCTCCTTCGGCATTGCCATCAGAGACAAGGTTGTATCCGATTCATTAACCGAATTCACTCGAACAACTTCTTCATCGGGTGAAGTCGCAGTAGCCGTGGCTGTTCTTTTCCCTGGTCCGTTTTTCTTTGGTCGAAGTTCAGGATGAAGCTTGTAGCATTTGTCCTTGGAATGTCCCACGACTTGACAATGTTCACAAAAGGCACCCATGCCTGATTTTGAAGCGTTCTTCTTCGGACTCGACTTTTTCTTTGTTGAGGTCGCACTTTCCTTCGTGCTTTTGTCGCTGCGGGATTTGTTCTTCTTCTTGATCGCCATAGCAGTTGTGCTTGCGGTCACAATGTCTTGGATGCCGAACAAACTTAGCTCAGTACTGATCAATTTCTGAAGTCCAGATGTGTATTTTTGAAATACCTGAGGATCGGACAGTGAGATGCCGATGACCATTGTTTGTCGCCAAAACTCTGTCATATAGTCTTGGATGGTCTGGTCGCGCCGTTGGTACAATCTGTGCCAACGTTCCCATCTCTCCTCAAGGTAACCCATCGAATAAAATTCTTATCACATAAGTCATTTGAATTGACTCCACGCAAGGTCTTCAGCTTCACCACTGGCGACAAGGGCCTTCCACCAAGTCTTGGCGTGGTCCTTCATCTTCAAAGGTGCAAATTTGACCTTTTGAATGCTACTAAACCCTTTCAGGTCAAATTAGTTCTCAAGCTAGTCGATCCAAGAATCCAGTTTCTCGGCATCGATCACCCCATCATATATGGGTATATCAATCTTAGCATCGACCTTAAAAGATTCGACAGCTAAGGAGGTGTTGGAGAGGTCGTCGGCCTTATGGTCGCCTTCGTCTTCATCTTTGTCCGCCCTGCGCAAATCTTCACCAGTCTTCACACCCATAACCTTCCCTACTTCAATAGGTACAATCATGGCTTGCTGCTTAATCCAAGCAAACACGGTTTTCATGTCGGTGGAGAGCTTAGCCGCTTGTTCAGCTAGGTTAGCTTGGACGGAGGTATCGTCAAACATTGTCGGAGACGCGGCTGTAGGAACCGTCAATTCATCACCTGGAGTTTCACCGGGGGTTTTGTAACCCTGGCGAGTCTTCACCATCCACAGGATAAGAAAGTTACTCTGATACCAACTTGATCCATTTGAGACCTAGCCTTGGTTTTCGCACTAGGCTCGCCCAGATTCTAATATGCAGAATAACGGGATCTTACTCGGAAATACCGAAACCCAAAGGTTGATCGAAAACACAGCTCAAAGTAATTGCGCAACTTTTTATTTCAAAGAGGGCTTTACACGTCGAACGTTAGGTCGCACTCGCCTACGTCGAAGGAACTATAAGCTGGATACATGATCCAAGGCTGTAAAAATATTCGATAGATTTTCGATGATCTAAACTAGTCCTATTATAAGGTATTTATAGTCCAATCGTATGAGTACGTATCAGACTCAATAACCTAAACGTATTAGACTAATATAACTAACTAATCCTAAACGGATAAGCTTAGTTATATATATTCAGATCGGATTACAATTCCGAACAGGGAACGAATTCTTTTTCATGGTCGCGAACCAATCCATGGTCGCGGACCCATCCATGGTCGTGAAACCTTTCCGAACACGGTTAAGGTCACGAAGCCGTATGCGATCAGGACTTGAAGATCCTCCCGGATCAGGGAGGGAATAGCTGTAAGATCGAGGATGCCAACTAAAGGGGGGGTGATTAGGAGGCTTTTAAATTTTCTTCCCCACTAAGCAATTTCAACAAGATAATTGTTTAAGCTAGATTATACAATGAGGCTTAAAACAATTTAATCAACTAGTTGCATTCAACCATATAAGTTATTCAACAAATCATGCAACGAAAGTAAGTATGGCAATTGCGTCAAGATGAATGTAACGCAAATGATAAATACGCAATTGGCACGATATTTTTACCAAGGTCTCGGAGACTCGCCCGGTCTCCCCTACTCCACGTTGAAGCGCTCACTAGGAGCCTCGCTTCTATATCCACGAAGGATATCTCACTAGGGTTGCTCCTTCTCTACACCGGATAGGCGACCACCACACCTTTCACAATCTTTTGCCGGCCTCTCCGACAAACTTCAATTGGAGAGATCTCGGCTCTCCTCCAGCACCGTCTAGGTGAAGGCGATCGCCAAGAGTAACAAGCCGGATGCGCTTTCACTTGAACCAACCATGTGCTAGAAGCTCAATGATGCAAATAAGATTCTCAACACTCTAGCACTAGCAATCTAATGGAGATGAAGTGCACTAAACACTCACACAATCTCCCTCAAGCTCTCTCTCAAATCTACTCAAGATTTGGGCTGAATTCTAGCCTCTAAATACAATAACACATGCAATTCAATTGGCTAGGTTTTCAGCTGAAGAATGAACTCTTTGAGCACCCAAAAATGAAGCCAAACACGACATATACATAGCTCTCAAAGAAAACTAGTCGTTTGCAAGAAACCGAGCCAAAATTGTACAGGCCGGACATTGTCCGGCAATTTCGGACAATGTCCGGTCAGTACAACCCAATAGTGACCGTTACTCACACTGGCAACCTTGTCAGTTACCGTTTCAACGAAATTTGTGAAGGCCGGACAAATTCTATTTGTCCGGACAAAAACCCCGGACAAAAGAATATGTCTCTGTTAACTCTCGGCTCAAACAACCTGTACAGGCCGGACAATGTCCGGCCATTTCGGACAAAGTCCGGCCTTCCTAGACAAAAGCCCCGGACGGATGCATTTGTCTCTGTTTCATTTCTCGGCTCAAAAAATTTGTACAAGCCGGACATTGTCCGGCCATATCAGACAATGTCCGGCCTACCCAGACAGATAGCCCCGGACGGATGCAAACGTCTCTAGTTTCATTTTGCAAAAGGCTGAAAAAATTTGTACAGGGCGGACATTATCCGCCCATGCCCGGACAATGTCTGGCCACTGCACACTGACAGTAAAATAAGCATAACTTTTGATCCAGAGATCCGATTGAGGTGATTTTTGGCTTGTTGGAAAGATAACTCAGAGCTCTACGATTTTGTAAACAAAAGAAAGACCTAGAAAGGTCTAGAATCATCTAGAAAACTCAGAAACTTTCCTGCTGTCAAAATGTCCAATCCAAAAATCATCTCAAATGCAATTTAGGGTATTTACACATACGGATTTGCCGTTTTCTCACAGATGTGATTGCTGTCACTCAGCAACTACCACGACCACACAAGTCTAACATCTGATCGAAAACAGGTGGTCGATAGGGTTTGGTCGAGCGTACGCAAGCGAGCCGAAGACTGGTACGACCAGTCCGAACTCCTACGACCACGCCCAGACCCTAAACAGAAAGCCGCCAAACAAGCGGCACGACCACGACCACGTATCAACACTGATACAATCAGAATATGCAAATACAACCACGACCAGCTCTAGATAAATAAACCTATTTAAACAGCTGGCGATCACGACTAAGTGTAGTTTTCAAAACATTTACTCTAATGCACATGAACTACACTTAGACTTACTCGCAATGCAAGACACTAGTGCAAGATGATATGAATGCATCTGAACTTCCGCACTAGATAGATTCAAGCTACTAGTTTCTGACCACTCTTAATAGTACGGTCAAACTAGTAAAAAGAATCCAATCAATCCGGTCTGTCTCCAAACACCGAGACCGGTAAAACCCTAAGAAAACAATCCTTAATCTTGGATTTTACCTTTAGGTGGAGTTTGACCTCGTGAAGCTCGATTGCTCGACGCTCGTCATCGCAAAGCTCGATCTCGTTAAGCTTGACCACGCGAAGCTCGACCACTTGATGCCTATCTTCGCAAAGCTCGTCCTTGCTAAGCTTGACCTTGCTCGAGATGTCTCGTATCATTTTCATCCTCTTCACGCCCTTGCTTTCTTTTATCCTGCAATCAAACTGAGACTACAATACGTACACTCAATGCACAACATTAGTCTCATATATAAGTCATCATTAATCATCTCCAGAGAAACTACTCCACACAGGAGTTAGCTCAACAGTTTCTCTTTCAAATGACATGACAAACTACATTCAACGAGTAGCAAATGAATATGGGATGAAATACAATCATATAGATCATAGATGATAAACACATACGCACACAATCTATACTACTCATATCATGATATCAATCAACCTAGATGACCAAAGTGATGAGCTCCCCCTCAACATGTGCATCGATATAAAATCCACAACTGGAGTCATTAGTCATAAGATTTAACAATTACATTTTGATCAATCAATCAGCACAAGATTGATGCAACCACCGAGCTCATCCTATACATATGCATCAATATCAAACTCGCAACTGAGGAAACATCCAATTCAGGGTTTACTAATAATCAATTCAATTCACTTGTGCTAAATCAGGATTTATCTAAGTTGTCATTTGATCAACAAATTTGACATTCTCTAGATTAACTTTGATCATCATAGATTTATCCAAATCGTCATTAATCATCAAAACCTAGATACTTAGATCTACCTAGATCCTGTTGCATCTAGGCCTTCATGCCTAGCCCTAATTTTGATGATTAATGAAAACTAAGTGTTTCAGACTGACTGTGTTTTTTAGATTGTTTGATACAGAGCTCCGTTGGGAAGATAGTCAAGATGAACAAGACAAACCCAACGCAAAAGAAGTAAAAGCACAAGTCGCAAGGAATGAAGTTGAGACGCAAGTCGCAAAAGAGCAAAAAGACCTAAGGTAATATTGTCTTTATTTTTACCGATCTCGGTGTTTGGAGTTGATCAGTTTAGGAAAATTATTTTTAGCCTTTAACCGTACTATAAAGAGGGGTGGCAAAAGTCCTCTCTACATCTCCAACATAAACCGAGAAACTTAGGTCATTGCGTTGCATCTTTTTGTTTGGATTTGATCTGATTTTTGGTTTGAAAGATTTGAATTTTCAGTTGAGTTTTTGATAGTAGAAGAGTTTTTCAAAATTCTGGAAAGATCTAGGCAGATCTGGTTTTTTCTTCTGTTGACAAAAATGTAGCTCTTAAAATTATCTTTCAAACGAGTTATTAAACACCTCTTTTGGATTTCTGGATTTAAAGTTATGGCTATTTTTGTTCAGACTGACTGTCAGTTTGCTAAACTGACTGTCAGTTTGAATGTCAGTTTGTGTTAACTGACAATTGTCCAGAGAGTGTGTTTTTCGGGCTCAAAATTTTTGTACTAAACTGACTGTCAGTTTGTTCATACTGACTGTCAGTTGGGGTTTCAACCACAGTGATTTTTATCTGAGTTTCTATTTGTTTTGGTCGAGATCTTGGTCGAACTAACTGTCAGTTTGCATAACTGACTGTCAATTGGGGGTTTCAAGTTTCCATAAACGACCACAAACGGCTAGCTATTTTTTATCCGTAAATTTTGTCGGTCGTTGTGTACGAAACTGACTGTCAGTTAGGCAAACTGACTATCAGTTTGTGTTGCTGATTTTCAGCCCTAGCTCCAACGGTTCTTTTGATTCTTAAGACTATAAATAGGGGCTTTGGGCATGAGTTTTATAGAACAAGCAGCATCATTCTCTTATACACTCTTGAGCTTTAGTTTTCTACATAAAATCTTGATCTGTTGATCAAGTCGAGTGTTTTCTGATCCACCGAGTGTTTCAGTTCATTGCATTTGCATACTCGTAGTTTCTCGGTGCGTGTTTGGAGGTCTAGAGAAGACCTCGCTGCCTATTACTCTTGGTGAGCGCCCTCACCTAGACGGTTGGGAGGCGTGGCTGTTGACCTCTCCAGTGTGGAGATTGTTGGAGAGGCTCAGCAAAAGTGTACAAGGCATCGGTGCTAGCCTTTCCGGAGTGGACAAGGAGCAACCACTAGTTGATAATATCCTTTGTAGGTATTGAGGCAAAACTCAAGTGACTTGAGTACTTCAACGAGGATTAGTGGAGACCGGGCGAGTCTCCGATACCTCGGTAAAAATCGGTGTTTGCTCTCTCTATCTTGTCTTTTCAATATATAAATTGCTTTTGGTTCTTCTTGTTGCAAAAACTTGTTTTTTCATTTAAAGTTTTTAAAACCTCCTATTCACCCCCCCTAGTCGGCATCCTTGATCCTACACGTCGTATCAGAGCAAGGTCTCTCGATTCATTAGGCTTTACCGCCTAGAGAGAGGATGTCGTCTACTGATGGTTTCTCTCTTGGTCATACCAGTCGTGCGCCGATCTTTGATGGGACAAATTATCCCTATTGGAAAGTGCGCATGTCAGTATTCCTAAAGGCCATGGGGCTTGACGTATGGGATATTGTTAAACTCGGTTTTACTCCTCCGGATGATCCGGCAAGTCACTCTAAGGACAATAGAGAAAACTGCATTTAAATGCCCATGCGAAAAATGCACGTTTTGCCGATTTGTCTCTAAACAAGTTCAACCGTGTAAGCAATCTCACGACTGCTCACAAGGTTTGGACCACCCTCGAAGAAATTTACGAGGGCACAACTAAAGTCAAAGAGGTAAAGCTGCTTATGGTGAGGCAAAGATATGAGACATTCACCATGTCATCAACTGAGTCCGTGGACTCCATGTTCACTCGGTTGAATAATATTGTGAATGAACTCAAGGGGCTCGGAATTGTTTTTACTGACCTTGATATTGTGAGAAAGATGCTTAGGGCCTTACCTGAAAGCTTTGACACCTTGGTCACGGTACTCACAAACTCCGATTTGTCGACCACAACACCGACCGATCTCTATGGGAACCTCATCACCCATGAGATGCACAAAAAGGAGAAGAAGGAAGTAGCCAAACCCTCAGAGACGAAAAAGAGGCTTTGGTTTTCAACGCCAACGCAAAGAACGATTCAAGTGATGGGTCCTCCGATGAAGATCTAGCACTCATGGTAAAAAATACTCAAAAACTTCTCCGTACGTTGCATAAGAAGGGTGTCAACATTGACACACGACCAAAGAGACCAAAGCAAAACAACTTCAAGGACATCATTTGCTATGGATGTCATGAGAAGGGGCACATAGCTTCAAGATGTCCAAACAAGAACAAGGCATAGAACAAAAAGAAGAAATTCTTCAAGAAGAAGAATAAAGAAACCAAAGAAGCATGCTTTGGAGAGTGGATGTCCGGCGGAGAGAGCTCCGACTCCGACTCTGACAAGGAAGGATGCTCCAAAAAGCTAGTCGGACTAGCTCTCGACAACACTCCATCCCTTTGTCTTATGGCTAAAGGCGATGAAAACGTACATTCTAACGATCATATGAAATGATAACTGAATTAAATGAAGTTTTTGGAAAAACTAAAAAGAAGTATAAAGCGCTTAAGGAAGAACATTCTTCCCTACGCGCTCAATACCCCGAATTGAAAGATTCGTATGAAAGTTTGCTTATTAAAGACATTACTCATGCTCCATCTAAAGTTGATGTATCCACTTCATGTGATTTAGATGATTCTCCTTCTAGTAGTCATCATATACCATGTGTTTCGAATGATAATATCTTGAATGAAAATAATGAACTTAAGGCACAAGTTGAAAAACTTGGAAAAGTCTTGGAAAACTGCTACAAAGGCAAAGTATCTCTTGATCTAATCCTTAGTAAACAAAAATGTTCATTTAGAAAAGAAGGATTAGGATACTTTCTGAAGAAAGGAAAGAAACCAAACACTAAAATTGTTTTTGTTAAAGCATGAAACACATTTTGTTATAAATGCCATGAAACTGGTCATTCGCATGAAGCATGTCCATTGATGACTCAAAATTATTTTGATACTTGCTACATGCTTCAAAAGTCGAAGAAAGGTTATGCTATAACAAAGTATGTTGGCGCACCCATGCTAAATAAAAAGAAGAAATCAATTTGGGTGCCCAAAGCTTTGATTGCTAACATTGAAGGACCCAAAATGGTTTGGGTACCTAAAAAGACTAAATTCTTTTTATGCAGGTGAACTACAAGACCGGTGGGAGGCATTGGGTGCTAGACAGTGGATGCTCCGAACACATGACCGGCAACAAGAAGTTGTTCACCTCACTAGAAGACAACTCAAGTGAGAATCAAAAGATCACCTTTGGCGACAACCGTCAAGGAAATGTGGTAGGCTTGGGTAAAATTTGCAATTTCAAACGATCTCTCAATTTCGAATGTTTTGTTGGTTGAATCTCTGAACTTTAATTTGCTTTCCGTTGCACAAATTTGTGATTTTGGTTTTTGTTGCACATTTTATCCCAAAGAAGTTTTAGTTGAAAGTTTAAAAGATAATTCTTTGATTTTTAAAGGTTTTCATTTTGGAAATCTTTACTTGGTTGATTTTCATTCAAAAGATGCATCTCTTTCAACATGTCTTGTCTCTCAAACCTCGAAAGGTTGGCTATGTCATCGATGACTTGCACATGTTGGAATGCATCAATTGAGAAAACTTTTAAAACGTGATTTGGTTGTTGGCTTAAAGGATGTGAATTTTGAAAAGGACAAACATTGTAGCGCCTGTCAAGCTGGAAAGCAAGTAGCTACTTCACATCCAACCAAGCGCATTCTTTCGACTTGCAAACCTTTGGAACTTTTGCATATGGATTTATTTGGACCTTCTGAGTTCCAAAGTATCGAGGTAGCAATTATGGTTTTTCATTGTTGATGATTTTACTCACTACACTTGGGTTTTCTTTATTTCTCAAAAATTTGAAACCCCCGATGTTTTCAAAAGTTTTGCAAAACGTGTTTCCACTGAATTCGAACTTTCCATCAAGAAAATCCATAATGATCATGGTGGAGAGTTCGTTAATTCAACTCTATTTGATTTTTGTGACTCTCTTGGAATCAAACACGAATTTTCTACTTCTTACACTCCACAGCAAAATGGAGTTGTTGAAAGGAAAAAATAGAACACTTATAGAAATGGCAAGAACTATGCTAAGTGAGTATGATACTCCTACTCGCTTCTGGGCTGAAGCCGTACATACCGCTTTGTAACACCCCAGTTTCTTGGCTATCTTTTCTGCTTACGAATCAGCATAACTTCTTTGGAAACCCTGATATTTTAACCCTATCTTGATCTTGGGTATGCCACTACCTTAACCTAAAAAAGTTGGCTGCTAAACTTCATTCCCCAGATCATTTTCACATTTCAGTCCAAAGGTGTTTCAATTTAGTCCTTTTCAGAAGTTTCAGAAAACCCAAAAAGGCTAAAAGTCCCAGATCACCTCAAAATCCAAATCTGATCAAGTGATAACCTTTCTTTCATTTTTCTGAACATTTTTCCCTTCTGGAAGAATTCCAGAATCTCGACCAAAACCCTAGTTTCAGCCTCGACAAAAGTTCAAACCCTAATTACCCTAATTACCCTGTTTTCGATTTTTGTCAAAACCACCAGATGTTATCGGATTTCATCATTTTTCCTGCTAGATGAGTCCAAGATATTTAGTAGCACTCATCTGCAAAATCAGAGTTCAAATCAGCCCTTCAGATCTTTAGAATTGCAAATAGGCCCAAACTCCCGAGCCAAAACCTTCACAGATCAGTCCAAATCGTTGCGAATAGGTCCAAAGTTCACAACCAGGTCCCTGCGAAGTTTTCAACCAGCAACCGCCAAATTGCCGCGCCGTTAACTCGTCGCCGGCGAGGTTCGCCGCGCTGCCACCTCACGGCCACGTAGCCACCAGCCGTGCGCAGCTGTACCGCCACCGTGGAGCGCTCAAGCCCCACCGTGCCACCTTCTTCCCCACGCGCGCGTGCCTGCTGCTGCTGCCAGAAGCTTCACGCCACATGGCCACCATCCCGAAGATCGTCGGCACCACCCTGACGGAATCCTGATATCCCGCGATTCACCGTCTCTGGCAGAGCCCCGCCGTGTCCCGAAATACCTCGATGACCGCCCCAGCGCCAGAAGAAAATCCCTCCGGCGATTGCTGCTGCTCCCGAGAGCCTCACCCGCGGCTATATAAGCCCCCTCCCTTGCCCAGTATTGCCTCGCACCACCCCACAGCTTCTTTGCCTTAGCCTTAGCACCAGAGAGCAACCGAGTCCTCAGCGCCGCCGCGAAGTTCATCTTCTCCGGCGAGCAGTTCCTGAAGCTCACGGCGCCAGCTTCGCCCGAAGCTTCTTCCTCCAAACCAACGCCACCAGTAAGCTCCTTTCATCCCCCTGTACGTTTCATAGCCATCAATTGGTCCCCGGCGCACCTCAACGCCGGCAATCACCGGAAAACTGAAAAACCCCTGTTCCCGCAATGCCTAACGATTTAGCCCGAATTAACCTTCGTGCCAGTAATAGGAATTGACCAGTGCACCCATTTGAGCAAGCCTGTAAGCTTAGATTTCAAATTTGAGCAACAATCATGGCTTTTCCGAGGTTTGCGCGCCACCAGTGAGCTGGCCCTCGTCGCCAAGCTTCTCCGGCCACTCTCCGGCCGATTCAACCCCGCAAATAGATCCCTCACCTCACCCTCTCACTCCCTGAGCAAGGAATAGAGCTCAAACCCTTTGGAACAGAAACGCCCAATCTGGAGGTTGTCTTCTCCAGCGCCGGTCGCCGGAATTTATCCCCGGCCGATCTAGCCTCGCTCACCTTGTCATTTAGATAGATCTCAACCCCCTGAGCAATTTTGTCTACTAGCCCGACCTCTGAATCGACCTGAATCAAAAGTTATAGCTATGCCAAGGTTGCTGTCCAGTGGCTCAGTTCATGTCCAGGCCACCGTGTTTGCTCACCGGATTTGGCCACCCTCCGGCCACTTTCAGCCCTTGAGCCTGTTGAGGGTTTTGTAGCTGTTGTCAATGCCTAAACCCCAGACAAAGTTGTGCATCAATTGGAGTTCTGAGTCAAAAGTTATGCAATGCCCTAGTTTCTGGCCATGTCTAACACTATGTCAGTGCATGTCCACCTGTGGCATTGGATGATTTGGACTTGTTTCTTTTGAGCAATTGAAATGCCACTTTGTCCACTAAGCCTTTTGAGCCATGTTCTACAACATTCCCTACTATCACATCTCCATAAAACAAACCTAGAACCGATTTAGGGCAATGTCAAGCCATGAGTCGAATGTCAGCCCTTCGACATTCAAGCCCTTTGAACCCATCTCTTCAACCAACGTCAAGTGACTTTGTCTAAACCAATTCCCCTGCATGCATGATGTATTTACGTATTATGTTCTAGTGCTTGTATGCTTATATAGTGTGTATGTGTTGTTTGTACCCGTCGTGGAACCAGACGTTGAAGGAGCAGAGGAGATCCCTGAAGATTCATTTGAACAGCTAGACCCGTCACTGCAAGACAAGTCTCAAACCCTTGATCATGTCTCACCTGCTATTTTGAAATGAAGTATGTTAACTGTTTTCCAGTATATGCATGCCTTAGATTCAAATGAGAATTATGTTTCAATAAAATGACTAGATATGACCTAAATGATTGTAAAGCCCCTTTTGACATTGAATATCACTGCACCCTTGTTACCCTAGATTATCATGCTTAGGCTATGCTATGCTCGATGATTATATGATAAATGTTGAATGGTCACATATGAGAAAAGCATGCTCAAAACCCCTTTTGTGAAAGAAAATGTGATTGGAATCGATAGTGAGGATGGTTTGATTGGATGGTGCTGTGTGCGCACTGGGAATGTGAAAGACTCCTCACTAAAGATTCATAAGGACTAGAACCTTGTGTTGTGCTTCTATGCGGCATGAAAAACGTACCAACCACCTGCCTGTTTATGGGACGGGCGCAACTTAGTAGCTTTCTTTAGTGTTAGCTTTTCCCTGCAATGGTTGTCGGTCCAGTTTCTTGCGAGAACTGGTGGACCGCAGAAGGCCATGAGTGATGTGAGTTCAGAAAAATCATGAGAGGAAAAGGTGGAAAGAAGGAAGACGCCCTAAGCCAGATTAAATCGTGCGCGACTGTAATCAAGAGAGGCTATGTGTCTTGCGAGAACATAGGCCCAGGCTAGGAAGTAAGGCAGTGGGGAGGACCCACAACGGTACTTGAGACTTAACTGTCTATTTACCGGGCAGGGAAATAGTTAATACTAGGACTGTAAATTGTTGTGTCATCTCGGCCTTGTCACATGCGTAAAAGTCGCATGAAGCTGATCCGACTTGAAAGCCGAATGATTGGTGGATTAAGGTGGTACACCTTTGCAATGTTTAAAAAGTATCAGATACTCTGAGCTCCCAGGTCATGGAGTTTGCACGCTGTGAATTCTATTCACGTCGATGCAGCACAAGTAGCTTTTGGAAGTTTTTCACAAAATCTGAGTAAAAGTGGTGACTCACGAAAGACCGCCACACACAACATTTTCTGAAAATCTAGTTAGGATTTCAAAAGCCTCGTTTTCAAGAATAAAGACCCTTCTTCAAAGTTGTATGTAAAAATCTATTATATGTTTATATACAGAGCCAAAGAGCTGTTCTTTGAGAAGTTTCCCCCTCATCTATATATACATGCATTGTTACTTGGGACTTGTTGAGCACCATGTGGACAATGTGCTCACCCTTGCTTTTCAAACAAATTTAGAGGAAGGATTCGTCGACCCTGAATCTTATGGTCTTGAACCCAATGTGGAACAAGAAGAAGAAACTGGGGACCCATCTGGTTAAGGGGTTACGCACCAAGGTGGAGTTCGATGTGGAGAAGGCCCATGCAATACCGCCGCTGCAGAGAAAGAAGACTGAAGAAGTCCTTTTGTTTATCGTTGCTGTTTTATTTTGTGCCGACCCTTGTGTCGAAAACTCCTTAATTTGTATTAACAATTAAATGCGTCATTTCGGCGCTAAGTTATTGTAATGTTGGTCCTTGTGATCAGCACTTGTTTTTAATTACTCGCATTTTTATATAATGCATTCTATTGTTGTGAGCTGCAATGTGCCTTTTCTGAGTGCAATCCACCTGGGCGATTGCCACTGGAATCCTCAAATGAGGGTCCCACACGCTTGCTATTCTATAAATCGACTTTATTTGCATCCTCTTCTAAATTTGACTCCTTATGAACTTCTTATTGGGCGTAAGCCAAATATTTCTTATTTCAGAGTTTTTGGATGCAAATGCTATGTTCTTAAGAAAAGAAATTTTGGTGGTAAGTTTCAAAGGAGAGTAGATGAAGGCTTTCTAGTCGGATACTCCACCACTAGCAAAGCTTATCGCATTTTTAACAAAAATACTGGTTGTATTGAAGAATCTTGTGATGTCGAATTTGATGAAACTAATGGCTCACAAAAGGAGCAAGTTTCTTGTGAAGTTTCAGGTGAAGATCTTCAAGAAGCCATGAAGAACATAACCATTGGAGACATCAAGCCAAGAGAAGAAGATCAAGAAGATGATGTCAACATTGAAGATGTTGATCAAAGTGTAACACCACCTCACATTGATCCTCCAGAATCAAGTCAAGAAGATACAGCACAAGAAGAAGCACCAAGACAGCACCAAACGATCACCAAGGATCACCCTCTAGACCAAATATTGGGTGACGTCAGTAAGGGTGTTCAAACTCGCTCTCGTATTGCTGCATTCTGTGAACATCACTCATTTGTGTCTTCTTTAGAACCTAAATATGTTAATGAAGCTTTAAATGATCCTAATTGGGTAAATGCCATGCATGAGGAACTTAATAACTTTTCTAGAAATGAAGTTTGGACTTTAGTAGAAAGACCCAAGGATCATTATGTAATTGGAACAAAATGAGTTTTCAGAAATAAGCAAGATGAAAATGGAGTAGTTATTAGAAATAAAGCTCGTCTTGTTGCTCAAGGTTTCACTCAAGTCGAAGGTTTAGACTTTGGCGAAACTTTTGCACCTATAGCAAGACTTGAAGCTATTCATATTCTTCTTTCTTATGCATCATGTTTCAATATTAAATTATTTCAAATGGATGTTAAAAGTGCATTTTTGAATGGTGAAATCTCTGAACTTATTTTTGTTGAACAACCTCCTGGATTTGAAGATTCAAAATTTTCAAACCATGTATTTAAATTGTCTAAAGCTCTCTATGGTCTCAAGCAAGCTCCTCGAGCTTGGTATGAACAACTTAGAGACTTTCTTTTATCAAAAGGTTTTAAAATTGGGAAGGTTGATACAACTCTATTTACAAAGAAAATTGAAAAAGACTTGTTCATTTGTTAGATATATGTTGATGATATTATCTTTGGATCTACTAATGAATATTTCTGTCATGAGTTTGGAGAGATGATGTCTAGGGAATTCGAGATGTCCATGATCGGTGAGCTGAGCTTCTTCCTTGGACTTCAAATCAAGCAACTCAAGAACGGCACGTTCGTGAGTCAAACAAAGTACGTGAAGGACCTGCTCAAGCGCTTTGGGATGGAAGACGCTAAGGCAATCAAAACTCCCATGGCGACAAATGGACATCTGGATATGGACAAAAGCGGAAAATCGGTCGATTCTAAACTCTATAGGTCTATGATTGGTACTTTATTATATCTTACTGCATCTAGACCTGATATCATGTTTAGTGTGTGCTTATGTGCTAGATTTCAATCAGATCCTAAGGAATGTCATTTAATTGCTCTTAAAAGAATCCTTAGGTATTTAAAATGCTATCCCAGTTTAGGTCTTTGGTATCCGAAAGATGCAAATTTTGAATTAATTGGATATTCGGATTCTGATTATGCTGGGTGCAAGATTGATCGTAAAAGCACATCTGGTAGTTGTCAGCTGTTGGGGAGATCATTAGTATCATGGTTATCTAGGAAACAAAATTCTGTAGCTCTTTCCACAGCTGAAGCTGAATATGTGTCTGCGGGAAGTTGTTGTGCTCAATTATTATGGATGAAGCAGACATTTTTGGATTATGGAATTAAATTTGATAAAATGCCACTCTTGTGTGATAATGAAAGTGCCATTAAAATTACTAATAATCCTGTTCAACATTCTAGAACTAAGCATATTGAAATACGGCACCATTTTATTAGAGATCATGTGGCAAAAGGAGATATTGATGTGAATTATGTCAGAACAGATATGCAACTAGCAGATATTTTCACCAAACCCTTAGATGAATCAAGATTTTGCTTTTTAAGGGGTGAACTGAACATTATTAATATATCTAATGCTAGTTGATGTGCAAATTATGTTAAAAATATATTTTTAAATATAAATTTATTCTCTCTCTGGTCAATACTATTTCTGGTCGAAATTGACCAAACTGACAGTCAATTCATCTAACTGACAGTCAGTTTAATGCTTAAGAGCCTGTTCTTAGCCTCTAGTTGAAGTCATTGACCTAACTGACAGTCAGTTTCATAAACTGATAGTCAGTTATATGCATCACTTTTGGTCTAGCTCCCAGTCAAAATCAGTGACTCACACTGACTGTCAGTTTCATACACTGACTGTCAGTTTCAAAACTCAGTTCTGTGAACTGACTGTCAGTGTGTTACACTGATTGTCAGTTCTATGCTTCTGATGTTGAAACTGACTGTCAGTATATCAAACTGACTGTCAGTTGTGGGGTCCCGAACTGTAACACCCTAGGTTTGGGGGTGAAAAGTTTTGCATGAAAATCCTGCATGCATGTATCCCTGTAGTAGTAGCCAGATCAGTTGAACTCTAATCTCTCCCAAACCCTAAAAATCTCCAAATCTATTCTCTAGTTCCAGATCAAGATCTGACCATCCAGATTTAACCTACCAGTTACCCTGAGGATAAAAGTCTTCAGGAGCCAGATCAAATTCTGACCCTAACTCTCAGTACCTAAGCCTCTCTCTGTTTTCGAAAACAGGAAAATTCAGATTTACCCTAAGTACCCCAGTTTTCAGATGATTGAATTATTCTGATTTAACCTTATCCAGACTCAAGTAACCCCTGGAATATGTTCCTAGGTTTATCCTCAACTCACTTCAAAAAGTTGGGAGCCAAATTAATTCATCTAAACACTTTTCGCAGTTTAGTCCAAATTTTACTGCGAATAAGTCCTTTTCTGGTTACCTGGAAGCCTGAAAAGGCTAAAATCTGCAAATCAATTCCAACTTCAGAATTTCTTCAGGAAACACCTTCCAAATACTATTTGATACAGATCTCCCTTTTGATCAGACTTCAAAATCTCTCCCCAAATCACCAGAATTCGAAACCGACAAAATCCAGACTTATTTTACCCTAATTTTACCCTATTTTCGAAAATAGGTGAAATCCCTCAAATCTTGTCAAATTCTCGCTAAATTTGAGCTGGATGAGTACTAATAGAAATGTTATACTCAGCCACGAAATCAATTCTCAAATTAACCATCTCTAAGACAGAAATTACAAAACAGTCCAGATTTTAAATAAGAATCATTTCATTTTGGTCCCTGGTTCGACCAGAGGCACTGTGCACGACCAGCAGCCGTGCACTACCGCGACCACCGCGCTGCCACGCCAGGAACTTCGTCGCCGGTGAAGTCCCGTGGTCGCCACCCTTGCCACTGCGTTCCTGCCACGTGTGCGCACGTCGTTCGCCACCGTGGAGCCACCACGGCCGCACCAGCATCGCCGATTTTGCCCGCGCGCGCACGCCATCGCTGCAGCCACTGCAGAAGATCGATGCCACGTTGCAAGCATGCCGGAGGAGCCCATCAATTCGCCGCTGCATCACCCGGGACAGCGCACGCCTGCCTGCAAAGCCGGCACGGCCGCTGGAGCACGTCGCTTCGCTGCTGTCCCGCCCGGCCGGTCAATTCGCCGCTCCAAGTCTCCAGGCATTTTCCAGCCGTTGCAGCCTCCCCAATTCGCCTATAAATAGCCCTCAGGACTTAGCCAACTCCACCACATAGCAAAGCACCAGAAATCGCCACCCTCCACCGTGTCTTCTTCTTCTTCGGCGAGCTCGAGAAGAGGCTCACGGTGCCAAGCCTCTACACTGCTTCTTCCTCGATTCCAGCTACTCCAGTAAGCTCCTCTTACCTCCCTCATCGTACTCGAGCATGTAATTGACTTCAAACCTCTCCGGTCGCCGGCAATTTCCATTTCTCTCCAGCAACTCCGGCGAGCAATTAATCCTCAACCAGATCGATTCAACCTTCGAACTAGTAATCAAATATGCTCACTAGACCTTGCTTAACATCCCTAAGCAACCAAAATCGACAGATTTGCTAAAATGTGAAAAACCCCAAATTGGAACTTGCTTGTGAACTGAGCTTGCTGTTCAAGCTTTTCTGGTGCATTTCTAGTTAATCTAACTTCACCAGTAGCTTACTTATGCCCCAGAGACTATCCACAAGCAAGGAATTAAGTTTATTTGCCCTAGATCAAAAATGCCCAAATCAGGCTTGAGTTAATCTTTTCCCCGGCCAATATCCCCTAAATCCAGCCAATCCAGCCATAGAAACCTTGCCATCTAGATGTTTTGGACCATTCTGAGCAACTTTGTCTTCTATCACGACTCCTAATTCGGCCTAGATTGTGAGATATAGCTATGCCCTAGTTTGCTGTACTGTTCACACTACATGTGCTCCAGGCCAGCCAACTTCTTCGCCGGTTTTCATCACTTTCCGGCCATCTCCTGCCCTAGGTCCTGTTGAGACATTTGTTCCTGTTACAAATGCCTAACCACCAGACAAAGTGGTGCATCATTTGGAGCCCTGAGTCAAAAGATATGGCTAACCCTAGTTTCTGGCCGTGTCAACCCTATGCCAGCCTGTGTCAGCCAGTGGCATTGAGCCTTTTCACCCACTTCCAGCCATGCACCTTGAAAATAACTTTGTCCCTTAGACTCCTGATGTTGAGATCTACACTTTTCCCTACTGTCACAACTTGAGTTGAGCCCTCTATCACCCATCGACCTTATGTCGATGCCTTGAACCGAATGCCAACCTAAAGACATTCGCTGTTTTTGGGCGAACCAGTCACCACCTTGATATTACCCTGATATTTTGGAACCTTGTAAACCTTAACAGCTAACTTTAACCCTGGTTTCCATAATTAAACCCACATCGCTTTCAAACCTTGTATCACCAGAGTATTTTCTCCTTGCATCTTTGCATGTAGTGAATTAGTAAGATAGGATTGATTGTAATGCCTGTTTGCTTGTTTGATCTTGTTCAGAGCAAGAGTCCGGGGTTGAAGATCTTGTCGCTGAACCGTCATCGACCGCTGATACTTACGACGAGGAAGGCAAGTCATACTTTGAACATATTGAAACCCATATTTTATGAATTGCTATGCTATTCCATGAGTAGATATTTCATTAATATTGCACATGTTGAGATCAATGATATTATGGCAGTGATAGATTGAATACTTGAGAAATGTGAACTTGATAAGATAGCAAGCCTCGAACTAATAAAAGTATAAACATGTATATTTATATTCATGAAATAGAACCCCTAGCCGTGACCAGTATTTTGGTATGGGATGGTGGTAGCACTGGAGGTGCTTGGCTGCACTGGATGTGCAGGCACTGAAGGTGCATGGTTGTGGTATGATCTGGTCACTGGCATGTAAGGACTAGAACCTTGTGTTATGCGTCTAGTGGCATGAAAAACGTACCAACCACTTACCTGGTATGGGACAGGCGCAACCTAGTAGCTTTCTTAGTATTATCAGTTCCCTGCATGGCTTGTCGATCCGGTTTCTCGCGTGGAAACTGGTGGGACGCAGTTCGTCCATGAGTGATGTGAGATCAGAAAAATTATGAGAGGATAAGGTGTAAAGAAGGAAGACGCCCTACGCCAGATTAAGTCGTGCGCGACTGTAATCAAAAGAGGTTATGTGTCCTGCGGGAACATAGACCCAGGCTAGGAAGTAAGGCAGTGGGGAGGACCCACAACGGTACTTGGGATGGTGTTGTCCATTTACCGGGCAGGGATACTGTTAATACTAGACTGCAAAAACGTTGTGTGATCTCGGCCTTGTCACATGCGTATAAGTCGCATGGAGTTGGCCCGACTTGGAAGTCGAGTGAAAAAGTGGATTTAAAAAGAGGTACATCTCTGCAGAGTCTAAAAATGTATTCGAATACTTCGTGCTCCCGAGTTCTAGGAGTATGCTGCGGTGGATTAAATCCATGGGGTGTGACACAAGTATTGTTTTATAAACTAAAATTTGTTAGCTTAAGATTACCCAAGTGGCATGTGTTGTCATGATAAGGGGTGTTGCCGTGGGCTGTCATGTGTTGACGTGTCGCGGTAATACCATAATCTAGCAAACATATGATATTTAAGAGGCATGTGGTTTATGCCCTAAGTTATGAAATATTGCTAAGAGTATATGATTGAAAGACTTGAATAAGAGTAGTGTGATATGAGGATATATCGCCTTGGATATGGGATATATGTATCACCATCAATATGATTTATTTACTGCCATGGGTATGATCAGAAGTTGAGTAAGAATTGAGAAAGAAATGTATTTTGGGAAAAACCTTTCACTCTTTCCCCAATAGCATAGGTTCATGTCATATATATATATATATATGTATCTCTACCTTCCCTATGACTTGCTGAGTACGTAAGTACTCACCCTTGCAACAACTCATCAATAGATGGAGCATTCTACGACCTTGGAGGATACCCTGAAGATGCTGCGGACCCAGGAGATGATGAGCAGTTCCCTTCGGAGCCTTGATGTGGTGCTGTCTTGCTGTCAACCTCTGTTTCCTGTGGTTTGCTGTTGGGTCTAGCTTCCGCCGACTAGATGTATTATTTTGTTAGACCCTTGTGCCTTGTACGGCATTGTATCTCGTTTTGTACTAAGGCCTGATGGCCATACAATTATGACTATTGTACTATTTTGCTGCTGCAATGTAATCCTGTGATTGACTCATCCTGGGAAGTCAAGTGGTTAAAGGGCCAGCTGCACCGAGCTGGGCTCCTCACAGGTGATGTCACTGTCGTGGCAGACGTGACACGAACCCTAAAAAGCCTGTTTCGATCTTGCCTCTTCGGCTTTTCCTCCTCGCCGCCGTCATCCTTTCCCTCATCGCCGGTGCCCCCCTTTTGCCTCTCTGCGCCGCTGCCATGCTGCGCCACCACCTCGCCACATTTCTCCACCATCTCACCGGTGCCTATAAATGCTCACCTGCCCTTGTCGGGCACTCTCACGGTCAGACCGGAGCCACTGGCGGTCAGACCGTGAAACCTTCCAGAGACGACATGGTTTCTGGACACGATTTACGGTCAGGCCGAAAACTTCGGACAGACCGGCCACACGGTCAGACCGTAGTACAAAATCTTGGTCAGACCGTTTTAGCGGTCAGACCGGAACAACAATCGATCAGACCGACACAACACACTAAGTTCCATAAAATGTGATCATGAAGCTCCAGGAGTCTGACTTAGGGTTTAACCACGGACAGACCGATCTTTTTAAGAAAATAAACACACTTTAACACAACTGTCGGTCAGTCCGAAACAACATTCGGTCAGACCGGCTAACAATCGGTCAGACCGACAGAGACTGAACTTGGCTGTTTTGAATGGATAAAAGCATTTTCAAAGGATATGACCTTCTAGTATGCAATGCAGTTTGTTTTTATGACTTGTGGCACATAGATAAACTATTTAGTGATACACCACATACTCCTCTTAATAGTACTGCGACTATCCTATAATTCGGTCAAAATTCTTCTCTAATCACCTTAGACCGGTAAAAATGAAAAAGACCATATTCCGTTTCTTTGCCTCTTTGCTCAATGTCCTTTCTTCATCATGTAGCTCTTTCTTTGCCTTTCATTATCCTGTATTTTGAGTTTGTTCTTGACACAACTTAACAGGTAACGTTAGTTCAACATTTGTAATTGTTATTAATTATCAAAACACTCTTTAGGGGCCTAGAAGCTACACATTGCCCCTGGTGGCAATCTTCAAGTACAACTACACAATGTACTTCCATCAGACTCAAAAGCCTGTAGAGTTCCAGGCGGCGGAGTCAAAGAAAGCACATAAACGTGCTTCTGCTAAAGCCAAGAAGGAGCGTCGTGCCTTGATGATAGAAGCACGTAACCTTCTGAAGAATGCTGTCATCACCAACATTCAAGGTGATGTTCAAGTTGCTCAATGACTTTGTCAGCAGGCCACCAACAGGCAGCACCATGCCACTTCTCTTCGTGTGGATGCTCCGCTCATCGGTCCTGCACTGCCTACTCCAGGCGTGTAGCGCGCTGAGGTTGAGTTATTCAATGCACTGGAGAATGCCTCCTATACTCTACGGAGGCAGATGTCATTTGCTCGTCGTGCCTTCAATCCCAACAGGCTGCATAACCTTAGAAGGATGTTCCGCAAGGTGAGTGCTTTGCAGGAACAACTTGGTGCCCGCATCACCCGCGTTGCTATTCCTAAAGAGGACTGGTTGCTCGGTGCAAGTGATCTCATTGACAGGACTTGTCACTATCCCTACATAGTGACACCGCCCTATGACTTGTTCCCTGAAGAATGGGCAAATAACAAGATCAAGGACTTTTTGAGGCTTACCATCATGAGGGAATTCTGGAGGCGCCATTCAACCAAGCGAGCAAGAATGCCTAGTCCAACAGGTTCTTTCACCCCCGAGGTTAAAGTAACTGTTGGGAGTCATGCTTCCACGTTTCTGCGGAAGCTGGCCCATCCAATACCGATAACAAGTTCCCAGTGTTGCCAAATGAAGTACCCGCTCCCGGTGCTGACGAAGTACAACAACAACTCCATCAACTACGAACCCAAATGAAGAGTCTGTAGGAGCGATTGCGAGGTCGTAATATGTCTGATTCCTCCTCTCAACTTAGAAGGAGTTCAAGGCATGACGCCTCAAGATGCCGTCCTCAGCACATGTACCAGACTTGGGCGCCTTGTCAAAAGCCTTCATCTACATCGACTCAGCGGCCTAGACAAGCACCACTTCCACCTCATTGGAATCAGTGGTCTCATCGGCCAGAGCAACCACCATGTGTCCAGCAACAATGGCGTGTGCGGACTTTTCCACATGCATCGACTTCATCTTGGCAAGGCAGGGGCTCTTTGCAGGCACCCACTTCGCCTAGAAAGCAAGTCGACTTTCCATCTCAAGCAAGACGTACTTGGATGCCTCCTTCTCAGTCTCCTCCTCTTCTTCCAACACCACCTAGCCTACCCAAGGCCCCTCATGTCCCTACGTTCAATCAACGCAAGCGTGATCGGCGTAGGAGGAATCATCGCATGTTGCGCCAAGAGTTGGAGGTAAGCCCGGCCCGATGGCAGCATCCATCCTGATGATGAGAATATCATGTTCCGCATCTCGCCGACACTGGAATAGGGTCAGAGGTATCATTACCTTCTTGATTGTCTATCTCCAAGGCGGCGTCATGATCAATCAGCTGGAGATGTTCCAAGCCCAAGCAAGCAAAAGGAGAAGGTATCATCTCCATCATCTCCATTAACCCTTGCAGGAACATCATCTCAGGGTACAAGAGTTCCCAAGCAAAAACGACTCCGATCGTCATTGTTCCCCCCAAAGCTGTGCAAGTTCAGGCTCCTTTAACCACCGCAAAACAAGAAGTTGAGGCTTCAAATGATGTTATCATGAAGGAAACACCACTAGAAGCTGTGATGACTATTCCCAGGAGACTACAGAAGCTCTTGCACCAATGACTGAGGTGTCAAGTACTCAAGTCATTGGAGAAGATGCCATGGTTTGTGGGATGGTGACATCTCAACCTGAAGGTGATACTGACTCTAACTGGAGGCCTCCTCCTATTACTCAAGAGTTTTCGTACCCTTCGGATGAGGAGATAGTTCCAAACCCAAAACCTGTGTTCCCCAAAGCATTCTTACCTTGCTTGAAAGGTGTCCATTCTTGGTCCAAGATTGCCGAAGCACAAGAAGATCAAGATGCATCAACAGAAGTAGTGGCAAAAGTTCCTTGTCTTCCTGTCACTTCCGGAAAATATGCTAACAAGGGGCAATCTTCTCACCCTTATGTCGACATCGCGTCCCAGCTTCCGGAGGATCCTGCTCAATTACGGGAGGTTGCAACCCGACAAGGAATGGAGACTCGCTTGAGGGCGAGGGCACGTCAAAGAGCTTTAAGTTCTATGACTGAACCGTCGCAAGAAGATGTTGAGTCTGATGATGAAAGAGGGTCTTCTGACTCTGAGTCAACTTCTTTCTAGCAACTCCCTCATTCACCACACTATTCCGATCTTGCTCCTTCCATCGCTTCTGATGAGGAACAGTATCTTGGAATTGGTGTTGGTGATGACAACACTGCTCCAGTTAACATGGCTACAGGTCAAGGCGATGCAGGTGATGAAACCAATGCTAATGAAGAGCAAGGGGCAGATGCTGGTCCTCTTACACTTGATCCTTCCATACGGCGTGCCTTTGAAGAACGAGATCGTGAATACAAGAAGATGTTTGGTGAATTGGGAGCAAAGTTTGATCAGTTGGTTGAAACTCTGACCAGATCTGGTCATAGAGAAATACCATCAGATCCGCCCCAACCAGTCATCAATCCTCAAGTAGCAGAGTTGGAGGCTGCTGCACAATCCCACCCTGCAGATAGCGATGAGCAACACGCCACAGCAGTGGGTGCTCCACCTCTCTTTTCTATTCCCACATGGCTGCAAATGCTGCACCAACACCTGCCGCATTGAAGGATTGCCACAAGTACGTTGAAGACTTAATCAACTGAAGATTGAAGTAGATTACAGCCGAGAAAGCTCCTCAAACTCCTGAAACTGAGCTCAAGAAGCCTTATGAAGCATGGCATGATTTAGTGCCCTTCCCGTCTAGATGGCATCCACCTAAGTTCCATCAATTTGATGGAACCGGCGATGAGAGGGAGCACTTAGCCTACTTTGAAGCAGCTTGTGAAGACACTGCCAACAAGCCCTCACTTCTTCTGAGGTAGTTCTCATGGTCCTTAACCGGTTCTGCTTTCCATTGGTACAGCTGTCTTCTGATTGTGTCTGTTCGCGATTGGATAGGTATGAAGAAACTTTTCAAGACACACTTTATGACTATGCAAAAGGACATCTCAGCTTTGGAGTTGTCCCAAGTCAAGCAGAAGCGTGATGAGAAGATTGATGACTACTTGATCCGTTTCCGTGACAATTATGTGCGTCTCGCCAGGGAAATGTAATAAGAAGAGGCCATTCGCATGTGCGTCCACGGGATGCAACAGCATTGGTCCATAGAAGTTTCAAGACGTAAGCCCAAGACCTTCAGCACTTTGGGCACAACGGTAGCAGCAACCAATTGGAGTTTGAGAAGTCTCCTCAAATTATGGAGATGTACAAGAATGCTGGTCATGTTGATAATGCAAGAAGATTCAACTCAGCAACCAAGCCTCCCAACACCGGAGACAAGACCAAGGCACCGGCTGCACATTACAATGTTCCAATGTTGGGTTCAAGATGTGAACCCGCACCAAAACCGCAATGCCCAGCTGTTCAACATCCAACTATCCAAGAGATGTTGAAGAAGCAGTATATCTTCCACTGAGAGTTAGTAAAGACGTTCTTTGATCAACTGATGGCGCAACAAGCTTTGAATCTTCCCGAGCCAAGAAGACTTGATCAAGTCGGGATGACAGACAATCCTTTGTATTGCCAGTACCATAGGTACATTGGGAATACAATTGAAGATTGTTTTGCCTTCAAGGAGTGGCTCCAAAGGGCGATTAATGAGAAGCGGCTTGCTTTAGAGCCCCAGGCTATCAATCCCGATTATCGTACCGCAAACTTTACAACAGTTTATGAAGGTCCTTCATCCATTCATCCATACAATTAGATAATGAAAACGAAGACTTGTGGTTGCCACTTGAGCAAGTGGAGCACAAACTAGCCAATCGTTGGCTGGTTTCAACTACTTCCAAACAGGGAGGAAGACTATGGGAAATGATCGAACGAAGGCGTCCACAACGTAAACTTCAGGAACACACTCAAGGTCATGCTTCCACCTCGACGATCAAGTCACAAGCAAGACAGAGTCAACCTGATCCAAGCCGTCGACGCATGCCACCAAGATTTGTCCCTTTGTCAGAAGGAGACAAATCTTTTCCTCGATCGAGCCACGCTCTTCCTATTTTGGCACAGTTCTTGCCTAAAGACTGGGGGCAACCCTCTGCACCAGTAGAAGAAACTGATGCTGAAATATCTTCACCTTCTTTAAACATTGCCTCGTGCAATGTGATTCTTGCAGGTTACAACTCCAATACATTTGACTCGGAGGAGATATTTACGGCGCAAGAACGTGAAGTACTTTGTACTGATGTTTTACCTACAGAAGTTCAAGTTGAAGAAGTCAACATGAACCTGCGAGGAGGCAAGGCCTGTCCTGAACCTCTCAAATCTCAGCTGTACAGAGAAGAAAAAGAGAAGGCCTTACTCAACAAGACTGCTAATGTACCAAGTGGTGCTCCAGATGCCCGTGCTGCTGAAGAAGAGAAGCAAGCGCAACAGGAAATTGATTATAATATCATTGCACATCTAAAGTGTATTCCTTCACTCTTGAGTGTGTATGATGCTTTAATATTGGTGCTCGATCTTCGACAGGCCCTTATTAAAGCACTACAAGCTCCTGAGTTGTACGGAGTGGCAATGGTGAAGCATCGTCTTCTTTGCAACGCCGCAAGCATAAATGAGATCACCTTTTCTGATGTTGACAAGGTCATAGAGAATGGCGATCACAACTGCCCTCTCTACATAGAAGGGAACATTGGGAGTGCCTACCTCCGACGAGTCTTGGTTGATCCAGGGTCCTCAATAAATATTCTTTCAATTTGAAGTTTAACTCATGCAGGTTTCTCATTTGAAGACTTGGAGCCCACAGATGTGATGATATGTGGCTTCGACAATCAAGGAAGGGCGGCCATGGAGGCAATTACTTTGAAGCTCCAAATGTCCACTTTCAGTTTCAAGGTGCGGTTCTTCGTTATCAAAGTAAACACCTCCTACTCCGCGCTGTTAGGGAGACCCTGGTTACACAAGTATCGGGTACCCTCAACTCTGCACCAATGCCTCAAGTTCATAGATGGCAATGGAGAGCAGCAAAGGATATTTGCCAACAACAACCCATACACCTTCCAAGAGTCACATCTCGCTGATGCGAAATATTATTTTCCAAGTGAAGCTCCTGGGAGGCAGCAAGGAAGAGCGACGCCAGTTGTAGATGCTCTGATCGTGCCAAGATCACAAGCGAATTCCCTCATTGCACCATCCCTACCTGCCAGGAAGAGGGAGTTTGCAAAGCGTGCCTATAGGGGAAGGATTCTAGTTGCGAAAAATCATTCGCAGTTGTCCCTTACTTATATGGCCCTTCAACCCCTACGTCAGCCCCGCGGGAGCAAAACTCTTTTGTTCCATTATTGTTGAAAGCGGGAGCTACATCTTCTTCTTTTGCACTTATGTCGCTAAGGCACTCAAGCAAATTGCAAGACAATTGCGGCACATGATGAGTCCTCATCTCCTTTCATCTTTGATGCATGTGGAAAACCGGGAGCACAAACGGTTCTCATGCAAAAGCGAGGACTTGTCAAAAGAAGAATAAAGCAGTTCGAAAAGGCAGCGACAAGTGCTACTTTCAAGCAGCCTCCATCGCGCCATACATCTGTGACAACACCATTGGAAGTTTGGCATGTTCCGGACCCACATCATTGTGCTTCACCCACTATCCTTTACAAAGTTCCAAAGAAGCAGGAATACAATCCCATTCTTGAACAGTCCAGTCTTTCTACTGACCCCGAAACAGCTTTAATCACCATGAAGGCTGAGCCCCGAATAGCTAATCTGCTCAAAAGGGCTGGAGTGAAGCTGGAAAGGAATCAAAGGTTGCCACCTCCACCTGCAATCTGTGAAAAATGGTGGGAGCAATCAGAAAAGCTCATCCAGAAGGGGCACAAGTCTCGTGACCTCCGCCCGAAGTATGGCTTGGGCTATGCCCTAACGATGAAGATGATGAAGCTGATGATGAACAAAGAGTCACATGTCATACCATAGTGATTGGTGTTAGCTCACAAAGGTATAATGAATTTGAATTTTCAGGTTCCAATGAAGACGATTGGATTCTTCATCAACCTCAGTCCTTTGGAGTTGCTGCAAGTCAAAGTCATTGGGATGGAGACGAGCAACATCTTTTGGTTAGGATGCATGAAGCAATGCCTTCTAAACATGGAGAAGTGCTAGATGCTACACCTGCACCTCAGCAACTTGAAGATGGAGGATAACTCACCATTGATGAGCTCATGAAGATCAACTTGGGAAGTGAGGAGGATTTGCGTCCCACCTTTATTAGCGCAACCCTCACTCTTGAAGAGCGCGAAAGTTACCGAAACTTCTTAATGGAGTACAAGGATTGCTTCGCTTGGTCTTGTAAAGAGATGTCGGGGCTTGACCCTCGTGTTGCCACTCATAATTTGATGATTGATCCACAATTTTGCCCTGTGAAGCAACATCCGCAATGTTTCCACCCAGAGTTACAAGAGCAAATTGTTGCTGAGGTGGATAAGCTAATCATAGCTGGCTTCATCAAGGAAGTGCAATACCCGCATTGGCTGGCCAATATTGTCCCAGTACGAAAGAAGAATGGGCAGGTACGTGTTTGTGTTTATTTCAGGGATTTGAACCGAGCTTGTCCAAAAGATGACTTCCCCTTGCCTATCACGGAGATCATCATTGATGCTACTACGGGCTATGGTGCTCTCTCCTTCATGGATGGATCATCAGGCTACAACCAGATCAAGATGGACGAACATGATGCTATCGACACCTCCTTTCATACACATAAAGGGAATTTCTATTATACAGTCATGCCCTTTGGATTGAAGAATGCTGGTGCCACTTATCAGTGAGCCATGATGTTTATCTTTGATGAATTAATTCATCATTCGATAGAATGTTATGTTGATGACTTAGTGGTGAAAACTCAAAAGCATGAACATCATCAAGAGGACCTTCGCATTGTCTTTGAAAGGCTGCGTAAGCATCAACTGAAGATGAATCCCCTCAAGTGTGCATTTGCTATTCAATCTGGCGTCTTTCTAGGATTTATTGTGCACCACCGTGGCATTGAGATTGACCCAAAGAAGATCAAGGCGATTATGCAGATGCCCCCGCCAAGAAACCTGAAGGAGTTGAAGTCCCTTCAAGGCCAACTTTCCTATATACGGCGTTTTATTTCTAACCTTTTAGGTCGCATCCAACCTTTCACCAGGTTGATGAAGAAAGGAGTAGAATTCGAGTGGGACGAGATGTGTGAAGATGCTTTCAATAGCATTAAATAATACTTGCTCAACCCGCCCGTTCTATCAGCACCAATCAAAGGACGGCCTCTCATCCTTTATGTAGCAGCACAGCCTAACTCATTAGGTGCACTTCTTGCCCAACATGATGATGAAGGAAAGGAGGTGGCGTGCTATTATTTAAGCCACACCATGGCGGGTGCTGAACACAATTATTCACCCATTGAAAAGTTGTGTTTAGCCCTTATTTTTGCTTTGAAGAAGCTACGACATTATATGTTATCACATCAAGTCCAGCTCATCGCAAGAGCGGATCCAGTGAAATACATATTGAGCCAGCTGGTTCTCATGGGCCGACTCGATAAATGGGCTTTACTTATGATGGAGTATGATATCACCTATGTCCCACAGAAGGCAGTTAAGGGTCAAATCTTAGTTGATTTTCTCGCAGCACATCCTGTACCGGATGATTCTCCGTTGGTCATTGACTTACATGACGAAGAAGTCTTCACCTCCAACACGAAGGAATGGGAGTTGTACTTTGGTGGTGCCTCCCGAAATGAACTAGACCCTGATGGTATGCCAAGAAGGCAAGCCGGAGTAGGTCTCGTGTTCAAGACACCAGAAGGTAGGACGTACATCACTCTTTTTCTCTCCTGAAAGAAGAATGTTCAAATAATGAAGCTGAATATGAAGCACTTATCTTCGGCCTTTTATTAGCACTTTCCATGGATATTCGTCGCCTCCATGCATTCGGTGATTCTCAACTCATTGTACGCCAAGTCAATGGCATCTATGAAGTCCGGAAGCCTGAACTAATGCCCTACTATCAAACGGCACAAAGACTTATGAAGAAATTTGAGCATATTGAGATTTCTCATGTGCCTTGAAGTCAAAATGCATCAGCAGATGCTTTGGCAAAACTTGCTGTAGCACTTGCTCTTCCAGATGGGGTATCCACGCAAGTCATCATTGAAGAAAGGTGGTTGCTTCCTACAGTTTTGGAGCTCATCTCAGAAGAGGTTGAAGTTGATATTGTTGTCACTTCTGATGTTGAAGAGGAAGACTGGCGCAAACCCTTCCTTGATTATTTCAATCATGGTATTCTACCAGATGAACCTGTGAAGAGACGCCAGCTGCAACGGTGACTCCCAACGTACACCTACAAAGTGGGGGTTCTATACTGGCGGTCTTTTAATCAAATGCACCTTCGATGTCTTTCCCGAAGAGAAGCTGATAAAGTTCTACAAGAAGTTCACCACGGAGTCTGTGGCGGCCATCAAAGTGGACCAAAAATATATCACAACATTAAGCTTTTTGGTTACTATTGGCCCAGTATTATGGCTGATTGTCTTAAGGTGGCTAAGTCTTGCCATGATTGTCAAATAGATGGTGATATCAAGCATCGACCACCGGTTTCACTTCATCCCACTGTCCCTTCATGGCCGTTCGACGCCTGGGGCATTGATGTCATTGGTCCCATTGAGCCTACTTCATCCAGGGGACATCGTTTCATTTTGGCGGCAACTGATTACTTCTCTAGGTGGGCTGAAGCAATCCCATTACGAGAAGTGAAGTCTGACAACGTCATCAATTTTCTGGAGCGCAACATCCTTTATCGCTTCGGGGTACCTCATCGCATCATCTCCGACAACAGAAAAGCTTTCAAGTCGCAAAAGATCTTTAATTTTGCAGCAAAGTACAATATCCAGTGGAATTATTCTACAGGATATTATCCTCAAGCTAATGGATTGATTGAAGCCTTCAACAAAACATTGTGCAAGATCTTGAAGAAGAAAGTTGGAAGATACTGAAGAGACTGGCATGATCGTCTTTTCGAAACATTATGGGCTTATCACGTAACGGTGCGCACTCCAACACAGGCAACACCCTATTCCTTAGTGTTTGGGAGTGAAGCCGTGTTGCCATTAGAGGTTGAGATTCCCTCGTTAAGAATCGCTCTTCAAGAAGAACTCACCCATAACGAACAGATACGGCTTCATTTTCAAGAGTTTGATACCTTGGAGGAAAATCGTCTTCATGCACTTCAAGACATCGAGTTATACCGTCAAAACATGGTACGGGCATATGACAAGCTTGCCAAGCCGCGTGTCTTCAGGAAAGGTGAACTTGTGCTTGTTCTTCGATGCCCCATTGTGGTCACAAGCAAAGTTAAAGGCAAGTTCGAGCCTAAATGGGAAGGACCGTACATCATCGAGCAAGCATATGATGGTGGTGCGTACCAACTCATTGATCAACAGGGGAACCGCCCGATGCCTCCCATCAATGGCAGATTCCTGAAGAAGTACTTTGCATGATTGTGCCTTTGGCATGATCTCCTCACCCCTTCTTCTCTTTCTTTCACCCTTTTGCTTTTGATTAAATTCTTTCTGTGTTAAAAGAATTTTCAAAAAAAAATGTTTTCTTTTACGGGTGGCAATACCCAACAATGAAAGACTTTCTTAGCTTTTGTCAAGTCAATCACCCCTGGTTTTGCGGCCGAAGGTTCATGTACTGAGCAAAGAGTGAATCAACTTGGATTTATTTGCAATGGAATGACCTCCACACAAAGCACATAGCAGGTGTAAAGTATGTGTAACCAAGGGCAGCAGCATGCTAATTCTCGTCCTATCTGAAGCAACCAGTTCACCATGTACTTTGCTATACAATGCCTCTCTTCAGATCCATGGAGACATCAAGCCCCTGGAGAAACTATAAGATGAAGAGCAGGAAAGGGCTACTTGACTCGGCACCGTAGTTCAATGTGCAGCCACTTGCCACTCCTGTGAGGCGTTAACAAGGGTCCTTTTAAAAAAAATCAAGCCTGTGGGGATTATTTAGTCATTACAAGATGTGGATTGGCTAATTTTGAAGTTTCAAAGCAGAGAAGCACCAAGAAAAATTTCAAAGTAAAGAAGCAACCCTCAATGGGCAATCCTTAAAGAAGCTTCCAAGAAAATCTCAAGGAATACCTTCAATAAATCCTCCAATAAAGCAATAAAGAAAGCCATCCACCATCCTCGGCAAAAGTAAGGCAAAACTCCAAGAATCCTTTCACCCTACAAACCTTCCAGCTATTCAAGTCAAACCAGCCATACCTATGACTCCCGATTCGATGAAGTCATTGCAAGGTGTGTGAAGTCTTGGTGATCTCTAGCAGAAGAAAAAGACTTGAAAAGGTTCCTACTGCCTTTGGTGATTTTTACTGAGGCATTATGCTATATACACATCATCACGAACGAATGAAGTTGTAAATGAAGCTCATCATGGACATTCGATGTCTTCAGCACAATGAATCCTTCAGAGTCTCTATCTCGGGATGATATCCATGGCTTGATGTTTAAAGAAAAGCCGATATTTCAAAATAAAATCTCTTTTGGGAAGGTTTTGCCCCAATATTTTAAAGAAAGATGTCTCTTTTCCTTTCTTTAATCATTTTAGAACATTTTTTTAATGATTTTCCCCAACATTTTAAAGAAAGATGTCTCTTTTCCTTTCTTTAATATTCTATTTTAAAATCAAAACCGTTTATTGTGGGAGGGTTTTCCCCAAAGTTTTAAAGAAAGATGATTTTTGTTCAGGGAGGGTTTTTACCCCCATGTTTTAAAAGAAAAGATGGTTTTACCCTAAATTTCCAAAGAAAGATGATTTTTCCTTTCTTTGTTGATTCTTTTTGGAAGGTTTTGCCCTGACGTTCCAAAGAAAGATGTTTTTTTCTTTCTTTGTTGATTCATAGTTTGGATGGTTCTTCCCAACATTTTCAAAGAAAGATATTTCTTTCCTTTCTTTGATGTTCTTTAATGGGAAGGTGTTACCCCAATATCCCAAAGAAAGATGTGCTTTTCTTTCTTTGATGATTTTACCCCAATATCCCAAAGAAAGATGTGCTTTCCTTTTTTTTTGATGATTTTACCCCAATATATCTTTCCTTTCTTTGATGTTCTTTTAATGGGAAGGTGTTACCCCAATATTCTAAAGAAAGATGTGTTATTCCTTTCTTTATTGTTCTTTTAATGGGAAGGTGTTACCCCAATATTCTAAAAAAAGATATGTTATTTCTTTCTTTAACCCTTTCTATGGGAAGATTTTACCCCAAATCTTCAAAGAAAGAGGTTGTTTTCCTTTCTTTGATATGCAGGTTAACATTGCCAAAGTTAGGTCTGAAGATGGTTATGTGATGCCTTGACCAAAAAGTTGCAATGTGACCATTGATGGGAGCAGTGAAGCGTGCTAGTGCGGTTCACGTGGATCTGTGAAACCCTTCAACTCTACTGGTTGGATTCGTGATGGCAAGACGAACGCAGTGAAGTTGATAAAAGGTCTTAGGTTGTGGCATGATTCTTCCCCATGACTTAGGAAGATGGGAGTAGTGAAGCGTGCCAATGCGGTTCACGTGGATCTGTGAAACCCTTCAACTCTACTGGTTGGCTCCGTGGTTGCAAGATGGACGCAGTAAGGTTGATGAAACACCTTAGGTTGTGGCATGATTCTTCGCCATGACTTAGGAAGACTGATGGCAGTGGATCATCGAGAAAAGTTCTTCTACAATTCTTTGGTCACATCGACCAACATCAGCGACCACGGTTTCTTCGATCACCTCATGTTCGACCAAAGCATCTGTAAGTTAATTACATGCAGATTTTGTTGCTCGACGTTAGTTTCAAGTGTCGCAACTCAGAAATAACAGTCGGTTTCGCCAAGTTAAGTTTGAGCTGCTTCGCGCACAAACTCAACTCGGTGAGGGGCATTTGTTCGATGAATTTTTGTAATAAAAAATTCATTAGACAAATCCCATATGGCCAAAAGAGCTAAAATAAAAATACATGTATATTTGGGCTATAAAAAATGATGATAAAAACCAGGACAAAAATTTCACTGGTCAAAAAATCGTCAAAATTGGACTGATCAAACCTAGTCAACAGTCTGGTCAAACTTGGTCAAACATGGTCAACGGTCAAACCTGGTCAACAAACTGGTCAAACCAACATGCAGCCCGAGTTCGAATAAGACTTATCTCTAACCTTTTCTTTTATTTAAATAACAAAAGTCTATCTCCTATTCAAATTCAAAAAAAGGATAATCTCTCTTTTTATCCTTTTGTTTATTTAAATAAAAAAATATATCTCCTATTCGAATTCAAATCCCCTAAATATCGCTGGTTGTTGGATGGTTGCAACCAACTTGGAGCCTCTATAAATAGAGAGGGGGTGTTATCCTTTTGAAAACAAGCAGGTCCAGGTCCAAGGCAGGCGCACAGGCAGGTACACGCAGGCGCAAGGCAAGACAGGTGTACAGGTCCAGAAGCACAGGTGCCAGAGACGGACAGGTAGACGAACAGGTTCAAAAAGACGAATAGGATAAGAAGACCGGCGCAAGAGAAGCCCTGCTTTTCTTCCTCTGTAGATCTACTCGGGCAAGCTTTGAAAGTTGCCATGAGTGAGTCTTGTTCGTATGCATAACATTCATTATGCATCATACCAAACATGGAGGCCTCGTTCGTGGTGCCCGTGCTAGTTATTCCAGTACCGTTGCAGCCTGCCTGAATGGGAGAAGATCGGTGATAACCTCTCATCCAGAAGTCCGATCGACCCCCAATTTTTAAGGCGAACAAGGAAGTACAGGTACAACATGTCCTCCAAGTTTCAAGCCGATCAGAGATTTCTAAGATTGAAATTCGATCAGGAGATAGGCTCTGTCCAGCGCCTTTTCAGCTTGCTTGAACGGGAGAAGATCGACGATAACTTCTGATCCAGACACCCGATGACCTCATATTTTTATTGAGAACAGGGGAGTACAGGTACATCATGTCCTCCAAATTTCAAGCCGATCGGAGATCTCTTAGATCAAAATTCGATCAGGAGATGGGCTCTATCCAGCACTGTTCCAGCTTCCCTGAACGGGAGAAGATCGGCGATAACTTCTGATTCAGAAGCCCGATCGACCCCAAATTGTTATGAAGAATAGGGGAGTACAGGTACAACATGTCCTCCATGTTTCAGGCCAATCGGAGAGATCTAAGGTTGAAATTCGATCAGGAGATAGGCTCTGTCCAGCACCGTTACAGCCTGCCTAAACGGGAGAAGATCGCTGATCGGTTATAACATCTCATCCAGAAGCCCGATCGACCCCAAATGTTTATGACGAATAGGGGAGTACAGTTACAACATGTCCTCCAAATTTCAGGCCGATCGGAGATCTCTAAGATCAAAATTCGATCAAGAGATAGGCTCTGTCCAGCACATTTCAGCTTGCCTAAACGGGAGAAGATCGGCGATAACTTCTGATCCAGAATCCCAATTGACCTCAAATTTTTATGGAGAATAGGGGAGTACAGGGAAAACATTTCCTCCATGTTTCAAGCCAATCGGAGATCTCTAAGGTCAAAATTCGATTAGGAGATGGGCTCTGTCTAGCACCATTTCAGCTTGCCTAAACGAGAGAAGATCGGCAATAACTTCTGATCCAGAGGCCCGATCGACCCCAAATTTTTATGAAGAACAGGGGAGTACAGGTGAAACATGTCCTCCAAGCTTCAAGCTGATCAAGGATCTCTAAGGTCAAAATTCGATTAGGAGATAGCTCTGTCCAGAAGACGTTTCAGCTTGTCTCACAGGAGAAGATCGATGATAACTATCATCCAGAAGTCCGATCGACCCCAAATTTTTTATGGTGAACAGTAGGCTCATGGTGAAGCAACTCCTCCAATTCTCACCTTGATCTAAAGTCAAGAAGATCTCCAGAAGACCATTGCAATCAAGTTCTGTCTCGCTGAATTTCAGCTTGATGTATGAACATTGCATTAAAGATAGTTTTCGATCCGACGGTCCGATTGATCTCAAATTTTGATGATCAATCGAAGATCTGTCCAGAAACTATTCCTCCAAGTTTCAAGTAGATCAGAGGATCAAAAAAGTTTCTATCCAGTTTGTTGAAGAGATGCTAGTGCAATCCAATAATGTTAGAAGTTGTCAAAACAATCAAAGCCATTGATGAATGTTCCGATGTGCTGCCTATCATGCAATATGTGTTTGCTAAAGCTAAGAAAGTCAAGATGATATCACAAGTCATTCCATCCACTTTTCCATGTCGTTGGGTACTGATGAGGCGAAGACGACATGCTTTTTGTCCGTGACTGACGAAGCCGGACACCATTCATGCCGGGTACTGATGAGGCGAAGGCATCCACTTGTTCGCAACTGACAAGGCCGAACAACCCCCTGGCCAGGCACCGACGAGGCGAAGGCCATATTTTGTGATAGTACCATAGACTGACGAGGCTATGGATTCGCATATTTGCATGCATGGGCTCACGCATTGCATTCATTTATCAAGGACCAAGTTATTTCGAAGCTTGAAGGCGACGACCATTAGCACAACTTAATCAGAGGTTTTCTGTGGACTCATTTTGTAGATGTAATTAACCAGGAGCTTTTCAAAAGACCTGAGGAACCATGAACCATGCAATCCCTTGAAGTCAAAATGTACTTTTCTTGGCACAATGAGAACATGTAAATCCCAAAGGGACTTGTAATTTTGTAATTCTTTTCAGAATTAATAAAATACAGTGCTTCCTTTAAAGATTGTGCATTCTCTATTCTCTTATGTGTATACTTATGTATACTGGCACGCCCGCACCACGAAAAAGGGGCCAAATTCCTGGAAGAGAGATCTTCTCGGCGAAACAACATGTAGGGACCGGATTGATAGAGAACGTCACGAGGTAAAGAAAGGACCTCCGGCCAAAACTGTGTGGTACTTGCCTGTGATATCTAGATTGAAGCGGCTATTTGCAAATCCGAAAGTCGCGAAGTACTTGCGTTGGCATGCTGAAGGCCGGAAACAAGACGGAAAACTGAGACACCCAGCTGCTACTATTCAATGGAGAAACATCAACAGAACATTTGATGAGTTTGGTGGCGAAGTTAGGAATATAAGGTTCGGGCTGAGTACAGATGGTATGAACCCACACGGTAATATGAGTAGTCGGCATAGCACTTGGCCTGTTCTTTTATGCATCTACAATCTTCCTCCTTGGTTATGCATGAAGCGCAAGTACATCATGATGTCATTACTAATCTCAGGGCCCAGTCAACCCAGAAATGATATTGACATGTTTCTAGCGCCTTCAATCGGAGACTTATAGAAATTGTGGAGCGAGGGGGTGCAGGTGTGGGATGCATACAAGAAAGAAAATTTCATCTTGTGGGCCTTGATATTTTGCACCATAAATGATTTTCTGGCTTACAAAAATTTGTCGGGGTATGGTACGAAAGGAGCGAAGACTTGCCCTACTTGCCTAGATGAAACTGAGAGCATGTGGTTGCTAAACTGCCGGAAAACAGTGTACATGGGTCACTGCAAGTTTCTTCCGGTGCATCACGCCTACCGTAAGAAGAGGAAATCATTTAACGGGAAGCCTGAGAAGGGATCAGCCCCAGTGTTTCTGACCGGTAAGGAGATTTACTCGCGCGTGAAGGACATCAAAGCTGAGTTCGGTAAGTGTTGTAAACCTCGAGAAAAAAATGTTTGGAAGAAGAGATCGATTCTTTGGGAGCAGTTACAAGTTCGACATTGCATTGACGTCATGCATGTAGAGAAAAATGTCTGTGATAGTTTGATTGGTTTGTTGTTGAACATTCCGGGAAAGACAAAGGATGGTGTCAAAGTTCGCTGTGACATGGTGGAAATGGGGATAAGGACTAAGCTTGCACCTTTGGAGAAGGGAAAGCGTACATACCTCCTGCCGGCCTGCTATACGTTGTCCAAAAGCAAAAAAACAGAACTCTGTCGGTACCTGCACGGTGTGAAAGTTCCATGTGGGTATTCCGCGAACTTGAAAAAACTTGTGTCCATAAAGGACCTAAAACTGGTTGGCACGAAGTCCCACGACTGTCATGTGCTGATGTCACAAATGCTTCCCATTGCTATCAGAGGTATTCTCCCAGTTAAAGTCAGAGAAACAATGACAAAGCTATGTTATTTCTTCAACGCAATATCTTGCAAGGTAAGTACGTGCACTCGTACTATAAGTTATAATTAATTAGCTCCATTTGTGGAGCTTAATTAGAAGATTTTTCTGATATGAATATTTGGTGCAACTGTGTCCTCGCAGGTAATTGATTCGGATGGACTGGACGCTTTGCAACACGACGTGGTTACAACTCTTTGTCAGCTCGAGATGTATTTTCCTCCATCCTTTTTTGATGTTATCATCCATCTAATTGTTCACCTTGTCAGAGAAATTAAGTTTTGTGGACACGTGTGCCTGCGCTATATGTATCCATTTGAGAGATTTATGGGTGTATTGAAGGGATATGTAAGGACTCGTCGTCGGCCCAAGGGGAGTATGATGGAAGGTTATGCCGCCGAGGAGGTGATTGAATTTTGCACATATTATATGGCCGGGGTTGACCCAATTGGTGTTCCTAAGTCCCGACACGAGGGTAGGCTTCAGGGCATCGGAACAATTGGATTCAAAACTCTCGTCCCCGCCCGTGATGTGTATGCAAAATCACATTTTTCGGTCTTACAACACATGACGGAGGTCGAGCCATACATACACGAGCACAAGGCAATGTTACGGTCACAGAATCCTTCGAAGCCAGAGATTTGGGTCACTAGAGAACATAACAGGAAATTTGCTGGGTGGATCCAAGAAAAAGTCACGCGAGCTGTCGAGGGCTCCATAAGTGAAACTATGACATGGTTGGATAGAGGCCCAAGATTCACTGTAGGGACTTGGCAGGGGTACGACATCAATGGGTTTTCATTTTACACAAGAGCTCAGGACGCCAAGAGCAGTACGCAATGTAGCGGAGTGACACTGTTTGCTATTTCCGAGGATGCCAGGGCAGTAAGGGTGCTGAACTCATATTACGGTGCTATTGACGAAATATGGGAGCTCGATTACAGATTATTTAAGATTCCCTTGTTTCGATGCCAATGGGTTGAAATCCCTCGAGGTGTTAAAGTTGACAGTTACGGGTTTACTCTCGTCGATCTCGATAGAGTCGGACACCAAGACGATCCATTCATACTTGCAAAGCAAGCCACACAAGTATTCTACATCGTTGACCCGACCAATCCAAAGTTGCACATTGTCCTCCACAGCAAGAAACGTATTGTTGGGGTCGAAGACATTGTCGACGAAGAGGAGTATAACCAGTTCGACGAAATACCTCTGTTTTTAGAGGACATTCAATCTATCCCTACTGAAGATATCGATGAAACAACTTATCTGCGAGATGAACACAAAGAAGGATTATGGGTTGAGAACCATTGATGACTATTAATTTCTATTTGAAGGAAAAATGCCAGGCAAACAGCCCACAAGTTGTGCATCAAGGTAAGGAACTTATCATTAATACATCAGGCAATACATTTTTCTTTAGAACTTAATGATAATCTAGTTCACAGCATTCATATATCTCAATTTTAGTCTACAGCATGAGTTCTAACATGTACAGTACCTTTATATTGTAAGAACTTAATTTTCCCCTTCAAATTTTCTTGCCAAAATCCCATTGCAGCCTCTTGCTTCTCCAAGAGGCCTGAAACATCATTATCCAATACCCTGCCCACTTCAAAAATTATGCTCTGGAAAAAATTTACTTGTTCTAACGGTATTTTGTGTTCGTATCGTTAGAAAAAGTTGCCACTCTGACGGAATTTTCTCAAACTACCGTGAGAAAAGTGCACCTACATGGTCTGACGGTATTATTTAGTTGTACCGTTAGAAGAAAACAATTAGACTAACGGTATTTCTTGTTTGTACCATTAGAAAAGGCCCTCACTACTTTATTAAACTTCGCCTGAGAGTTTCCCTCCAATCGAACCGTTCCAACTTCTAGCACTGTGTCTCTTCGAGCGCGAAATCCCCAACCCTCGCCGGCAACCACTTCCTCACTGCCGCACGACAATCGCTGCCTGGATCACGGTTCGCCACTGCCGCCGGTCCTTATTTTCGTCCTTCGCCGGTTGCCGCTACGTTCTACACCGCCTCTCCATCGTCACAACTGATCGCTGTAAAATACCCTAATTTGTCGTTCTTTTTCCAGCATCTTCCTTATTTGATCTTAGTGTTTTTTACACTATGGTTCGCTATTTTTCTCCGCTCATGTTTTGGAATTAAACTAGGGTTCCCTATTGCGTAGGATTTTGTAAATTCCGCTGGCATTTTGTAAATATGTTCCAGTGCTGTAATGAACCTATTTCGAGATTTGAAATTATCTATACTGCTGTATGTGTGATGAATTGTATCCAATTGTCATGTAATGTACTTTATATGTTGGAGGTGTTCTTAAACATCTTCTATCGGTATCTCATCTATTTACCGATAGAAAAAATTGTTATATTCTATCGGTAGATCATGTGTTTACCGATAGAAAAAATTTTTGAACACTTCAACAATTTTAATACTATTTTTTTTTGTTATGGTTCATATCTTCTTGTTCCATGCCATCTAATTGTGCCAACTGGCCTACTATATTACACAGGCCAAGAAACAATCAGTACCCTGTTTTCTATATGTGTTCATTTTGTCATACAAGTTCAACAAGTCTTAAAACTTAGGATCTAGAAGGACATAAACCATGCAATGTCACCTAGATAGAATACTTTCAGTTTTTTACACTCTCATTGAAACCAAGAAGAATTAGTTTCCAATTAATCCTCAACTGAGTAATGGAACTCCAATAAGAATCAATTTCCATATGAACTGATTTTGAGATTTGAAATTACCTATACTTTTGTATGTGTGACCAATTGTATCCAATTGTCATATAATGTACTTTATATGTTGGTACTGGTGTTCATAAACATCTTCTATCAGTAGTTGTTGTGTTTACCGATAGAAAAAATATTTAAAATACGTCCTTTTGCTTTGTAAAATGATTTGGTTTCTGTTTCCATTAAATTTTTGATAGTTTGTTGATGGTTTTTTTGGGAAAGACATGTCGTTGTCTTCATCGGATGATAGTAGTTTTCGACTAGGGCCAATGTAACTGAAGATGCTGGTTCATCCCAGTGCAAGAGGGTGGGGCGAGGCATGACGACGTTGGGCCATTTGGCCAAAGGCACCGACCTTTCTTGTGAGTTCAACCAATTTGGGAGGCCGATCGGAAAGAATGCTGGGAAGTACGCGGCCTACGTTGGGCTGTTGGCGAATGAAAGGGTGAAGATCACCGTCCAGAGCTGGAAGGACGTGACGGCGGATGAGAGGGATAGGTTGTGGGCGGAAATGAAGGTTAAATTAACCGAAATCGCTGAACTCTTTCGTAATGACGTTCTCTTGGCTTATCCTAAAGTTTAACTAATGCGTGCTTGTATGCATTGTTTGAAAACAGGCTAAGTGGAACATCCCCGATGATAAACCTAGGACGGCCTGCTTGAAGGACATGAACGAAACATGAAAAACCTTTAAGAGCTGGCTCGTCAGTACCTTCCTCACTGCGGGGAAATCTCCTTGCAAGAAGTACCCCTTCATATCAGAGGAGGTATGGGAGGAATTCACCAAGCAGAAGGGGACCGACGAGTTCAAGGCCCTTAGTGAGAAGAATAAGGCGATCCAGAAGAGGAACGACCACCCGCATCGGCTCGGATCCCGGGGCAATGCGGGGAAGGAGGAGCAGTGGAGGAAGAAAGACGAGAAAAATTCTGTCGTCAACTCCCCTGAGTTGCCGCTCTCCGAGATCTGGGATGCGAGGTGCAAGCAGTGGTGGAGTGGGAGAGCGTTCGTGTCGTCCACGGGGTCTGTGGAGTTCCCAAACCCTAGGGATGCCGAGGTTGTGAAGCGAATGGTAAGTTGGCTAACCTCGTAAACTATGTGCGCACAAGTGTATACATGTATTTGTCTCACAAGGTAGCTTTAGATGTAACAGATCTGTTTTGAGAAGGAGGCAATGGAGGGATTGTTTACCCCGCAGAGGGAGAACGACATCCTCACCAGGGCTCTAGGAAATAAGGAGCATCCCGAGCGGATACGGACCTTGGGAGTCATTGTGTCGTGGAAGGCTGGTTTCGCAGATCCGGCTCCACCGAGGAAGAAGGCCCACTCTTGGAAGGAGAAGGAAGCGGAGCTCTCCAAGAAGATACGGGCTGAGGTACGTGCTGAAGTACGGGCGAAGATACGGGCTGAGGTGCAGGCTGAGGTCGAGTCCTCGGTCGCACATATGAGGGAAGAGTTTGCACAGCTGAAACAAGCATTGCTGGCCAAGAGTGCAGATGCAGATCCCCAGGGCGACGGTACCCCGCGGGGTCGGATGAGCAGTTGCTCATCGAAGGTCCTCGTGGATCCAGTGGATCTACTTGAGGTATTGCAAGGCTTCAGCTGTGCACTTAATTTCTGTTAGAGTTGTTTCGCTAACCTGTTTTAATTGTTACAAATTTGTAGAAGCCAGAAAGCTGCAGCCTACTGACTCACCTAGGCGACCGGTAGGCAGTGGTTGCCCACGGGTTCGTATATCCATCTGAGGAGGATGTCTGAATCCACTGTGTACCTCTGAAGTTGGGGTTCGCAAAGGTACAGGTGGACATGGCCATGCCGGGCTACAATGATTCCCTGTTGCCAGTCCCAACGGAGGAAATGCAGAGACTTGCTGAGGCAATGGTCTCCTATGTACAGTGGCCCAAGAAGTGTGTTGTAATACAGCAGGTAAATCCTACACATTTTAGATTACACCCTACTAAGTACGCTCAACTTGCAAAATCTAACATATGTGTTCATTAATTGAAGTGGCCCGCCGGCGTACTACCAGGGGACTACTCCCCTAGCGCAGGGCATGAGGGATCTCCTGCGGACCTGAACACAGCAAAGACGGCCTCGACCCCAGCCAGCGAATCCATGGCCTCACCTCGGAAGAAAGCCGCCATCACCTCGCCCTTGCCTTCGAAAGTATGCGCTCAGTCTCCGACAAAAGGCAAGGGCAAAGGGCGAAAGGGACAGCCGGAGAGGTTCAGGAACGGGTTTCCACTCGTGTCGGAGGCAGCTTTGTGCAAATTGGATCGATCAACCAGAGACCTCCACGAGTGGTACCTACACCGAGCTCAGCGCAACTTGAACTTCTTAGTTCCCTACAGGCCTGGGCAGTTCCACCGTGAGCCCGGGAGTATATCCGTGGCACACGAGGATCTATTCGACCTCTACAACTGGTGGAAGCTCGATATGTCCATCATACAGACTGGAGTCCTGTGAGTTTGCTGATCCTATATATTGCTGTTTTCTAACTCTGTTTGCTAACTCTATATTGCTGTAGTTCATTTGAAATGTAGTAACTTTCTGTGCAATACTAATGTCGTCCTTTGCATGCAGGTGCATGTACAGGCTAGCATCGGAAGCTGGATGTGACAAGGTGGGTTTCCTCGACCCAGAGAAAATAAGCCTCACGATGCTAGAGCACGACGCCGCGCATGATGAGCACTACATATCCAAGTCGCTGATGGTGCAGCTGGACAGGGAGTTCATTTTGGTGCCATACCACCAAAGGTTAGTGCATTTCGTACTAATTTAACTCAATCTTGTATGTTACACCTGATATATACTTTGAGCTAGCGGTCCTCTTTTACCTACAATGTAGGGGCCATTGGATCCTCATCATGATCTGTCCGTTGAGGAACGAGATGTACTACCTCAATTCGATGCGCGACAGATTATCAAACGAATATGTGGTCAAGGGGAATATGGAGGCGTAAGTAACATGTTTGATTTAAATTTTGACCTCACTAGCTAATGATAATACATTAACCGGCAATGCTAACTGAAATGCAGGGCTTTTGAGAAATATGTGTCCGCTGGAAGGAGGCATGCTGCTCCGCAGGGCTCCCGAATAGCTTGGAAAGAATATGAGGTACTCACGAGACTTTTTGTTTATACTTAATTAGTTTATAGAAACAATAGCTAACATGTCTTCGCATATGCAATTATCTCAGTGCCATCAACAGCCGCAATCGTGGGAATGAGGGTTTTATGTGCTGCGCTACATGTACGACCTAGTGCAGACAAACTTTGCCCAATTCCCCCAGGTAAGCATCGATAGCTAACACAAATTTGAAAATTGGGTGTCACGTTCAAAATTAGGAAGTTAGTTACTCAGTATTCACACATGCTTGTAGATCGCCATGTCCAAAGACCAATACGACAATGCAAAGATTAGAGAACTCCGACAAATCTGGGCTCAATATGTTATGGAGAAGTTGCGCCCAACCAACCGCCATGACAAGCTTTTCACTCACTTGTTGTCAATTTTCTCTTTTTCGTGTACTCTGTGCACAGATTGTTTATATATAGTCCTATTGGTTAGTATTTGTCCATATTGGATTACAATTTGTATTGGTTCATATATATGTGAATAAATGTGAATAATTGTCTAATGTGTCAATCTGTTCAATGTATATGTGAATGTACCCTTCTTTGCATCTATACTGTATTGTGTATCCAATCTGTAATGTATTTCATCTGTACTGTATATGTGAATGTCCTGTATTGTGAATGTACTCTTCTAACAGCTAAATAGCAAACAGAGTTAGAAAACAACAACATTTTCTAATGGTATTCTCCTCATTAGCCGTCAGAAGAATGTAAGTTTTTCTGACGGTAAACTACCATACAACCGTGAGAATATTAACGTTTTTTCTGATGGTACACACTTACTTTACCGTTAGAAGAGTATAACTTTTCCTGCCGGTAAACTCGTACACAACCATGAGAGTACTATCCTTTTTTCTCACGGTACATTCTTCATTAACCGTTAGAAGAGCGTTAGTTGTTGTGATGGTGAACTCGTACACAACCGTGAGAATACTATCTTTTGTTCTCACGGTACACTCTTAATTAACCGTTAGAAGAGTATAGTATTTCTGTCGGTAAACTCATTCATAACCGTCAGACTAGAACGGTTTTTCTACCGGATGTCACCGAAAATGCCGTTAGAATAGTGCACTTCTTCTAACGGTTATTGACCGTTAGAAAATGACATGTCTTGTTCTATCATTTCTATCTCTAACGGTACAAAAACCGTTAGTAGAAGTGTGTTTTTTACCGTTAGAAGAAAGCTTTTTTGTACGAGTGATTGCAATCGCTGTAATTATCTCCTTTTCTGGTTATCACGACCTAGCTAGTCACAAACATTAAGAGGGGTAAGAGTGGCGGTTGGTAAGGTGGTGAGGTTGAGAGTGCCACATACATTCAGTAGTTGGTAGGAAATTTTTTTTGTTTCTTGTTTTCACTAACCATGGCAGGATCGAAGGGTTCACGAGGTTCGTTGCATGAAAGTGATCCTGATGTTGAGGAGAGCGTGGATCGACCACTCTCGTCGTCTCCGCGATCTCAAGCCATGTTGGGTCACTTCGAGCGGATGCTGCACGAAAATAGTACCGCGTTTGACCAGCTTGCAGATTCGTCTTGATAGAATAGACGTTCGACTTGAGCAAGTCGAGTGGACGCCGCCACGACAACGTCCACCACCTCGATTCCCTCAAGGTCCAATCGAAGCCAATAATCATGATGCGCGGCTACCGTTCCACTTCAACCTAGGGCGAACTTGAACGCTGCGTTCCAGGAAGTCGCCAATGAAGAGAGATATGATAATTATGTGGCTGATAATGAGGAAGTCATTTTGGATCCTGATCAACAACAACTTGCATGAAACCGTCAAGGCATGGGGGAGTATGCACGTCACCGCAATGAAGGCCGAAGAGATGATGCTTTGGGAAAGATCAAATTTATTGTGCCCTGCTTTGATGGGAAGTTTAATCCATAAGCATATCTCGATTGGGAATTGCTCGTCGAACAAAAATTCAGTTGTCATATGTATCCAGAAGATCGTCGAGTACGTGCCACCACCAGTGAGTTTGTTGATTATGCTTCTATTTGGTGGAGTCAAGTCCACAAAAGAGATAGAGCTCCTCACACTTGGGATGATCTGAAGCACTTGATGAGGTCCAGGTTTGTACCTGCTTATTTTGAGAGAGATTTGCTTAATAGATTTTAGAGATTGAATCAAGGTAGCAAATCTGTGGAAGACTATTATCAAGAGCTACAAGTAGGCATGCTTCGTGCTAATGTGCAGGAGGAGGAGAAAGCAAAGATGGCCAGAATCTTGGGTGGATTGAATCGTGAGATACAAGAAATCCTTGATTTTCAGACATACACCTCTTTGGATCAGCTGTTTCATACGCATGCAAAGCTAAGAGGCAAGTACAAGGGAAACGACCAAGCTACAACAAAACTGGTCGAAGCTACCCTAGTGCGACCACGCCTTGGAAGAGCGTTACGTCACAGCAAAAGAGTGCGACACCCATGGGTGAAGCTACTACCTCCACTGGTCGAGTGCAATCCGCGAGCCGCCCTACTACTTCAACATCCAAGGTTGCCGATTCGAAGATGACCACTGTTGTCCGCACCAAAAGTTCATCATCAGTCGCTTCTACAGAACGAACCAGGGAGATAGAGTGCTTCAAATGCAAAGGGAAGGGGCATTACATGCGTGATTGCCCAAATCAGCGTGCCCTCATCGTCCGAGATGATGGAGAGTACACATCGGCCAGTGAGGTCGAAGAAGAATCCGACCATGAGGAGCAACATGACATGTTGGGTTCTGATGCAAAGGAGATCACCTTTGATGCTGGTCATACTAGCCTTCTTGTTCATCGTGTTCTTAGCTCGCAGATGGAAAAGGCGGAGTAGGGGCAGCGCAACAATTTATTTCAATCAAAGTTTGTGATCATGAAGCGCTCATGCAAGGTCATCATTGATGGAGGAAGCTGCAACAACATCGCCAGTTCATATATGGTCGCCAAGCTTGGCTTGACCACACGAACACACCCACAGCCATACTATATTCAATGGTTCATTTCTTGTGGCAAGTTGAAGGTGACCGCGATGGTACGGGTCCACTTCTCTGTAGGTTCCTATTTTGATTTTGTGGACTGTGATGTGGTACCGATGCAAGCTTGTGCATTACTACTTGGACGACCATGGCAATACGACAAGGAAACTACACATCATGGGCATTCCAATAAGTACTCTTTTGTGCACAACAACAAGAAGGTTTCACTGGTTCCAATGTCTCCGGATGAAATTTTCAAAGATGATTTAGATAGGGCTGAGCGTGAGAGAAAAGAAAGAGAGATGAGTGAGAGTCACAAATCGGGAGTGAGAGCCACCAAACCAAATTGAGAGAAAAGAAAAGAGAGGTTCAGCTTAAGGGACAGGTTCTGTTAGCCACCAAATGTGAGATGCAAGAGCTTGAAACCCATCCCCAAGAGTGCTTTGTGCTTGTGTGGAAAGACGCTCTATTTTGTACTAATGCTTTACCCTCTACTTTGCCCGTTTTGGTTATTTCTTTTACTGTAGGAATTTGAGGATGTTTTTTCAAACGAGATACCTGCGGGGCTGCCACCATTGCGAGGGATAGAGCATCAAATTGATCTCATTCCAGGGGCACCCTTGCCTAATTGACCTCCATATCACACCAATCTAGAAGAGACCAAAGAAATTCACGCCAGGTACAAGAGCTGCTCGACAAAGGGTACGTACATGAAAGCTTAAGTCCTTGTGCTGTTCCTGTTTTACTTGTGCCTAAAAAGGATAGGTCATGGAGGATGTGTATAGATTGTCGAGCTATTAACAATATCACTGTTCGTTATCGTCATTCGATTCCTCAGTTAGATGATATTCTTGACGAATTGAGTGGTTCGACCATCTTTTCGAAAGTCGATTTGCGTAGTGGATACCACCAAATTAGAATGAAACTAGGTGACGAATGGAAAACTGCTTTTAAGACTAAATTTGGATTATATGAATGGTTGTTCATGTCATTTGGTCTTACTAATGCACCTAGTACATTTATGCACTTAATGAATGAAGTGTTGCGTTCTTTTATCAGACACTTCATGGTGGTTTACTTTGATGACATCTTAATCTACAACAACCCTTTCGATGATCATTTAGGGCATTTACGCCGAGTTTTTGTTGTCTTGAGAGAGGCATGTTTGTTTTCTAACCTTGAGAAGTGCACCATCTGCACGAATCGAGTCGTGTTTCTTGGTTTTGTTGTGACTACACAAGGCTTTGAGGTGGATGAACAAAAGGTGCAAGCAATTCGAGCATGGCCTACACCTACAACAGTCACACAAATGCGGAGTTTTCACGGACTTGCTGGTTTCTACCGTCGGTTCGTACAAGATTTCAGTACGATCGCAGCCCCACTCAATATGCTGACCAAGAAGAACATGCTTTTCAAGTGGGAACAAGCACATGAGGACGCTTTCAATACATTGAAAGATAAGTTGACCAATGCACTACTTCTACAACTTCCTAATTTTAATAAAACTTTTGAAATAGAATGTGATGCTAGTGGTATTGGAATCAAAGGTGTTCTCATGCAAGATAGAAAACCCATTGCTTATTTTAGTGAGAAGCTTAGTGGTCCAACTTTAAACTACTCAACTTACGATAAGGAATTGTATGCATTGGTTAGAGTCTTAGAAACATGGCAACATTACCTCTGGCCAAAAGAATTTGTCATACATTCAGATCATGAAGCATTGAAGCACATTCGTAGCCAAAGTAAGTTGAATCGTAGACATGCTAAGTGGATTGAATTTATTGAATCCCTTCCGTATGTTGTCAAATATAAGAAAGGTAAAGATAATTTGGTTGCTGATGCCTTGTCTAGATGTTACATCTTGTTGTCCCAACTCGATTGCAAAATTCTTGGGTTAGAGAGTTTGAAAGAATTATATTCAATTGATTTGGATTTCAAAGACATTTACCTTAATTGTAAAGAAGGAAGATATTGGGCTCGATATGTACTAAATGATGGTTATTTGTTTAGAGCTAACAAGCTGTGTGTTCCCGCGAGTTCCGTTCGTCATTTGTTGTTACAGGAGGCTCATGGCGGAGGATTGATGGGACATTTCGGGATACGCAAAACCGAAGATGTTTTGGCCACCCACTTCTATTGGCCGAAGATGAGGCGAGATGTCGATCGCTACGTAAGGCGATGCACTACTTGTCAAAACAGCTAAGTCTCACTTAAACCCATATGGATTATATATGCCTCTTCCTATTCCGAAAGTACCTTGGGAGGATATTTCTATAGATTTTGTGTTGGGATTACCAAGAACTAAGAAGAGAAGGGATAGTATCTTTGTCATCGTTGATAGGTTTTCTAAAATGGCTCATTTTATACCTTGTCATAAGAGCGATGATGCTACCCACATTGCTGATTTGTTTTTCAGCGAGGTTGTTCGTCTCCATGGAGTGCCGAAGACAATTGTTTCTGATTGAGATACCAAATTTTTAAGTTACTTTTGGAGGACGCTTTGGGGAAAGCTTGGAACGAAGTTGTTGTTTTCAATGACTTTTCATCCCCAGACTGATGGCCAGACCGAGGTCGTCAACTGAACACTTGGTACCATGCTATGGGTTATTCTGAAGCAAAATTTGACGCTTTGGGAGGAGTTTTTACCACACATTGAATTCGCATACAACCATGCTGTGCACTCTACGACCAAGTTTTGTCCGTTCGAGGTCATCTATCAATTTAAACCTACTGCGCCAATTGATTTGTTACCTCTACCTGAGGACTATGGAGTGAGTGATACATTTAATGTTGCTGATTTATCTCTAGACTTGGGTAAGGACGATGGGCAAGAGTCGAGGATGACTCTTTTTCAAGAAGGGGAGTATGATGAGGACATCGCGACCACACATTCACATGTTTTAACTCGAGCACATGCGCGTCGCCTTGAACAACAGGTGAATTTGTTTCTTGGGCAAATTAATTATTTAATTATAGAACAAATGATATTGCCTAATGATTGTTCTTTGCTTGTTGTTACATGTGAAAGAGTTCTGGACGAAGTTGTTGATCCAATTCTTAGCTAAGGAAGAATGAACATTTTTTCTGGCAACATCGACCAACGATTGCGTCGACCTTATTGATCAGAAGAACTCTGCACGTGATCATAAAGGCTCAAGGTCACAGCACTGCCCATGGTCGCAGCCGACCATGCCTGACCCAAGGTCGCAGCCCATAAAAGGCACATGGCCGCAGCCGACCATGCCTGACCCATGGTCGCAACCTGAGGACCATCCAGTCTTCCGATCAAGCTTGATTGTTCAGCGACTTCAACCAAGCGCCAATTTCAGCATAGATGTCTAAGATAGTAATGCGAGTACTGGTTGGAAATATATTCGAAAGTGCTTTCTAACGCATCAAGAATGATCAAAATCCGACATCGTATGCAATCAAGAGACCCGAAAGAATGGCAAGTGCACGAGAGGAAAGAGTCCTGTTCGAATCAGCCAAAATTAACTCCGGATTTTCTTTTTATAGTTTGTTAGGATTCTAGTATGTTTCGAATTAGTTTAGAATTCTGGTTTTAAACCTTCTATCTTTTGTAGACATCATCCTCTATAAAAGAGAAGGCATGGTATTAGTTTTAGGTAGACTTCATTGATATACAGATTGTATGCTCGTGCCTTTGTTGACTTGTACAATTCGGAGTCTCAATATTCAACTCATAATTCAGATTATTGAGTGTTATCCTTCAGCTATTGCTCTTGCTTTTCTTATTGATTTGCTTGAGTTGTTCTTCGTGAACAGGTCAACCTAGCTTTGCTCGGTTGATAACCAATTGAGCAGTGGTTTAGCGATTATGAGGTTGCTGGTCGCATGTTGGATCATGGTTAGCCGCCCCTTCGTTAAGGTCACAACTCGCATTTATCCACGGATTTCTCCTACGACGGAAGATCGGGACCAAACTTCATGCACGCATCTTAAAGCGAGGCGTGTGCATATCAATATCCGTGGCCCACAAGCATTTGTTCAACCTCTTTAACTGAGGGAACTTGATATGTCCATCATACAAACTAGAGTCTTGTGAGTTTGCTGAGTCTATATATTGTTGTAGTTCATTTAAATATCTAATCACTTTTTGTGCAATTCTAATGTCATCCTTTGCATGTAGGTGCATGTACAAACTGGCGTCGACTAGGGCATGTGACAAGGTGGGTTTCTTTGACCCAGAGAAAATAAGCCTCACGATTCTAGAGCAGGACCCAGCACACGCGGAGCAGTACATATCAAGGGCACTGCTGGCGCAACAGGACAGGGAGTTCATTCTTGCGCCGTACCACCAAAGGTTAGTGCATTTCCTATTAGTTTAACTCATTCTTGTATGTTACGCCTAACATATACATGAAACCATTCTCTTCTATGTAAAATGTAGGGGCCACTGGGTCCTTGTCATGATTTTCCCATAGAGGAATGAGGTGTACTACCTCGATTCGATGTGCGACAGGGTAGCGCATGTTTACACCCTCACGTGGCACATGGACGCGTAAATAAATGGTTGATTTACATTTTGATCTCACTAGCTAATGATAACATATTAACCAGCAATGCTAAATTAAGTGCAGGACTTTCAAAACTTATGTTTCCGCTGGAGGAAGGCATGACGTGTCGAATGGCACAACAATTTCTTGGAAAGAATATGAGGTAATTAATAAGAATGGAACTACTCATGAGTCTTTTAATTTATGCATAATTAGTTCTTTCAAGTTTGACAACAATAGCTAACATGTCTTCGCATATGCAATTATCTCAATGCCATCAGCAGCCACAATCATGGGAATGTGGGTTTTATGTGACAAGGTTTATGTATGACCTGATCAGGACAGGCTTCGCCCAATTCCCTAAGGTAAGTATTTTTCCTAACTCAAAGTTGAACATTGGATGTGAAGTTCGAAACTAGGAAAGTAATTACTACTCTTCATACATGCATGCAAAGCGCCATGTCCAAAGACAAATACGAGTTGTCTCAGATAAAAGAGTTGCGACAAATTTGGGCTCAATATGTGCTCTATGAAGTGGCTATCAGCAATCAGCTATGAATGTGTGAATTGGTGCATAGATGTGTACATTGATCGGTGTAACATTTATACATGATCTGTCATACCTTTATTGAATGTGTGAACAGGCTTTAAATTCAATCTGAGTTGGTGTATTTGTGAATATACCTTATTAAATGTGTGAATAGGCTTTAAATTCAATCTGTGTATCTGTGTATTTCTGTATTGGTGTATTTGTAAATGTATTGTATTGGTGTATTTGTGAATGTATTTTTTTTTGCATCTATATCAGTGTAGCTAAGTTTCTTCTAACGTTCTACAACACAAAAAGTTAGAAGAGAACAACATATTCTAACCATTCATTCAACACAACAGTTAGTATAGATTACTATATTCTAACGGTTACTAATTAAGAACCGATAGAATGATACAACATATTCTAACGGTTATTAATTAATAACCATTAGAATATAGTAATCTATTATAACGGTTCACTAATACGAACCGTTAGAATATAGTGTGATATTCTAACGATTATTAACAACGAACCATTAGAATATAATAAGTTGTTCTAACGGTTCACTACTAAGAACTGTTAGAATATAGTTCTACTGACAGTTTCGAATAGTTAGAGTAGTGATAGACTTCTTCTATCGTGCCGATCACTAGTGGGTGGAGAACCGTTAGTACAGATGTTTTTGAACCGTTAGTACTTAGTATTTTTGTAGTAGTGTGTACTCCATGAATTGGGTTTGAAGGAACTCTATCTACATGGCAGGCGATATACTTGGAGCAATGAGCATGATCCGGGAGGATCTTCAAGTTGAGTCGTATAAGGCTTCACGACCTTATTCGAGCTTAGAAAGGCTTCGTGATCATGGATTGTCTCGCGACCTTGGGAAGGATTCTATTTCTAGTCGGAATTGTAATCCAATCCGAATACATGTAACTAAGTCTTATCTGTTAGGCTTAGTTAATTCTGAGTCTAACATGTTTGGGTTATTGAGTCTGATACGTACTCGTACGATTGGACTATAAATACCTTGTAATAGGTTAGAATAGATTATCTAGCATCAACCTGGTTATCTACCTTGGTATAGATCAGATCGAGTCTAGTTCATCGACGTAGGTGAGTGCGTCCTAGCATTCGACGTGTAAAGCTCTCTTTGAAATAAAGAGTTATGCAATTACTTTGAACTGTGTTTTTGATCATCTTTGGGTTTCGGTAATTCCCATTATTTCGTATATTAGAATCTGGGTGAGCCTAGTGCGAAAACCAAGGCTAAGTCTCAAACGGATCAAGTTGGTATCAGAGCAACTATCATGTCCTGTGGATGGTGAAGGCTCGCCAGGGTTACAAAACCTCTAGCAAAACTCTAGGCGATCAATCGATGGTTCCTACAATCATGTCTCCGAAGATGTCTGACAATACCTTCGTTCAAACTAACCTAGCCGAACAAGTGGCTAAACTCTCCACCAACATGGATACCATGCTAACTTGGATTAAGTAGTAGGCCATGGTTGTACCTTCTGAAATTGATGCTTCAAAAGGCAAGGTTAAGGGTGTGAAGACTAATGAAGACTTGCACAGGACAGACGAAGACAACCATAAGGCCGACGACCTCGCCAACACCTCCTTAGTTGTCGGATCTTTTAAGGTTGACACTAAGATTGATATACCCATATATGATGGGGTGATCGATGCCGAGAAGCTGGATTCTTGGATCGACTAGCTTGAGACCTATTTTGACTTGAAAGGATTCAGTAACGCTCAAAAGGTGAAGTTCACACCTTTGAAGATGAAGGACCATGCCAAGACATGGTGAAAAGCTCTTGTCGCCAGTGGTGAAGCTGACGACCTTGCGTGGGGTCAATTCAAACGACTTCTGCAACAAGAATTCTACCCGATGGGTTACCATGAGGAAAGATGGGATCGGTGGCACTGACTGTACCAACCGCGCGACCAATCTGTCCAAGACTATACTACGGAGTTCCAGAGACATGGAATGGTCATTGGCATCTCGCTGTCTGATCCTCAGGTATTTCAGAAATACACATCTAGACTTCAGAAATCGATCAATGTAGAGTTAAGCCTATTCGGTGTCCAAGACATCGCGTCCGCGAGCACAATTGCTATCGCGATCGAAAAGAAGAACAAATCCCGCAACGACAAAGGCACGAAGGAGAGTGCGACCTTGACAAAAAGAAAGCCGAGTCCGAAGAAGAACGCTTCGAAACCGAGCACGGGTGCATTTTGCGAGCATTGTCAAATCGCGGGACATACCAACGATAAATGCTATAAGCTTCATCCTGAACTTCGACCAAAGAAAAACGGATCAGGGAAAAGAATAGCCACGGCTACCACGGCTCCACCGATAGAAGAAGTTGTCTGAGTGAATTCGATCGATGAAGCGGATATGACCTTGTCTCTGATGGCAATGCCGAAGGAGAAAAGATTGGATCCTCCTACCGACCATCACTCAACGGAGGATTTGTTCACTATCAACATCCAAGTGCAGCATGAAGTGGTCGCAGCAATATTCCATCCCAGAAGTCAGAAGAATTTGGTTTCCGCTGGACTGGTTCGACGACTTGGTTTGAAGACAACCACACACCCGCAACCGTATCTGCTGGGTTGGTTTATATCCGACATGAACCAATAGATTACAAGTCAGTGTGTGTTAAATTTTGTGATCTCTGGGAGTCCATATATGTACGATCGTGACACTCACTTCCATCGGCGAGTGCAAGAGTACAAGCTCACTAAAAACAGAGTTAAGTTCATGATCAGTAGAGACGTTCACGTCAACACTTCAAACTTGATTACCTCAAATTAGGCCACACGAATCGTCAATGCATGTCATAAATACGTGCTGGTTATGATTCAACTAGTTGGTCAAAATGATAGTACTTGAGCAGCGTTGTCGTTGGCGTGCCGAAAGGATTCTGGTCATTTTTTCGGGCTACTGGAGAAATACAGTGATCTGTTCGAGAGTACCCAGGGTCGTCCACCAAAACGTCCAATAGAGCACCAAATTCAACTCATGTCTGATGCGACACTTCCCAATCTGAGTATGTATCGCAACTTGGCATTGGAGAATGAAAAGATCAAAAGACAACTTGGAGAATTACTACATGATGGTGTCATTCAACCGAGTAGTTTACCTTATGGATCTCATGTAGTGTTAGTGCCAAAGAAATATGGGACTTGGCGAATGTGCATCGACTACAGAGCACTAAACAAGATCACCATCAAAAATTGGTACCCCCTTCCTCGTATTGACGACCTATTGGATCAATTGAAGCATGCTACTGTCTTCTTGAAATTGGATCTAAAGTCAGGATATCACCAAGTCAGCATTCGAGAGGAGGATACATGGAAGACCGCGTTCAAAATGCGACAAGGTCTGTTCCACTTGGCCTCAACCGTAAGAAGTGCGAGTTCGGCCAGCAAACTCTACTTTACCTGGGATTCATGATCGGCAACGGTACGTTGCAAATCGACCCGAATAAGGTAAAAGTGATTCGTGAGTGGCCGCGACCGCGAATAGTTATGGAAGTGCGTAGTTTTGTGGGTGCATGCCAATACCTTCGAAATTTCATACGACACTTCTCGATTGTGGCTTCTCCATTGCATGCATTAACCAGGATCGACCAGAAGTTCGAATGGACAAGGAAACATGAGGACTCGTTTCTCTTGCCGAAGAAAAAGATCATTGAAGCTCCTATATTAGCTTTGCCGAATCTACAGAAGCCATTCGAGCTAGAAAACGATGCCTCAGGTTATGCAATGGGCGTTGTACTCTTACAAGAAGGTCGACCAGTAGCATATCACTCCGATTTATTTCAGGGAGCTCAAAAGAACTACCCGACTTACGACAAGGAGTTGTGTGCACTGCATCAGGCTGTAAAGCATTGGTGGTGTTACCTCTTGGGTAAACAGACTATTGTCCACACTGACCATCAACCTTTGCAATATTTACAAACCCAAATGAAGTTACAACATGCTCGACATATGAAGTGGATGTCGTATCTGTAGTAGTTCAATCAGGTGATCAAGTACAAGAAGGGCTTACACAACAAACTGGCTGACATATTATCACAACCACCAGTTATGACCCTCTTCTTATCAGCGTTTATGCAGATCGATCACTCATGTCATGATGACTATGCCACAATGTACAGTGAAGATCCTGATTTTCGATCAGCACTGGCTGAGCTCAAAACAAGGAAACTTACGGAGTTTTTTCATTTGAGACGGATTCTTGTACAAAGGCAATTTACTTTGTATACCTCGTGGAGCACCTCGAATTCAATGGATGCGAGAAGAACACACATCGAAAGTTGCTGGACACTTTGGGGTTATGAAGACTTTGCAAAATCTTCATCGACATGTGTTCTGACCGCGAATGCAGCAAGATGTGGCTAATTTTATTCAAGGTTGTGGTCTCTGTAGCATCTCGAAACTGGAAAACTAAAAATTAGATTTGTACACTCCTTTGCCAGTTCCATCGCGACCATGAGAAAGCATATCTATGGATTTCTTGGGAGAATTGCCTAAGACCGACGTGGTAACGACTATCTCTTTGTGATCATTGATCGGTTCTCTAAAATGATTATTCTCATATCTTGTCGAAAGATTATCACGGGAGAGGAAGCCGCTTGGGTATTCTTTAAACACGTTTGGACACATTTCGGAGTGCTGATTTCTATTGTGTCTGATCATAATTCCCGGTTCCTTAGTCACTTTTGGCAATCACTCTAGACACTAATGGACACCAAGGTAAAGAGGATTACTGCTTTTCATTCTCAAACGGATGATCAAACTGAGGTGGTGGATTGAATAGTCATTCATCTCTTGAGAGGGTATAACTCTAAGCATACGAAGACTTGAGATGAAAGCATACTGTACCTGCAGTTCGCTTTTAATCGAGTGGTGCATGGTTCAGCTGGAAAGTCGCCTTTTGAGGTCTATTTGAGATTTCTACCATAGAGTCTATTCGACATGGATTTTGTCATCCCTACCTCAGCACAGAACAGCAAGGAAGCATCTGATCAGGATCGAGCACAAGAAAGTATTCAACGACTCCATCGAGAGGTTGAACAGAACTTGCTGAAAGCTCAACTCAAGTACAAGGCGCAACATGATCGACACCGAATTGATGCTCAATTTCAAGAAGGTGATATGGTCTGGTTACATCTGAATAAGAAGAGACTTAAAGATGAAGGTAAAAAGCTTAAACCCATTCGTTATTGTCTTTTTTGGATTTTGCGGAAAGTTAGTAATAATTCTTGGTAGCAAGAGATACGTCCATATATGGATATTTACTCGGTTGTCAATGTTAAACAACTCAAACTCTTCGAGCCTTCAATGCTGAATGATGAGCCAGATACCATAGCACCATCTGTTGAAGACTTGGTCTATCAACGAGACAAACCTCTACTTGATGACATGATCTTGGAGACAGAGGTGACTACCACCTGCAGTGGCACACGAGAGTTATTTCGAATAGGTCAGAAAGATCAACGAGCACGTGCGGCAAAATGGTACACCAGAGAAGATGGTCAAGTCCAATTTCCACATCTGTAGTTTTGATCATGGTTGCAACGAGAGTTGGCTCCTTCTCAACAGGGGAGTCATGATCCAAGAGGATTTTCGGGTCAAGTCGTATAAGGCTTCGCAACTTTATTCGAGTTCGGAAAAACTTCGCGACCATGGATTGGCTTGCGACCTTTGGAAGGAATCGATCTCTTGTCAGAATTGTAATTCGATCCAAATACATGTAACTAAGTCTTATCTGTTAGGTTTAGTTATTGTCCGAGTCTAACATGTTTAGGTTATTGAGTCTGATACGTACTCATACGATTGGACTATAAATGATTTGTAATAGGTTAGAATAGATTATCTAGCATCTACCTGGTTATCTACCTTGACATAGATCAGATCGAGTCTAGTTCATCCACGTAAGCGAATGAGTCCTAACGTTCGACGTGTAAAGCTCTTTTTGAAATCAAGAGTTGTGCAATTACTTTAAACTATGTTTTCGATCATCTTTGGGTTTCGGTAATTCCGATTAAGATCCCGTTATTCCCTATATTAGAATCTGGACGAGTCTAGTGCGAAAATCAAAAGTAGGTCTCAAACGAATCAGAGCAGGAGCATGCGTCCTAGTGAAGTTGGATAGAACTTTCCACAATGAAGAATGGGAGACCTTGCTCCCTAAATGCATGCTTTAAGCCCTCTCAAATTTTGTCTCTGATCATTGCCCTCTTCTGCTCACTACCAACACCCAATTTATGTTTCCTAGGAGCTTTCATTTTGAAAAATTTTGGACCAAGCTGCCAGGGTTCAAAGAAAAGATTGCAGAAGCATGGGCAATTGAAGTGCAGTTCAATTATCCAGTAGTGGTACTCCACAGAAAACTTAAGCACACTGCCCGTGAGTTGAAGACATGGAGCTCGGACAAATCGGGGACGTCAGGTTAAAGATCATGATAGCAAACGAGGTCATCTACTGACTGGACGTGGCTCAGGAAATCAGGAATCTATTAAGACCAGAGCTAGACCTCAGATCGAACCTTAAGAAGAGCTGTCTAGGGCTGATGGCAATAGAACGCTCGATGTGGATGCAGAGATCAAGAGTCTTATGGCTAAAAGAAGGTGACGCAAACACCAGTTTCTTTCACATGAAGGCTAATTCGAGTAGGCGGAAGAACTACATACAGGAATTGGTCTACAATGGTGCAACTACAACCACACAGGAGGAGAAGGAAGAGGTGGTGTTAAATTATTTTCATGGGTTGATTGGCACTAAAGGTCATAGGAATAACAGGCTTAACCTGCGAAGCTTGGGGCTCGCTCTGTTACCCTTACGCATCCTTGAGGCAGCAATATCGACCGAAGAAGTCAAGGAAGCAATCCTAAACACGCCATGCCATAAAGCCCGGGGTCCCGACGGATCACAGGCCTATTCTATAGAGAATGCTGGGAAATCATAAAGGGAGAAGTAATGGCAGTAATCCTCAAGTTCTTCGACATGAACGGTAGCTGTTTTCAACTCCTTAACGATGCCAATATTGTGCTCCTGCTGAAGAAGGAAGAAGCTTTGAAACCGAAAGACTTTAGGCCGATTAGCCTGATTCATGGAGTTTCCAAGATCAGAACAAAACTTCTTGCGAGGAGGCTGGCTCCTTTCATGCAACAACTAGCGGCACCATGCCAGAATGCCTTCATCAAGAAGAGGTGCATTCATGATAACTTCTTGTTTGTACAAACAGTTGCCCGCATTCTTAGGCAATGCAAAAACCCTGCACTACTGCTGAAGCTCGATGTTGCAAAGGCATTCGACTCATTATCATGGGAGTTTTTGCTGGAGATACTTCAGGCAAAAGGATTTGGCAGAAAATGAAGGAACTGGATCCTCCACTAGAATTCTCATCAATGGGAAGCAGTGCGGGCCAATCAAAAACCAGAGAGGGCACCCACAAGACAACCCCCTATTGCCGCTGCTTTTCGTTATAGCTATGGATGCCCTAAGTGCCTTATTTAGTCGGGCAGAGCAAAGGAACATACTCACAGCAATCAGTAGGCAACAGTTTAAGCACAGAGCCTCCTTATTTGCTGATGATGTGGTGCTTTTCCTAAGGCCAATCATAGAGGAACTCCAAGCAATAAGTGCAATGTTGAACATATTTGGAGAAGCTACTGGACTGCACACAAATGTAAACAGGAGCTCCATTATCCCAATTTGTTGTCAGGCTTTAAATTTGCAGGAAATAGTTTCAGACTTCCCTTGCCAAATTGCAAACTTCCCCGCAAAAATCTTGGTCATCTACCAATATAAGATAGAAGGCTCAGACGAGTTGATTACCAGCCCCTTCTGGATAAATTTAGCAAGAAAATGGCAGGTTGGAAATCCAAACTAATCTCTACAGGAGGTCGGCTAACAGTGATAAAATCCATACTAGTTGCGCTGCCTATCTATCAATTGATTGCTTTGGATCTGCCTAAATAGTAATCTAAAAGAATCGACAGATACATGCGCAGTTATCTATGGACAGGGAGCGGTACAACAAATGGAGGCAAATGTCTAGTTGCATGGCATAGAGTATGCAGGCCAGTGGAATTTGGAGGGCTTGGCATACCTAATTTGCATATGTTAAGCTTGGCACTTCGGACAAGATGGCCGTGTGCGGAATGGAGAGACTGTAACACACCCTGGAAGGGGCTGCTGGTGCACAATGACAAGAAAGTGATGCAATTTTCCAAGCATCAACAATGATTCAAATCGGCAATGGGGAGAAGGCCAGCTTTTGGGAGAATAGGTGGCTTGATAGGCAGGCACCAAAAACACTTGCACCACATGTCAACAGATCGTCTAGGAGGAAGAAAGTTCAGTGAAAGATAAGCTAACAGGAAATAGATGGATCTATCATATAACAGGCAACCTAACTATGGAAGCAGCTCGAAAATTCATCACATGTGGGAGAACTTACAAACTACACATCTCAATGCAGACCAGCCCGATCAACTTCTATGGCGCTGGACAGTGACACAGGAGTATACTGCTAAGTCAGCATACAGGTTCCAATTCAATGGACAAATTCAATCTGCAATCAGCATCCAACTCTGGAAGTGCTGGGCGCCAGCAAAGTGTAGATTATTCGCGTGGATAGCGGCTCAGTACAAATGCCCATCCTCGGATAATCGGGGCTGGCCGCATATAGCCCATACTACACGTTTTGCCACGTCCATTTAGAAACAGGTTTGCACCTATTAGCTAAGTGCCCTTACTAGTAACAAGTCTCGAATAAACTTAGGGATGGCAACGGGGCGGATTTAGAGTGGGGGTATAGTTCGCACTTAGGGATGGCAACAGGACGGGTAATACCCGTTCCCCGCGGGTACTCGTACCCGCAGGGTGGGTATGGAGAAAATTTAAAACCCGCGGGGGCGGGAGTTTTTTGTACGGATAACGCATTAACAAAAAGAAAATTCAAAAATAACTCAGATCAAAAAAATTTTGCAGATAAGGCAATAGTCACCAGTCGGGTTGATGACTTACCAAAAAAGGCAATAAGCCGCCAACTCACTTACTCAAAAAGGCAACAATCGCCAACCCGTCTGGCGACTAGTCGATTAGCACACACGAACTGGTGTCTGGTCGAATACGACCACAATTCTGTTCGCAATTTCTCAGCAAATTCGACCAGGCGGCAGTGAAATCATCTTCGCTTGTCTGGGACTATTGCCATATCTGCAAAACCTTTTTGATCTGTGTTATTTTTGGATTTTCTTTTTTTTAATGCATTATCCGTACGAAAAGCTCCGGGGGCGGGGATGGGGGAAATCCAATACTCACGGGTAATTTTGGAGCGGGTAAGCGAAACTAGTACCAGAACCCGTAAACTCGCGAGGCCCCAAAAATTACAAATGTGTTTATGTGAGTATGTGACTGTGTATCAACAATTCAAGTTCAACACTCAAAGTCTCAAACCCGTAAACCCGCTCCCGGCCTCCCACTCCACATTTCAAGTTCAACACTCAACTCTCAGACCCTAGATCTCTCTCCTTAATCCTACTCCTTCTCCACAGTCTACACGCCGCCGCCGCCGCCCTCACGAGTCACAATCACGGCCTCACCGCCCTCGCCCCATCGCCGGCGCCACCCTCGCCGGCCTCGCGGCCCTCGTCGTCACCACCCTCGTGGCCTTGCCGCCCTCGCCGGCGACCTGCCCCCTCGTCGGGCCCCTCGTCGACCGCTTCGACCATCGCCGGCCCCTTCGACCGTATCGGAGCCCCCGGTTGGGGCGGGGGTGGGGGTGCAAACTATACCCCCACTCTAAACCTGCCCCATTGCCATCCCTATTCGTGCCCCCGTCCCCGCCCCCCGCCCCCCCAACCCGGCCCCCACCGGGGGACCCAATACCCGCGGGGCCCCGATACGGTCGAAGAGGCCGGCGACGATCGAAGCGGTCGACGAGGGGGCAGGGCGCGAGGGCGGTGACGATGAGGGCCGTAAGGCCGGCGAGGGCGGGGACAACGAGATGGGAGGCCGCGAGGGTGGCGAGGCCGTGAGGCGGCGAGGGGGCTAGGGCGGCGATGACGTGGCGGCGAGGCCGTGAGGCAACGAGGCAGCAAGGGCTGCACTGACGAGGGCGGTGAGGCCATGATCGTGACTCGTGAGGGCGGCGGCGGCATCATGTAGATTGTGGAGAAGGAGTAGGACTAAGGAGATAGATCTAGGGTTTGAGAGTTGAGTGTTGAACTTCAAATGTGGAGCGGGAGGCTGGGAGCGGGTAGTCGGTAGCGGGTTTACGAGTTTGAGACTTTGAGTGTTGAACTTGAACTTTTGATACACATAGTCACATACTCACATACACACATTTGTAATTTTCGGGACCCCACGGGTTTACGGGTTTGGGTACTAGTTTCACTTACCCACTCCAAAATTACCCGCGAATATTGGATTTCCCTATCTCCGCCTCCGCGGGTTTTAAATTTTTTCCATACCCACACCTACGAGTACGGGTATCCGCGGGAAACGAGTATTACCCGCCCCGTTACCATCCCTAAATAAACTTATAAGACTCAGAATAGCACAACCATTGCGTCCTCGAACAACCTAAAGGACTGTTGGATAGGCACGGTGCAGTCAATCCATAATAATCAACGGTCGGGGTGGAGTATACTAATCATCCTGATATGGTGGTGTGTGTGGAAGGAGTGTAATGTAAGGATTTTCAGGCAACGATGGAGGAATCCTGATGCTATCCTACATGAAGCAGGAAATTGGGTAGACGCAAGGGCGAGGAAGTTGGAGATGTTGCTAGGCCAATAAATGGTTCAAGAAGAAGAGGTGAAAAGGCACGCTAGCCTATTGTCGATAAGAGGGTAAGGGCTAAAATAACAACTTAACTGCCACTTTCTGTGACTGCTATATTGTATTTGGTCTTTAATCTACTTTTGTTGTCACTATCGTCACTGTTATCATCTATACCTAACAGATGCAGACTTGTTTCTGAATGGATGTAGTAAAATGTGTAGTATGAACTACGTACTGTAAAAAATTGCTTTTTATAGATGAAAGATAGAATGTACATATTAAAGAGTAAGATGTTGACTAATTCAATTGTATACCTGAAATTAGGTCAATTTAAGAATAAACAAAAAAGACTATCTTAAAAATATGTATTTTGTTTTTTTTTTTGTTAAAACTTACACTATATAACCATATATTTAAATTAATATTCAATCTTTACCCTCAATCTCCATCATCCTCTCTTCTACTGCCATCTCCCTCCTCGATCTCCCCTTTTCACTTGCACCAACAACAACTGACGACGCCGCTATCACTTCACCACACTGCCTCCCTCTCTATCACCATCTCCTCCCTCTCTATCGACACCCCACCACCTTCCCTGTAGCCAACGGCGCCACCATCATCCTACCCCCACCAAGTCGCTACCGTCAAAGAAACTAAGAGAGTAAGTAAATAAATCCTAAATCTAAAAAGAAATATTTGATTTAAGAGTAGAAAGATATATCCAATAAAAAAAACCAAATACATATCCATAAATAAAACTCTAAATAAAAATGAGTAACTCCAATTTTTTTTTTTTGTCATCATATAACTGTTAATTATAGTAGGATGGAAGCCATTTTCTGATATTGTCATCTTTAGATAGAATTCTATGCAATAATCCAACTTTTGATAGGCATCCCTTCTACTCCCCAAAAAAACTGGTAACCAGCTGCTTTAAACAAATACACGCAGTAAAACAGGTTATAACAGGAACAGATTGACAAAATGATGTTCATGAACGATCAGACGCAGGATTCAAAGTCACATATGCGGATACGCATTACTAAGGTTGGTTCATACAGTTGACAACAAATTGTTCCAAATAATATTGTATGACAAAGCAATGTTCAGTCTGGTTCGTCCTTGAAAACAGTTACTTAAATGGCAGTCCAGTACCAACATAAACGATATCATTAGACGCAACAAACTTCTACAAACAACTTGAAGCCACTCATTACTCTACTTTATTCATAGCATATAGCTTTGATAGGCACAGATAGACATAGTAGCACCAAAACAAGCATATGGTCTTTTCATTTGAGGTCTCAGTTTCCACTGCAGCTACCATCCAACAGACTATCTCTTGTGGCAGGTCAACCTCTATCAAGAGATTAATACTAGTATGCAATCTCGAATTGCCCACAGTTTGGATTTCAAACTCATTAGATCAAAACCTGGGTCCAAGCAGTTACGAGTTCTGCAGACATTTCATCCTCAGACCATCGAACAGATCACCCCCCACCCCACCCCAAACAACAGCCTGGAAGACCTGGCATACCCTGTAAATAATAAATTCCAGAACATAAGAGCACACAACAGACATACTGCCAGAATGTAAATCTTAACTCATAGATGGGTTTAAAAACAAAGATTGCAATGCAGAAATGACAAGAAGATAAACCAATTTATCGGGACTATAGACTGCAAACAGCAAACTCTTCTTGCAGATTGGAGTAGCAATCTTATATGCACACTACCAGATAATTTATAGTATAGGAAGACACCAGTTTCAATAACTCAATTCAGAAACCACCTCTCCAATACCACGTTTTTTGTAAATATGCAGTACATTAGTACTTTCACTCAACTTTGTAGCAACTATAAAATTATGAAAAGTACCTATACCACAAAATTTCATGCCAATGGTGATGTACAAAGGAGCGGAAAGGTGAAATAATGTGCAGTACTTTGCCATTCATGCTACACAACAATGTGGTAAAATAACTCAATATTTGCACAGCTAGTACAAAAATGAAATGAAATTGCCCCATAGCTTGCAAGTATTTCAATGAATTTCAAAACCACATACAACAGCAAATATATAGAAGATCCAAATAAAATAACTGATGGGTTAAATCAACTTATATTCAATTCAAATTTTTTTTTTAGTTGTCTCATTCATCAAAAGACACAGCAGTTGACACGAAAAGTTTAATGTGCCAAATGACATGAGTAAGTAACATATTGAAAGCCCACCTCCTACAGTATATGCTATGATTGAGGACTAAAAAGGTAAGCATACAAAGGAACCATCAAACTTACCAAACCTAAGGGCAGAACTTGATATGCTTCCAAGATCACCATTCTCCAAAACAAACTTAACAACATGAAAGGGTTGCACATATGGGGCTGAACTTAAGAGGTGTCAAGCTTTGCCACTTACTCCGAGAGATTCTCAGCAATTCCTAGGAACACAAAACAGAACCACCATATTTGAGCACCACAACTCCAACATAAATGCGAACTACAGATTTTTTTCCAAAAAGACATGAAATAAATACAGGATCCAAAATGCACCACAGTAGCACACGTCAATATCCTGTGACAAGTATTGCACTGCAAAATGCATGTAAAAACTCCAATTCATGATCCCAAAGGAAAAGATATTTACCAGTAATCTTCTTGGTATAAGCTAGATTCACACAAGGTAACGGCCAGACCAGTTAGATTGTGCTGGTTGTTGTTCTGCCAACATACCATTCTGCTGATTCCCTTGCTGAAAGTTATGCTTTGAATATTGTTTTGCAGGCTCAAAAAGATGGAAATCTTGCCACCCCTTTTCATTGGTCCCTCCAGCATGCATGCTAAAAACCTGTTTCCCAGGAAAAGGAAAGGCGGTGGTAAACACGCCGCTAGTAGTGGTAACATTTGGATATGTATTGTGTGGATTATTAGCATGATCCAGTGATGACTGGTAACCATCCAACCAGCGGTAGTCATCAACCTGCAGGTGCTGACTATTCCCAACTGAAATGGAATCTTCCTGTCGCTTTGAAACATGGTTAAATCCTGGAGGAGGACCAACAGATCTCGCTGGACGACTAACAGGACTTTTCTTTGATACAGTTGGAAGTGTTTCCATGAACTTCATGGATGTTCCTTCAGAGGATACTACTGAAGGCACAACCGAATCAAAAGCTGATGGAATAGTGACCTCAGCAGCTCTAATCAGATTAGGAATTGAGCTCATACTGTTCTGATCAGAATCAGTACATAGCTGAGGTGTGTTTCCTGTAGATTGTAATCCAATCAGTCCACCAAGCAATCTCTGCTCCAGAAATCCATTTTCAGCTATATTAACATTATTTAATCCATTCAGCAAGACTTCATTCTGATCAAGGAGCAATCTTGAAGTATCTGGGCTGCTGAAACAAGGAATCGGTGATGAAGATGTACGCTGATCTGCAATTAGATTCAAAAACATTGGCATCTGGGTTCCGTCCTGTGGGCCAAAAAGTGTTGCACCATTGTTTGCCCAGGTTGAAGTAGTCATTTTGATAGGCTGAATGAATTCATTAGCAGTTGCCACTGGAGCAATGCTAGGAATCATTTTTTGTCCACCATTGGATGCACAACTGATATAAGACATTGGTAACGATTGGATGCAAGTACTAGTAGTTGATATAGTTGGGGTGCTCTGAAAAGATATTGTTCCACCATTGGTCGGCCAACCATTAGTAGACATCTGTACTGGCTGGATGAATTCCTTAGTGTATGGTTCTGAAGAAACTATAGAAAACTTTTCAGAAACTGTGGGTTTAAAAACAATTTCTTCATCATCTTCTCCGCCAGTATACAATTGTGCCTTTGACTGAAGCACTCCCAGCTTTGTTGCCACTGAACCAATTTGGCTTGCAATTTCATGTTCCTGTTCTGTGGCATTTGTCTCAAGCACATTCCCTGATGCCATACAAGGAACAGAAGCTTCCTGTACAGGAGACTCCGTAGCCATAAAGAACTTTTTTGATGTTGGGTCAAAATATATTTTCAGTTGATCAATCTGAACGAAATTTAGCAGAACCTTCCCTGCAGCAAGAATCCTCTGAACACGTGCTTTTTTCTCCTTGATGCTTCCCTCACTTCCAAATGTGTGCTTGCTTGAGAAGTCCAAAATAACCTGTGCAGGTACCAAAGGCAAAAATCCCCTCAATTCAAAATCTTCCCACAACGCAAGTCTATTGCCAGTTTCACCTTCCTCATACATGCCCATATCAAAAAAGCAAGATTCATCATCATCACCAACACATGCAAGACCTGTCAGAATGAGCTTATTCATAAATGATACACACTGATTCCAGAAGAAAGTTCTTGCACTGGCTTCCTTTTCATCCACCCCAGAGCTAGCGGCGAAATCTGGATGGCATGCTAGCCACTCAACATAGACCAAAATGGCTGGCAGATAGAAACTTGATGCAACATCACAAAGCTCTAAGCATTTTCTGAGAATATATCCAACAAACTCAAAGGCAGCAGTAAATGCATTTTGAACCAGCACCTTACGTTGCACAATTTCAGCATATGATTGGCTATCTGACTCTTTCTTCACATTGTGCACAGTGAATATAAGGATGGCAATAAGCCTAACAACAGATAGAGCATTTTCAGCAGCATCAGAACCAAAATTAAGCACCTCATCAGAACCAGATGAAAGAAGAATTTGCAAATCACTGCTGACTGAAGTAGATAGTTCCCCAAATGTCTCCAAGCTGTCAAGAGACAAGAGGCAAAAAGTAAATTAGGTTAACAGTGCATGAGTGCATGCGGACGAAAGTGTGTGTGTGTGTGTTGTGGGGGGGGGGAGAGGGGGGAGGGGGTTGGTTCACAAAGTACCTAGTCCTTGTGAAAAGAATGCCATGGAGCCGAACAAATCGAACATAGAAGGCTTTTAGAATTTCTGGAATGCTGTACTCTCGTTCTTTAGAAGTTGCCTCTATCTTAGGCTGAAATCTTGTCTCGCCCCTTCCTCTGCCCCTTCCAACTGATCTGGAGGTTAACGTCCTAGCAGTGGCAATTTTATTGCTACTTTGCAGCTGAGAATAGCTTTGGCGATTCTGCACAGAAATTCATACCAGTACAGATCAGCACATGAAGAATTCAATGATCAAAAGCACTCAAGTAAAAACATGATATCAACCACCACACAAGGCCACAACACACTGAACCACCTGCTATTATTACACCATTCTCTTTAAGAAATTACACTTGCTGTCCAATTCAATAGTAAATTGTTCCGTGTCTTGAATCATCTTACAAAATAGCAAGACACTAAAAAAAGGAAATTGTGAAAATGTCAAATTAACAAAATATCATCAACTGTGAGACTGACATGTGGAGCCCAGGCCCACATGTGATTGAGCATTGGTGGTATTTTGCTGAACCTCAAATTTTACAGTGCTATGAAGCTAAATCACCCCCTAGAAAAATATCAGCCACCATCATAAACCAAGTGAATGAAAACTAGAAGCAAGTTGCAATCAAGTGCAATGAAAAGTAAGAATCCCAAAGTATATGTTAAACTGTGTGTCAAATACCAGGAGTCCATGGCTATCTGGAATATATAGCTTTTACTCTTATCACGTTTTTGTCATCACTTCTAGTTCTTTTTTTTTTGAGGGGATTCTCACTTTTAATTTCATAGGATATGTTTTGCTGCTTACCTGATTGGTTCATACCAACCATTCTTCGTTATTATACAACATCCCAAAAGTATAAGTAAATTCAACAACAAATCACAATACAGAAAGCAAGCATGTGACATAACAGAAATAGTATGAAAGTGATCTAATGAAGAGCATGGCACGATACCTTTTCAAACACAATAATCAAGTTGTCCCTTGCTGTAGAAAATGGGTTATCCACAGCTAAGCTACGGAAGTATCTATAGACAGCTGTCATCTCATCACCAGAGTATGATGCTAGTATCGCAAGCTGAACATATAGACAAGAACTTCATTAGAGAACTAATTAAATTTGACCACACATAACAAAGCGGAAGTGTGAAATATAACACTTTAGAAACAGGCCCTGTTCAGACACCTGATGATGCGGGTTGCCACTAGAAGGGCACAGCAAAGCTGCCTCCTTGTAGTAGCTAGAAGCTGCAGCATATTCACGAATTGCAGAATCAGCATCTCCATAGAGACCCTTGTAACGGGCAAGATCACCCAGATATATGAGACAACGGTGACATGACATCAGGCCTTTCTTCAGATAAACTGTTTTCTTATCATCTATTCCAAGTACAACTGAATTGTCATGGCCCTCAGAAAAGTAACCCAAAGGTAGGCCATAATTTGACCGAATTTTTAACATCAAGTCATGATAGAAACCAGTAGCTTCTGAAAGAAAACTTCTAAAAGTAGATTTGATTCTCTTGATTCGATCTGGGTTGACATTGTTCTTCCCCCCCTGAGATGCAGCTGAACCAGAAGCTGTTGTAGAACTAATGTGGACCCTGAACTCCTCGATTCGTTTGTAGTGTAACTGCCATAGCAGATACTCTATCTCATGCTTTTCAGAAAAATCATGATCTGCAATAATTATCCTCTCATAGTTCTCACGCATCTGAAGCCATATGTTAGGATCTGATGGGACTTTTGACTGTGCAGACTTTCGAAGACGACTTTCAAGTTCAGCATTCTACATTAATAACACCATTAAACTGAAAAATATTTAAAGAAAGGCAAAGTTTCCGTATCTAAAACAAATTATAGAAACTGAAGGACCTCCATATTGCAACCAAGTGGAAAATATTGGCAAATGCATAGTTCAGCATTCTAATACATTAGTAGCACCATTAATAGTGAAAAATATTTAAAGATCCGTATTTAACGCCAAATTATAGAAACTGAAAGAGCTCCATGTTGCAACCAAGGGGATAACATTGAGTATTGACAAGTACTCACTATGAAACAAAGTATGTCTATCAGATGGCGAAAGGAAAATTTGCATTCCAACCAGAATAGTTAGTTCATAAATTTCTAAGATCATACTCCCTCTGGTTCGTAAGAATGTCGTTTCACGAAGAAAAGTTCCTTTGCTAAAGAATGTTATTCCACACGATCTAACCATTTCTTCCTAAATTACCCCTTCAATGTTGCTGCTCAATTCATGAGTATTGGCCATTGGGAGGCTTCGGATTTGGAGATTGCGAAGATAAATGGTTTGGTGAGACAGGTAGTTTTGCCATGTTATCTTCAAAAAGCACCTGACTTGGTATGTACTACCTTGGCTAAAACCACATCCTTTTCTCAGAATGTCAAAAGCTGATATCCTACAATGAATGCCATCTGCGACCAGCTGCTGCTTGAAAATACCATGCATGTGGATAAGAACATCCATAACACACTTGCACTGACATGCAAGGTGTTAATTAAGTCAAACCAACCAATCAGTACGTCAACAGGAATTAATTGCAAATGTACAGGAGATATTTATGGCATGCAGATATGCTCAAAGCTGGTCATTTGTACCAGTCATCTACTTGTTCTTTAAAATGCCTATCCCAAGATAGCAATATGGGATAAAGCAAGAAGGCATGGTACATCTCATTCCAAACACAAAGGTGTAAGAATAGAATATGCCAAGTGTGATTAATTTATGATAGTAAAGAAATTAGACATGTGGCAAACAGCTAACTTCTGTATAGTGTTCTAACGGCGGCCTAGGCGGCCACCTAGGCGATGACCAGCTGCAGCGATTTTGCTGAAATCGATAGCCTGGACAGTCGACCCGCCTAGGCGGTCAAAGGCGGCGTGAGGTGGTGCGAAACAACGCTAGGCGAAGGAGGCAAGGGAATAAAGGAGTTAAAAAACATACGCGGTTAAGATTGTTTCTTTTATCCACTTCTACCACAGTCCCGTGTCTCGCTCGCATCGTCGCCACCGCTCAGCAAACGAGGAGCCGTCGCCGCTGCTACCAAGGAACGAATCTCCCTCCGCCGCTTAAGCACAAGATCCGCCCCACGAACAAGGAGCAGTTGCGAACGAAGGAGAGCTGCCACCGCCACCAATGAGTAAATCTACCACCGTCGGTGAGGAACGAGATCTTCCACGGTTCTACTCGTTCGCCGCCGCCGAGGAACAAGACGTTGCACCCGTCCGCCGCAACCGAGGAAGGAGAGCTGAAGAAGGAGATCTCTCTCGACCCCTCCGCCCATCTACCGCCACCGAAGAGATCGTGATATGCGCCTCTGCCCGAAGAGATCTTGTGCTCTGCATCCTCTGCTCTACTTCTCCCTATATTTGCACTACTCCACAGAGAAAAGGTCCTTATATTTGCTCTACTGTGCTCCACTTCTCCCTCACTCCTCCATATATCTCGTGCTCTGCAGCCTCTGCTCCCTCACTCCATATCAATTTGCATTTCTAAAATCTGAAAATTTGTGGACTGAATTTGACTTCATTTTTTCTTTTGCTTTTATAGAATGTCATCAACTGCATCTGCCTTAGTGTTGGGACCATCATCTGAGAATTCTAGTCTTAAGAGGAAGTCAAATGATATAGGGTGAGAGTATAGATTGTTAGTTAACCCTGCAAATTTGGATAAGTGAAGTGTATTTTGTGTGAAAAAGTTGTTTCTAGAGGGGTGTATAGGCTTAAGCAACACATTGCTCAAATAGCTGGAAATGTTGCTAAATGCCCAAAGGCTTCACCTGAAGATCAAGCGAAGTGCAAGAACTCCAATGAGGCAAAGAACAAGAAAACCAAGAAAGCAGAAGATGAAGAGATTAGAGAAGAGGTGAACATTGATAAAGGGATGGATGATGAACAACTGTAAGAAATTGGAAGCTCAGCACATCGTACTTTAGGCCCCATGGATAAATTTGCAAATCCTATTGGCCTTGAAACTTCTATGATTTCAGAAAAGTTGAAGCGACAACAAAATATTAGTGAAGCAATATTTAAGGAGAGAACCAATCGCACTAAACAATATGTTGCTAGATGGGAGTATGAATCAAGCATACCGTTCAACGCTATCAACAATGATAGCTTCAAGCAAATGGTTGGGCGGTTGGCTGATTTGGACCTAGTTTTATGCTTTCTACTCAATATGAGCTTCGGGAGAAATTGTTAAAGGAGGAGGTGGAAAGAACCAAGACATTATTGAAGAGCTATGAAACAGAGGGCCATGACCGGGTGCTCCATAAAGACCGATGCTGGATTAATAGAAAAGGATGAGCATAATGAACTTGTGTGTGAATTGCAATGTTGAAACATGTTTTTTTTCTTCGAGGGAGGCATCGAAGGAGTCTCACACAAGTCAACTTATATTTGATTATGTGGATGCTTGCCTTGAACAAGTAGAGGCAGAACATGTCGTACAATTAGTTACAAACAATGCTACAAACAACATGGGAGCGAAGACATTGCTGAAAGAGAAAAGGTGTAATATCTTTTGGAGCTCATGTGCAATTCACACCATTAACTTGATGCTAGAAGCTATTGGTAAGTTGGCAAGGTTTAGAAAACACTTGACCAAGCCAAGGCATTTACCATTGTTATCTATTTGCACCATAAGACCTTGGCCTTGATGAGATTATTTACAAAGAAGAGAAATATCATAAGACCGGGAGTAACTAAATTTGCTTCCTCTTTTCTTACTTTGCAGAGTTTGATGGAGAAAAGGCACAGCTAAGGGTAATGATGGGTAGTACAAAGTGGGATACTTACAAGTGGTCTAAAACAGCAAAAGAAAAAGTGGCAATGTCTACTATGATGAGTGTAAGGTTTTTGAATGGTCTGTCGTTGTGCTTAAAGGTCTTTGGACCTTTGGTGAAAGTGCTTCGTATGGTTGATGAGGATAGCAAGCCATCTATGGGTTTTTTATACGAAAAAAGAGAAATCAAGGAGGCCATGAATAATTTGGAGAACTATAAAGGTTTACTTGAAATTATTGATGCAAGGATAAAAGAGTGACTTGATTCTCCATTGCATTTGATGGCCTACCTATTTAATCCATATTATAGTTATCGTAATCAATCCATTCATTTGGATGAAACTATTATGGATGGGGTACTCATGGAGATTTTGAGAAGCAAAATCAAGTGATAAATGAGGAATTGCAAAAATTTTTAGGACAAAAGTGGGTTTTGGTAAGAATTTGACAAAAGCTGGATGCCAAAATTTTAATCCAGGTAAAATTGTTTTTAAATTTGTGCTATTTATTGTATGGTTGTTTACAAATATATAATATGTTCATTTGTTGCTATTTGCAATTATACAATTAATTGGTGGAAAACTTATGGATGCAATACACTAGTATTGTAAAGATTAGCCTTGAGAATCCTCTCTTTGACCACTAGTTCATCTCGATGCGAAAGAAACTGGAGCACTTTTGAAGGAGTTAAGACATAAATACACACATGCATTTTTTTTAGTTTTTACAACCTCATGTTTAATTTAACTAACTTTATTTTGTAGATAGAAACAGACTAAATGTGAATCACCTAAACAATCTAGTCTATGTTCAGTTCAATGCAAAGTTGATAAAAAACAAAAGAGAGAAGGAGAATAATGTAGATGTCCTCCTAGATTCGGATGCTACTCATGTCAGGGATGGATAGTTGATGACATGGATGATGATGATGATGAGATTGAGTCTGGTATGGGGCTTGCATATAAACTAGTTGATGAAGCATCCAAGGCTAGTGATGTCTTGCAGCCTCATAGAAGCAATAGATTGAGAGACCTTTATGAAGATGATTTCAAGTCGGATAATTCTGATGATGACATCAATGAGGAAGGGGTTGAATTTGAGTCCAATCAGGAACAAATACTTCCAAATAAAGATTATGAAGAGCAAGAAGAGGAAGATTAGATATTTATGGGTCTATGACTTTGTCTATCATTAAACTTTTACTTTTACACTTTACTCTTGTTTTACTTTTGTTTGTTTGCTTGTTGTTTGTGACTATGTGAGTTGTGGGAAAGATGGTTAGTTGCTTGTTTGTTTGCTTCATTGCTTTGCTTGTTGTTTGAGAATTTATTTGTTTGCTTGTTTGATTAGTTATACTATGTGATGCTAGATAACTAGCTATAATGAGTAACATAGGTAGCCACCTAGTTAGTGCCTAGGTGGCCGTGTAGGCCCCGCCTAACGACTTAGCGCCTGGCCCCTTCTTGAACACTGCTTCTGTACAAGCTTAGTTAGTGTTTCATATAGTACAATATTTGTGGCACCCTTTAAGATGGCACATGTCTAACTACATACAATAACAAATTGATCATGGAAATCATCAGCCGAACATTTCAGTTTAATAAACAAGTGCTAGACACGTTCACTGACTCGGTTACTACTCAAGCGCTAGCCAGCACCGCAATGACATAAGTCGTCAATTGACATGGTTCTACCAGGAACAACATGTAATATGCTTTGTTTTTTTTTTTTAGAACAACATGTAATATGCTTGATGTAGTAACAAATCAAAACAGCAAAAAAACAACATACAACCGAAACAACATGACTATGGCAGACAATCCAGAAATGTGTCTAAAGAAATGCGCGCGGGTACAGCGAACAAACCTTCTTGAAGAGGTGCTGGGCGAGCTCCCACGGCGATGGGGCAGCTGCACTATCCATCGGAACAGTCATCATCCATCAAATACACATCAGTTCGAATCCCTGGCATCAGAAAACAAAACCACCAATAAAACCCTAAATGATCGCTCAAAGCCTTATCCAATACCATATCATCAAAATCACCAACCAAAATCCTACATATCATCCAAACGATTAGGTGAAAACCTAGAAAAAAAATCTTACTAGTGGATCGGAATTCGACAAAAAACCCCAAAACCCGAAAGCCCAAACATAATCTATGAAATCGGGGCGGGCTACCGAACCCTAATCTTTGCACCGAACAAGAACGGGTAAATTTGCATCTATCTAAGCAACGTAAACAGCCCAGATCCCTCTGGGCCCGACCAAATTGAAGCCAAGGAACGCGAAAATCTGGGTCAAATCTGCGATTTCGTAGCGGAAACCGCCCAATCGGAAGGGTGCGGCGTCCGAATTTTGCAGAGTTTTGGGATTGGGAGGGGTTCGTACCTGCTCGTTGTTAAGACGCGAGAGAGAGAGAAAACGCGAGAAAGGGGGATTTGAGGGACGGAACGCTATTTGTTTTGAGAGGTCAAAAAGGCAGAACAGACCGGGGGGGGGGGGGGGGGGGGGGGGTGGTTGGGGGCGTCAGATGCTGCCAGTGGGACCCACCACAGGAGAGATTTTCGTTTGTTTTACGTGTCTTGGGGGGCAAGCTACGTGCTGAGGTGGCACCGTGGCAGGTGACGTGTCTTTGTTCAAACAGCTGTTCCATTGTCCGTTGGGAGAATAAAGAAAATGGTGCAGCTAGTATACCGTCTCTACTATAAGTCTCCGATACAAAACACTAAGGTTTTTAGGAAGAATATTCTTCCTCTCGTGTGCAAATCGTCACTTGAAATACCTATCACTCTCATATAAATACTTCATTTTTTACGCAGGTCTACGAGTAAATTAGATATTTATTAAAATTTAGGTTATTTTAATAAAATATAAATAATTTTTAATTCAAAAATCGAATATATGTGATGTTTGGTTTATTTATGAAGATAATTCAAAATTTTACAACTTTCTAAATATAATCAAGATCTAATTTGAATTAGATTAATGGATAAATCAAGAAACAAAAATTGTATACAATTTGGTCGCACAGAAATTGAGGAAAAAAATAAAAAAAATTCGGATGCCCGCAGCCTAAGCAAGCACCTTCTCTCCCTTCAAATAAAAAAAAGTACTCATATTTCAATATCTATATTGAAATTTTCCTAAATTTCATATATACTTGGCACACTATTGATAGTTATGCTTATCTATCGTGAAATAAGAGTATATGTGACGAAAAACTACATGGGTTTCATGCATATTCACCAAATTCTACTCAAATTTTGTTAATTTTTTTGTCAAAAGCAAAATAAGTTTCGTGGATTTATGTTGAAACCTATGTAAGTTTCAATAATTCTTGTTAAAACCCAATTAAGTTTTATGAATATATCTTGAAATTTTCTTTAGTTTCATATATATTTGACAACACTACTATCAATTATGTATCTATTATGAAACACGAGTATAAGTGATAAAATCTACATGAGTTTCATACATCTTCATTAATATCCATTCAAGAGTCCTATGTTCTTTGTCAAAATAATGCAGGTTTCATACATTTGTATTGAAATCTATGTAGGTTTTATGAGTTTATCTTAAAAGTTTCATAAGATTTATATATACTTAACAACACTCGTACCAGTTATATCTGTCTATCATAAAATATGAGTATGTGTGATGAAACATATAGGTTCATGTCTCTTCACCAAAATCCACTTAGGTTTCTTATTTTTTTTTGTAATAATAGAAGCAAGTTTTGTGAATTTGTAATGACCCATGTAGTTTTTTGGCGAGTTGTACTCGAATTATTTTTAGTTGTTAATTTGTTGATATGTCTATGTATAGACTTTACTAAATCAAGTTGCTCAATTCAATTCGCTCAAGATTCTATGTGAAACTTTTTTAAACATTAATAAAAATGCTAACTCGCAAGTAATTTGGAAGCAAGTTTATTAGACTTGGGGAAAAAGACTAATATTGCTTTTTGGAGAAAAAAATATTGTAGAAATGTAGAAATTAATATAACACATGCAATATTAAGAAAGTTGAGTTGCTCTATTAAAATTATATTAAATAAAAAAAATAGAATACTCACATGATCCATACAAGTCTTAAACCCAAGACCTTCTGGATGCCATTAGACAATATAACCAATAGGGCTAGTGCTCCTCTGTCGGAAAACTTGTTATAAGATCCCGCTATATGATCGGTTGGCTAAAACAAATCCCCTCCGTCGATGTATGAATTATCCAATGGTGCTCTTCATGATGCCATTAGACAATATAACCAATAGGGCTAGTGCTTCTATGTAGGAAAACTTATTAGGCTGACTCCAATTCATTAGTGTTTGAGCAGATTCCTTAGAGTAATATTTGGTACCACGTGTACGAAACGCCACTCGAAATACCCACCACTCTAATGCAAAGGTTTCTGGAGGAGACTCTTCGTACGGGCCCATGAGTAAATTAGATATTTATTAGAATATAGGTGATTTTAGTAAAACATAAATAATTTTTAATTCCAAAATCTAATGTAGATGATGTTTGATTTTCTATATGAAGATAATTCAAAGAGCTACAACTTTCTAAATATAATTAAGATCTAATTTGAATTAGATTAATGCATAAATCAAGAAACAAAAATTATGTATAATTTGATCGTGTCGACGATTGGAACCCGGGAGTCCTCTTGTCAAACTTATGCAAGAATGAGATGGGTTATGAAGGGAGCCAATCAGACAAGTACCAAGGTATTCAAAGTATCTATGAATTAGAGGCACATGAATTTATCTAGGTGTCGACGATTGGAACTATGGGTTCCTTCGTCGATCTTATGCAAGAAAGTAAGTGAGGAAAGATGAGACCAATCAGACAAGGTCTCAAGATATTCAAGGTATCTATGAATTTAAGACATGGGAGCAGGATTTATCCAGATTCAGGCCCCCTTTAAGCTAGGTAATAGCTCTACATCCTATGTGATTGATTATGTGGAAAAAAGGTTACAGAGAGATTGTTTACAGTGGGTAGCTAGCTAACCCTATTTGCTAAGCCTAGTCTTCTCTCTGTGAATCTGTTCGTCCCTTGATCCTCCCTTTGAAGGCCTTTTTGTACTTGTCGAAGGGGTTGCCGATTGTTCTCCTGATGGCATGCCCCACTATCTCTCTTACCCATCCAGAAGTGGCGGTAGTGAGGCCGTGGATGGCGGTTGCCGTGAATCATGGGTACATGGTGGTTTGAATAGTCTTGACCTGGTCATCGTAGAACAGTCTTACCGTCTTGACCTCCTTTGACGGTTACCTTGTCATGGACTCATGATTGTCTCGGGGTCAATCATAAGAACCAAAGTGAAGTAATGTTTAGGAGTGCCCGTGTAGTACTGCAACCACGGTAATGAAATTAGTTCTTGTATCTGTGAGAGTGAGGGCCATAGGAATTGCCTCCATGACCTTGTTGCTCTTAGATACAGCATAAAACATAAGCTCTGTGATAACAAATGTCTTGAATTTTGCATGAATTAGGTATGGTTTTTTGGTTATATCCAGAACGCCCTTGGATTACCCGATTTGCCTCTTTCCGGCCTTTGACGACCATAGTAAAAATTGCGACAATGGTCTCGGGCGACCACATAGCATTGGTGTGATCATTGAGGCCTAAAAGAGTAGCTAATAATCCTCGTCAGTTAGCCCCCGAATTTGAAGTGACAAAAAAGGCTTATCTAATAATGTGTCACTTCAAATCCCCATGCTATGTTGTACTGGCGGCAGCTGCGATGCACTTTGGGGAGCGAGCTGCAGGAACTAGAGGAGATTTCGAGACTTTTGCCTCAGGCCCGAGGCTTGGGAAGTCGAAGCGTCGCCTGAGGAGTCTATAAATAGTTGCCCACCTGTATTGGAAACTTCAACTTCTTCCTTAACATTTTTCTAAGTACAAAAAACTTTCCAGCTTCTTCGCTTCTGTTCTAATGGCGTCTCCCAGCCGAGAGTGTTCCAACGAGGGAGATGAGACGGAGTTTATCGGTCCTCAAGAGGTAATGCTCTCTTGGTAGTGTGAGGTTCTTTTTGTAGAATGTGACTCTTCATAAGGTTTATTGCCTTCTGCAGTCACCTGAGCGTTCGACTTTTTTGAGGAAACAAGTTGGAGACGATCTTGGGTTATCTGGTGGATCTCCATCAAAAAGGTTAATGTCTGATGCGTACTAGGCTTCATCCCAAGCATACCCATCCAGGGCCACACAAGCTTCGCATCATCCTTCCTTCTCAATGGAGGATGAGGAAGCTCTAGGCCCTGATGTGGCTCTGGCACAGCCCATAGCCACACAAGTTTTGCATCATCCTCGTCTCTCAATAGAGGATGAAATATCTTCGCCCTTGTCCTCCTCGGTAAGGATTTTCTAACTTTTTAGACCCGTTATGGTTGGTAGGTTTTTTCCTTAACATAAGTTGATGGCATCAAACAGAGCCATGATTCCCTGGAAGTGTTGGACAAGGTGAAGGCCGAGCTCCGAGCCCTCCAAGGGGAGCACAAACTCCTTGGGGAGAAGTATGCCCGGCGGGGGCTCGACTTGGATGACTTCTTCAAGTGCGTCGAGCGCTTGAAGGCAAGTTTTGACTGGGCCAGGGAACCACAAAGCTTGCTCGGCAAAGGGAGCAGCTTGTGCACGAGGAGAAGTACGCCATGGATGTAACCATCACCGGTTGTGGTCTCACTATGAAGGACACCCTCGCAAGACTGAGGGAGGTCGCAGGGCTTCTCAAGGCGTACGTGGTTGACTCTAAGAAGGACAACTTGTCACTGGAGGAGTCCTGCGTCCTGACCGCCAGCCAAACTGACTTCAATTTAGATGCAGTTAGGTCTAAGGCCGATCCTTAGTTGGGCCTCTTGTATTTTTGTGAATGAAGAAAATTTAATAAAGAATTAGTTTTCCTTATGCTGAATTTTCATTTTCTGTTTATGAATGTCGTCTAGTATTTTCTTAGACCGTTGTATTATCTCCTTCCTTAGCTTTTGGACACCATAGATGGTTATGAACATCGCACGTGATCACAGAATGACTATCGCAATCATGGAAAGGTAAGTGTGCTACACACGATCACTGAATAACTCGCGATCATGCTTATCGTAGCGTGGTTACGCGCGAACATGAGAGCAGCAATCTTTATCTGCTAGCCCCTGAAGTCGAAGCGAAAAGACTACGTATTGCTGGAAAAGGCATTTTCTCTGTAAAAAACTCATTTCAGCTTCTAAAAAGGTGACTTGTCAGTTCGACTTCCCGTTGAATGCATGCGGGACTGGGAGTGCGCGTGTCAGGTTTGTTTTGACATGCATTTAATGAGAAAAATAGCTTTTGCCGCGTGGCATGAACTATGGTGAAGGAATCGAGGGAAATGGTTTTTAAAACCCTTCGTCGCAAGCCCTAGCTTCCCATAGAGGCTTTATCGCAATTCTGAGCGTTAGCAAAGTTCCCGTGAGAGCTGAAAGTCGCAGTCCTCTATGTGTTTACCTAAAAAGTCCATCTTGATGGCGTGCTGGACAAAATCTAGCCACCGATCGGAGGAGAGCTTGTAGGCGTTGGAAGCTGATGGTTTTCTTCCCTCAAGGTCGCTGATACCATGGTGGCCTGCTAGGGAGGACGAAGAGTTCCTGCTGTACGGGAGGGTGAGTTGGATTTGTTCGAAGACATTTTACGATGCAGGTTTCATCTATTGGAGAGCGATTTTTTGCGAGAGGTTCTTGCCCATTTCTACTTGGAGCTGGTGAACCTGAATGCCAACTCTATGTTGATTCTTGCTACATTCCAACATCTGTGCGAGGCGTTTCTTGGTGTTTTGCCCAGTGTGGCACTATTCCGCCAGTACTCATTCCTGGCCATGTCAAAGGGTACGGCGGCACCGGGTTGTGTGTACTTTTGCCTGTGGGAGAAGAAAGACTTTCTCCCCTTTCCTTTGCGTGATTTGGTGCATAAATGGTACCATAGATGGTTTTATTGCACCGCGCCGGAGGAAAGTCATCTCTGGTTCGCCAATCGGCGGCCAAAGAAGAGCAATGAGAAAGATGTTGCCCCTACCCTTGATGAAAAGTAGAAGAGGCAAGTCCAGGCGCTGAGGTGCCTCATTGATGCGGGCTTGGCTGCCCGGGATGTGATCCTTGATTTTGTGAAAAATCAGGTCAATCCGTTGAAGAAGAAGGATCACCCCACATGGGAGATCAAGGCCAAGGAGGACGCTACAAGGTATGGTAGCCCTGGTACGTTGATGTGTTATTGTTTGTTAAATTCAACTGTTTTAGACGTATCGTTGAATACGTAATGTTGTCCAGAGTTGTCCCCTTCCGATGTCACAGTTAGAGCTAGTTATTTGCTGAAGGCTTTTAACCCGGTTGAGGAACGCGATCCAACTGCGTCGAGACCGGAGAGCTTGGTCGGGGGCGCTGATGATTTGTTGCAAGCGCGCTGAAAGGTATGTTTGCCAAAACGATTTGCGATGTTGATGTAAACCAACCAACAATTTACTTGGCTTATGTAGTTGGTCGAGGACCAGATGGCGAGGACGAAGCGGCCCCTGGGCAATGAAGGTCCTTCAGGCGGTTCCTCCAAGAGAGCGAGGACAACCCCAAAGTCCAAATAGCCCAGGGCTCCAGCCCCCAGTTTAGTAAAAGTTCCATCTACTGGGGCTTCCTTGCCCAAGGCAACAGTGACCAGTGCCAAAGCGACCGCGGTAAATATCTCTACCTCTTACGCCCCAGAAAGGAGAATGGGGAGTTATATTTTGCTTGTACAGGGGGAAGGAAGCAAGGAGGAGGACGACGAGACTCCCCTAATCCTTCGAAGGAGAAGGTTGGTGGAGCCGCCGAAGAAACCTGCGCTTAAGGCGTTGTCCTCGCTATTGCCTCCCCAAAGCGGTGTGTCGAGTTCCCGTAAACCTCTGGGACTCAGCATCAAGTATGGAGTTTAATAACTAACTAATTCATTGCGCTTAGGAGAAGATTGGTTTTGATCACGAAGTGGCTTTATAGGATTCCTTCGACTGTGGCTGTGACAACTGCAATGAATGTGACTGTGTCGGCCATGGTTTCTGGGGAGGAGGTTGCAATGAGAGTTGAGGCCGCCGTGCACGGTTGCGCAGTAGATCCGGCAGCGACCGATGAAGGCGTTGAGGCTACTGATGCTGCTCCACCACCGGGCGACCTAGAAGTCCTAGTGCATATCCTTGGTGAGGTGGTGCCAGATATTGCGAACACTGAGGTCTGCAGGGACGGTGATACCGAGGTCGCGGCGGTGGCTAGGATATCGGGGGTAGATAAACAGGCAGAGGTTTGTCCTGCTCTGTTGGTTACGGGGGCTGTATAGCCCGTGGACCTCCAGCATTCTGCTTCGGAGAGGCAGACGCTTGAAGTTTCAACCTCTTGTAGCCCAGGCAATGGGTCTGAGAGGTCATTCTCTGGCTTTTTGGAGGTAAGTAACATATTTATCCCATGCCAATCCTATTGGGTTGTCTTTTGTGTGACCTTATGTTTGTCGCAGGATCCTATTCGCAGCGCAGCCATGATTGGTCGGCTGATAGAACTGTCGACGATTCGGACTTGGGGTTCTTAGTCGAATTTGTGAGTTGTGAGACCTTTCAGGGTGTCCCTCCGGGAAGGGATGATGAGCCAGAGTCGGTTGGAACACAGAGAGATTTATACAGGTTTGGGCCCTCGATGGTGGGAGTCATAGCCTATGTCATGTTGTGATTTCACTATGTGTAGGAAAAAGGTTACAAAGTTATGGAAAAGATCATCACAGGCGAAGATCTTTTCCTTGTGGTTATCTAGAAAATGACTAAACTAGCCTATGGAAGCTTGCTATTGTCGATTTCTGGGATCTGTTCTTGATGTGTTATCCAGGATGTGTTATTTCGGATCTCTCTCGTCTGGTGCATTTGCTTACCCTTTTATACTGGTCGAAAGGGCGCCAATGCTCAACGGCTTCGAACGGTTGCTCGGGTGTAGTTTCAGCAACTGCACTTAACTTCCACGCAAGCTTAACACGTGCAATTAAGGAATAACCGCATATATTAACCTCATGGCAGTTGTCTTCATACGTGGAAGAATCTTCGTGATACTCGGGATATGCTCATACAGAGTGCTAAACAATTCCCAGGTCACTCAAGTCGAGAGTAGTCCCTGACCCTCTGACCGCGCACTGTCCGCGCCCTCCTGATCGCGCACTGTCTGCGACCTTCTATCCGCATATCGCCTACGGGCTTCTGACCGCGCACTGTCTGCGGCCTGATGATCGCGCAAAGCCTGCGACCATGTGTCCGCTTTTCTCAAGCTATATGAGATCGCATCAACGGACACTTACCTGGTTCGAATCTGTCTTGAACCAGACTTGCATTTATTCTGAACTAGCTCAGGTAACAATCCTCGTCAGCTAGCCCCCAAATTTGAAGAAAACGAAGGGACATATTTACTTCAAATTTAAACCTTACATCGGATAAGTGACCCGATGCGTCAACTCCTCCACTTAGTGGCGCACTAAGTGTGGCGGTTTATTTCCCGAGACGGACTCTGGGTTGTATTTGACAGGTAATAATGGCACCGTGGAATTGTCTTTTAACCTGAGATAAAACTGTAAATGTTTTAAGAGCTCGAGGCATTCAAAAATGAACCGTACCCCAAATACCGAAGCCTCTCAGCCTAAAACTTCACAATTTTTTTCCCGGCTAAGTCTTTTTCCAAAGCTATCCTCCCTTCTCTTTTGTTTTCACCCCAATGGCAGATAATGACTCCAAGAACGTCATTGAGATTGAGAGTGATGAAGAGGAAGTGACACTTGAGCTCGCCCAGGACTTCCAGAAGGTAAGTCTCCTATGGACCTTCTGGTTCAAGTTGTCATCTTATGTTCTGATCATTTTCCGAACGCTTTTGGAAATTCACAGACGACCGAAGATCTGGTTCCTCCAAGGAAGAAACCCAAGGTTGACGAGGGATCTTCTAGCGGCACAAGGGTTAGGGATGCATCATTGCTCTCTCTTCCTTTGGCCCCTATAGTTCTTCCTGTCTATGCAAATCGGCAGGTCGAACCTTCATCTCCACCTTTGGAGGTTCATAATAATCCTTCAAAGCCGCCTTCTCAGCTTTCTCCATTGCGATCAAGCAATCCCCGTCTTTTGACGGGTTATCAATTTTCTGGTTGGAAGGCTGCACTTCTGCGACCAGATGATCCTCAACTTGCGTTGGGGAAGCAATTTTCTCGTGGGAAAGTTGCACTTCCACGATCTGACAATTCCCGACTTTTGTCGGGTGATCTACTTTCTGGGGAAAATACTTCATCCTCTCACTTGCGAGGATTGGTAATTATTTTCATCTCTTTTGCTGGTCGTTTTAACTTGTAAAACTAACACATGTATGTGCAGGAGACGAAAATTGTTGGAGCCCCCAGCGATCAGCCTGCTGAGATCCAACCTCTTTCCCTTGAACAAACTCTCCAGAAGGAGAAAAAAGTTCTGGAGAAGAAGACCGAGGAGATGTCTTTGGCCATTCTGCACCTGGCAAAATGTTTTGATAGATCCCACGAAGAGGCGCACCAATTCCACTTGGAGAGGGACTATGCTCGTCAACAGCGAGAACTCTCTGATACGATCAGGAATAGTAGTGCTTCTCTGATTCGGGACGATGTAGATAGGCTTAGAGTAGTCGCTAGTTCTCTTGGGGCGGTCAGTGTAAATCCTACTGACACCAACATGTCCCTAGGAGAACTTTGTAAACTTCTCTTAGATCAGGTCGATGTTCTGGTCGCCTGTATCCCTTTTGTATGCAAGGAATGTCAGAAATAAAGATTTCTTTTACCTTACATAACTTGCCATAAGAGTTAATTTGAATTAAAACCCTTCATAATCTCTGTGCGAAAATATGGTCACAAATAATGTCTTCACGACCACACATACACAGGTAAATCTGAGGTAACAAGTCTTTCGATCAGAAATGAACTAATATGTCATATCGCGTCCAGTACTGGTACTGCGATCAGAACCAATGCCGCGATCAGAACTGAAATCCGATCAGAACTGACATCGCGATCAGAACTGAAGTCGCGATAACATAATGTTCTAACCGGACAATAATCGTCTGTATTGCGATTATCCACTTGCAGCGATCACAGAATGGCATTGTGATCAATACATGAAAAATTAACTTGCAAAAAACATGAAGGATAACTTCCTCCAAAAATTTTTGTAACATTTTCACGTCCTTATGTGCACCCTAGCCCCCGAATTCGAAACAAAGACTATAAAAGTATATTTTGTTTCGGATTCACTGTGGGGAGTGCATAACGAGTCTCTCGAGAGAAGACACCCATTATGGGAAATGAATAAAGTATTCAATGGAACGTTGCCTCGAGCATATAAAAGGAGAAGGTAGCTTCTTGAGGAAGCCACACAACCGGAAACCCTTCCTTAGAACCTCCACCGCACAAAACCCTCATTCCTCATTCTCCATCGCCTCCAAAATCGCCACCTTTCCTTCTGATCCTTTGCAAGAAATGGCCCCTGGAGCCGATCTGTTCACCACATAGAAGAGAGTCTGGTGGCTCTAGAGAAAGAAGAGATTCTCCCTCCGCGGTTGCTGATCAATTGGCGGCCAGCGGAGAAAGACCAAGAAATCCCAATGGTCCAAGAGGGCGAGTTGGTGGTTTTTGAGGAATACCTGCGTTGCGGGTTCCGATTCCCTGAAAGCCAATTTTTGAAGGGAATCTTGGAGCACTATGGGTTGGAGTTGGTGAACCTCCACCCAAATGCTGTCCTCATCCTGGCGATTTTTCAGCATTTGTGCGAAGCCTTCGTCGGAGTGCTCCCAAGCGTGGAGCTCTTCCGACGCTTCTACTACTCGGCATGGTCGAAGAGCGCCAATGCCGCCGGATGTATTTACTTCCAGATAAGAGAGAAGAAAGAGTATCCCTTCCCACCCCTCCGAGATTCCGTTCATGGGTGGTACCAGAAGTGGTTCTACTGCACCCCGCCGTCGGAAAGCGGGTTATGATTTGAGAACTCTCGCCCGGAGAAATCCAGCGAATTGGACTCTCTTCCTACTCTGAGTGCGGAGCAGAAGAAGCAGGCCCAAGTGATTCTTCTCCTAGTCCAACAAGGACTAACTACTCGTGACATCATTCGCGACTTTGTGAAGAATCGGGTGAGCCCCCTGTGCGAAAGGGCTCATCCTGCTTGGGAAATCCAGTCCATGGCGGACAGCACCTTGGACTATAATAACGGTACGTCTTCCAATCAACAAAACATGCATTTCTTCTGAAAAAATGTCGTGTTTGCTAACTTGCTTGCTTGTGACACATCTCTGCCTTAGTCCGAAATCGAAAAGCAGACAAATTACCTCCTCAAGGCGTACAGCGCCGATGTGGAGGGAACCAGGGGATCGCCTCGCCCCCAGAGCTTAATCAATGCCAGTGACGACCTCAAACAGGAGCGCCGAAAGGTATGGACTTTCCCAACAAGCCCTGTTTGTAGATCATTTGCACGTCTTGTATTAACCAGGATATTGAAATGACATAGCTTCTGGGGAAGTTTGCCGAGGCGACACGTCCAAGCGAGGACGTTGGTCTCCTGGGGAAACCGGCTACGAAGAGGGTGAAGAAGATCTCTTCGAAGCGTGGGGCGAAGGAACCTGCTCCCAAGAAGTCCAAGAGGATTCTGGGAGAGGCCTCCTCGCAAAAGACTCCCCTTACCACGAAGAAAGTGGCGGTAAGATATGTTGGATCTAGGTAGATCTAAGTATCTAGGTTTTGATGATTAATGACGATTTGGATAAATCCATGATGATCAAATTTAATCTAGAGAATGTTAGTTTTGTTGATCAAATGACAACTTAGATAAATCCTGGTTTAGCACAAGTGAATTGAATTGATTATTGGTAAACCCTGAATTGGATGTTTCCTCAGTTGCGGGTTTGATATTGATGCATATGTAGAGGATGAGCTCAGTGGTTGCATGCATCAAGCTTGTGCAAATTGGTTAATTGAGATGTGATATGTTAAATCCTGAGGTTGATGACTCCAGTTATGGATTTGATATCGATACATATGTTGAGGGAGAGCTCATCACTTTGTTCATTTGATTTGATTGATCTCATGTCATGTTGGGGGAAATCTCCACGAGACTAAGTCCAGGTAAGAAGTTGCGCCATTTGCCCGGGGACATGGCCCCCGGTGCCCGTCCATGGCTCCCGGTGCCTATCCGGGGCGCCGCCTTTTTCCCGGGGACATGGCCCCCAGTGCCTGTCTCGGGCGCCGCCATTTGCCCGGCGGTAAGGCCCCCGGTGCCTGTCCCGGGCGCCACCTTTTGCCCGGGGACATGGCCCCCGGTGCCTGTCTTGGGCGCCGCCTTTCGCCCGGGGACAAGGCCCCCGGTGCTTGTCTCGGGTGCCACCTTTTGCCTGGGGACATGGCCCCCGGTGCTTGTCCCGGGCGCCGCCGTTTGCCTGGGGACAAGGCCCCCGGTGCCTGGCCCGGGCGCCGCCGTTTGCCCGGGGACATGGCCTCCGGTGCCTGGCCCGGGCGCCGCCTTTCGCCCGGGGACATGGTCCCCGGTGCCTGTCCCGGCCGCCGCCTTCGCCCGGGGACATGGCCTCCAGTGCCTGTCCCGGGTGCTGCCGTTTTGACCGGGGACATGGCCCCCGGTGCCTGTCCCGGGCGTCATCGTCCTTCCGGGGATAGGAGCCCCTGATCCCACGTCACGCACGGGTCGCGTGACAAGCGCCTCGGGAATCAGCGGCCACCTGTCAAGCATCCGAGGCACCTGGCCGGGAGAAGGACGTTGCTACCCCTCGATCCGACGGTAGCACCCGGGGTAGTTTAGTCTTTTTGCTTCTTTTGGGGCTATATAAGTCCTTGTACCCCCTATTGTAAGGACAAGTTGCTCATTATTGCTAGAATAGCCATTCTCACAGGTGTGCTCCGGAAGCCTCTCCCCGAGAGAGCTTCCCCAGCCGACTCTGGTCGGGAGCACGCCGACAGGACTGGGGCCCCCACCGGGACCCGAACCTGTATAAACCCTCGTGTCATTTTTCGTGCTTGTCCGGCGGGGGAGGACCGGTCACCCGGTCAGCCCGCGTCGCGTTTTCTTCGCTAGGATAGTCCACAAAACCTGCCGGGGTGTTCGTAACACCACAACAGTTGGCGCCGTCCGTGGGGACTCGTGACGAGACGCCATGGCTCCCCCAAGAACAAGGGCCCGCACCCTTCCCGGTGACGCCAGTCCCGGAGACCCAGCGCCACCCGTCTGGGACACGACTGTCCCGGAGCTTCTGCCCGAAGGCGGCCAGACCCAGGTACCGCCTCCCACCTTCCCTCTTAATTTAGGTGGTTCGACCTCCGGGTCAGTCCCGGTGGCTGCGGTAGCCTTGGCCGGGACTAGCCTCCCCCCGACGGCTCCCCCGGCTCCCCGGGACGCCCTGCTTGAGGCTTTAGTGGAGGGCCAGCTCCGCACCCAGCGCTCTATGGATGAGTTACTCCACGTGTTGGCGCGGCCACCGGCCCCCACATACGCACAATACCCATACCCAGGGCCTATGCCCACGTTTATGGGTCACTCGGTGGCCCCTCCGGTCTCCGGAGGCCCGGCCGCCCCATATGACCCCTCCGGAGGGTACCCTCTCTCGGCGGGTCATACATCCAGAACCTTCCCGGTGCCGGGGGGTTACTTCATGCCCGGGCCCTTCGCGGCACCGGGGGGATATCCTGTTCCGTGCTCATTCCCGGGGCCGGGGGCCCATTACATGCGGGGGGTTATCCCTGCGCCGGGAGCCAGTCCCGCCCCACGTGTCGCGTTTACCGCACCGGGGGTGGTCAACGGAGCAGCTCCCGTGCCTCAGTGGACCTCCCCCGCAGCGGCGCCCCGGCTCCGGACGTCACCGCGGGGGGTCCCTCTTCCTCGGTTTCGGATAATACAGGGGCTTCCCCCTTTCCGGTTCCAAACGTGGCCGCGGGCGCCCCCTCCCCGATTCCAGATGATACAGGGGCTTCCCCCTTTCCGGTTCCAGGGGTCTTCGTAGGGGGCTCCCCCTTGCCGGCCCCGGTAGCGTCCAGGCCGGTAGCTACAGTGCATGAGCTCCCTCCTCCCCCGGGGCCGCCCCCGAAGGTGCCCCCGGAGGACCAGGTCCGCTTCTCCCGGGAGGAGGTCGAGAGAATGCGCACGGCTAAGAGTGGGGAAGAGCTTCCCCCAGGTCGCGGACGCGGAGAGCCTCGCTCCCGCATCGGCCGGGGGAAGAGACCCGCCGAAGAGCCAACCTCTCTGGGGGAGAGCCCGGACATCTGGGAACTCAGCCCCTGCTCGGAAGAAAAGCGTCGTTACCGCCACACCGGCGGACCTTTTGGGTTGCTTCCTGACTCCGACAACGAGGGCGCGTCCCCCGTCAAATGGGACAGTGACCGAGACTCTCCCCGGGAAGTGCAGGGGGCTAATCAGCCCCTATGCCGTAGACTTCGGTGCATTCGGTGGCCGCGGCCTTATCGCCCGCCGCACATCGAGCACTATAACGGTGAGGCCGATCCTTATGAATTTGTGCAGGTATACTCCACGGCCATCTCGGCGGCTGGGGGGGACGAGACAGTGCAATGCAATGTGTAACACCTTGGTTTTGGGGGTGAAAAGTTTTTGCATAAAATCCTGCATGCATGTATCCCTGTAGCAGTAGCCAGATCAGCTAAACCCTAATCTCTCCCAAACCCTAAAAATCTTCAAATCTATTCTCTAGATCCAGATCAAGATCTGACCATTCAGATTTAACCCACTAGTTATTCTGAAGATAAAAGTCTTCAGGAGCCAGATTGAATTCTAACCCTAACTCCCAGTATCTAAGTCTCTTTCTGTTTTCGAAAACAGGAAATTCAGATTTATCCTAAGTACCCCAGATCCCAGATAACTGAGTTATCATGGTTTAACCCTATCTAGACTCATGTATCTTTTGGAATATGTTCCTAGGTTTACCCTCAACTTACTCCAAAAAGTTGGGAACCAGATTGTTTCATCTAAACACTTTTCGCAGTTTAGCCCAAATTTTACTGCGAATAAGTCCTTTTCTGTTACCTGGAAGCCTGAAAAGGCTAAAATTCACAAATCAACTCCAACCTCAGAATTTCTTCAGGGAACACCTCCCAAATGCTATTTGATACATATTTCCCTTCTGTTTAAACTTCAAAATCTCTCCCCAATCACCAGAATTCAAGATCGACAAAATCCAGATCTATTTTACCCTAATTTTACCCTATTTTCGAAAATAGGTGAAATCCCTCAAACCTTATCAAATTTTCTCCAGATTTGAGCTAAATGAGTATTAATAGAAATATTATACTCATCCATGAAATCAAATTCCAAATTAAACCTCTTTAAAACCAGATTTACAAATCAGTCCACTCTTCAACCGAAATCATCACAATTATGCCCCTGATCGACCAGAACAGTGCAACCGACCAGCTGCTGTCTTCGACCAGCGCTTGGGACTTCGACCACGACCTGGAACAGCGCACGAGCACGGGAGCCTTCGACCTCGAGCGCGCCACTGCTGGTTGCTTCGCCTGCCGCCGCGTGTGTGCTCGCCATTTGCCACTGTGGATCTTCTCCAGCGAGGATCGCGACCAGCTGGTTTCTCCCGTTTGCACGCCACCGGCAACGGCTACAGCAGGAAAGCATAGCCACGTGGAGAACTCACCGCGGCCAGCCATCAGTTCGCCTTCACATCGCAGCAGCTCCAGCTGCAAAAGCCCTCACGGCCGCTGAACCGAGTCGTTTCGCCGCCTGTCTTCGCCGTGAAGTCGCATCCCGTCTTTTCCTTGCCGGCTACAACTCCCCGAGCATTTTCCAACCGTTGAGAGCCTCCAGCCACGCCTATATAAACCCACCAGAGCTCAGCTTTACTCCTTACACTCCAAAACACCAGAAAACCAGCAGTTCACTGTGTCTTCTTCTTCTCCGGTGAGCAGCAAAGAGGGAGCTTCGGTGCTAGCTTCAACCACTGCTTCCTTCTTCAATCCAACACCCCCAGTGAGTTTCCCTCGTCCCCTTCATGCTTCTCGAGCTTGGAATTTAGTTTAAACACCTTCAGTCGCCGGCGATTTCCTTTTCTCTCCAGTAGCTCCGGCGAGCAATTAATCCTCAACCAGATCGATTCGACCTTCGAGCCAGTAATCAAATATGCTCAGTAGACCTTGCTTAACATCCCTAAGCAACCAAAATCGACAGATTTCCTGATATGTGAAAATCCCCAAATTGGAACCTTGCATGTTCACTGAACTTACTGTTTAAGCTTTCCTGGTGCACCTCTAGCCAATCTAACTTCACCAGTATGTTTCTAATACCCTAGAGATCATGTACAAGCAAGGAATTGAGTTCATTTGCCCTAAATCGAAAACCCCCAATGTTCATGTCATCTCCTTCTGCTCCAGTCGCCGGCCGTCGATTCCGGCCAATCCAGCCCTAGCCACTTTGCCATTTAGATGTTTTGGACCATTCTGAGCAACTTTGTCTTCTATCACGACTTCTAATTCGGCCTAGATTGTGAGATATAGCCATGCCCTAGTTACTGCACTGTTTATGTTGCATGTGCTCCAGGCCAGTCAACTTCTTTGCCGGTTTTCATCACTTTTCGGCCATCTCCTGCCCTAGATCCTGTTGAGACATTTGTTCCTGTTACAAATGTCTAACTACCAGACAAAGTGTTGCATCATTTGGAGCCCTAGATCAAAAGATATGGCAAACCCTAATTTCTGGCCATGTCAACTCTATGTCAAACTATGCCAGCCAGTGGTATTAGCCCTGTTCACCCACCTCTGGTCATGCAAACCAAAAATTACCTTGTCAAACAGTTGCTTCACTACCTTGTGCATCATATGCTTGAATAAAAACCCATTTTGGCTACTAGAAACTGTTCAAACCATGTCAATGCCATTCTTGGGCATTGTCAGCCTATGTCAGCCAATGGCATTGGGCCATTTTGACCCCATCTGGGTATGCAAACTGAACATAACTTTGTCCCTTAGACTCCTGATGTTGTGATCTACATTTTATTCTACTGTCACAACTTGAGTTGAGCCCTCTATCATCCATCGACCCTATGTCGATGCCTTGAACCGAATGTCGACCTAAAGGCGTTCGCTGTTTTTGAGCGAACCAGCAGCAGCCTTGATATCATTCTGATATTTTGGAACATTTGGAACCTTGTAAACCCTTGTCAACTAATCTTAACCTTGGTTTCCATAGTTTAACCCTAATCGCTTCCAAATCTTGTATCGCCTAAGTGTTTCTCCTTGCATTATCGCATATAGTGGAATAGTAAGAGTAGGATTGATTGTAATGCCTGTTTGCTTGTTTGATCCTTGTTCAGAGCAAGAGTCCGAGTTCGAAGACTTCGTCGCAGACCCGACATCAACTGCTGTTTCTTACGACGCGGAAGGTAAGTCATATTCTTGAACATCTTGAACCTATATTTTATGAATCGCTAGAATATACCTTGATTATAAAATAATAATATTGCATGAGAAAGATTGAGAATAGTTGAATTATGAAATGGCAGCATCAGGCTGATGCCTGTGAAATGTGAATTGATCAAATAATGAGCCATGAACTAATATATTATGTATATTTATATTCATGAAATAAAACCCCTAGCCGTGACCAGTATTTTGGTATGAAATGGTAAAAGCACTGGAGGTGCTTGGTCGCACAGGATGTGCCAGCACTGGAAGTGCATGGATTGTGGTATGAGCTGGTCACTGGCATATAAGGACCTAGAACCTTGTGTTGTGCGTCTGGTGGCATGATTAACGTGCTGACCGCAAGCCTGGTATGGGACAGGCCTGAACAAGTAGTATGTGGATCACACATGAAACCCCTATATGACAAACTCACGATTAACACGGGGTACGCTCCAACACATATCACAGGATGTGATCATGCACGCTGACCCTGAGGGGAAGACGCCAATTAGTGGGGGTTGTGAAACCCTGCCACAACTGTGGTTTGCGTGAAGAAAACCACGGGGTCTGGGGTGAATTGTGTGTGAAACATGGCAAAAGTTCTTGTTATCCCCACCTTGCCACTCACAGTATGAAGTGAGTCAGGGGTCCAATCCTTGTGATAGGAAGGGCATGAAAGTGGATATATCTTGCGGGTAAATTGGTACCCCTCTGCAGAGTTAAAAATGTATTCGAATACTTCGTGCTCCCGAGTTTTAGGAGTATGCCGCGGTGGATTAAATCCACGGGGTGTGACACAAGTATTGTTTTATAAATTAAAATTTGTTAAGTCAAGATTACCCAAATGACATGTGTTGTCATGATAAGGGGTGCTGCCGTGGGCTGTCATGTGTTGACGTGTCGCAGTAGTACCATAATTTAGTGATCATGTGATATCTAAGAGGCATGTGGATTGTGCCCTAAGTATATGAAATGCTGCCATGAGCATGAGATTCGAAAAGCTTGGAAGAAAAGTATTTGTGGAAAAACCCTCTCACCTCTTTCCCTCAATAGCATAGGATCATGTCATCTCTACTATACGTATCTCTACTCTTACCTATGACTTGCTGAGTACGTAAGTGCTCACCCTTGCAACTTATCAACAATAGATGGAGTGCTACAATACCAAGACGAAGGCTTGGAAGATTTCGTGGATCCAGAAGGAAGAGAGCCAGTTCTGCCAGAACCCTGAAGTGTGCTGTTCTGCCGTCAACTTCTTACGACTGTGGGGGTTTCGCCTAGCTTCCGCCGAGTAGTTGTCTTTTGTTTTAATTAGACCATTTGTGCCGTGAAGGCATTGTATTACTCTTGTTGTACCAGGCCAGCAGGCCATACTGTTATCAATGATATTTTGTAAGTTACTCTGCTGCAATGAACTCCTGTGCTTGAATTATCTTGGGAAGTCAGTGGTATGTATGTATGAGGCCAGCTGCAGCGAGCTAGGTCTCCACGGGAGTAGTCGTGGTACCCTGTGCGGGGCGCGACACAACGTCTTCCCCCTCTACCTCACCGGGATCACCCGCTCTTGGTTCTACAACCTGAAGGCCAGCTCCATCAAGTCTTTCGCGCAGCTCAAGCGTGAGTTCTACGCGAACTTCCAGGGGAACTACGTGCATCCCCTGGATTCTTCGCAGCTATACACCGTCCGGCAGAGGACGGGGGAGACCATCCGCAGCTTCTTCAAGCGCTTCGCTCAAGTGAAGAGCAAAGTGGCTCACGTCCCCGACTCTACGGTCATCGAGGCATGCAAGAGCGGGATCCTCCCGGGAGAGCTCCACCGGAGGCTCTCCCGAAGCTGCCCCTCCTCCGCCGACGAGCTCTTCAATGTACTCGAAAAGTACGCTCAGGCGGAGGAGGATGACCTCTGAAAGAAGAGCCAGGGGGCCCCCGCCCCCGCCGACCGGGGGGCCAGGGACCCCCTCAAGCGCCCTAGGCAGGGGGGCCGTAACGAGCCACGGCCTCGGGATACCTTTGTCCTCTAGGGCGGAGGCGGCTCGCGCGACCCCCCGAGGGGCAACCGCCCCTTCCCCAAGCCGAAAGGCCGTGGGGGAGGACAGTCTTCCCACGGTCGGGAAGGCCCCGCGGGGAGGAGCAGGGAAGGACCGTGGTGCACCTTCCACGGGTCCAGTACCCATGCTACCTGAGAGTGCCACTAGCTGCTGCAGCACTTCATGGAGTTCCTCGACTAGCATGGGCAGGGGGGGGACTCCGGCCTCCTTACCCCCTCAGTCGGCTCTACCGGCCCTTCCTGCTCCCGCGGGGGGTCAGCAGGGGCAGACGCGGGAGGGGGAGTCGTCGGAAACTCTCCCCTTCCAAACTTCCCAGTGGCGTGTCAACGTCATCGTGGGAGGGTCCGCCTCCGGGCTGGACTCTAAGCGCCAGCGTAAGGAGTACGTGCGCGAAGTCAAGGTGGTGGGGGTGCTGCACACGTCTCCGCCACCCAAGTGGTCGGACATCCCCCTCACCTTCACGGCGGAAGACGCGCGCGGGGTTCACTTCCCCCACGACGACGCGCTCATCGTCTCCGCCACCATATACAACTACCACTTGGCCCGCATCCTCGTGGATGGCGGGAGCTCTGCCGATGTCCTCTACCTGAAAGCCTTCAGGGAGATGCAGGTGGATGAGAAGCTTCTGCAGCCCGCGGCAGGGCCCTTGCAACGATTCGTCCCGGGGAAGGCGATCCACCCCGTGGAGAAGGTGGATCTCCCCATGACGTTTGGCACCTCGGAGAACTACCGGACCGAGATGGTCCGATTTGACGTGGTGGACCTCCCCTCCTCCTACAACGTGATCATGGGGAGGACCACGATCAACCGCCTGGGGGCCGCAACCCACCAAAACTACCTATGCATGAAGATCCCCGGGCCGCATGGCGTGATCACCGTCCGGGGAGACCAAGACGTGGCCCAAGCTCTGTATGAGCGCGCCGCCACAACGATCGGGAGCGTCAACATCATCAAGACACCGGGGGGAGAGGTCTCTCCCCTGGAATCAGACGTCATAGTGATACCTCCCGGGAGGCCCCTCCCCAAGCCGCGTCCGAAAGGGGGCCTCCGGAAGGTCCCGTTGTCCCTGAATACCTCAACCGCGCCTGCCCCAAGGACAACTTCCCACTCCCGCGGATTGACCAACTGGTCGACTCCACCACGGGGTGCAAGTTGATGAGCTTCCTGGACGCCTACTCGGGCTACCATCAGGTCCGGATGGCGGAAGGGGACGAGGAAAAGACGAGTTTCATAACTCCCCTCGGAACCTTCTGCTACGTCCACATGCCCTTCGGGCTGAAGAATGCGGGAGCGACCTTCCAGCGCCTCATGACACTGGTCTTCAAAGACCAAGTCGGCCGCAACGTCGAAGTCTACATGGACGACGCGGTCGTCAAAAGTCCCCGCGCAGCCGCCCACGTCGACGACCTACTGGAGACCTTGCGCAACCTCCGCGTGTATGGGTTGAAGGTTAACCCGGAGAAGTGCGCCTTTGGCGTGCGCGGGGGGAAGCTCCTGGGTTTCCTCGTATCCCAACGAGGCATAGAGGCAACCCCCGAAAAGATCCGGGCGTTCCTGGACATGCCCCCACCGCGCTCCGTCAAGGACGTTCAGCGACTCGCCGGCTGCTTAGCCGCGCTGAGCCACTTCGTCTCGAGGTCAGGGGAACGCGGCCTCCAATTCTTCAAGATCCTCCGGGGGCTCGAGGGGTTCGGTGGACCCCCGAGGCCCAGGAGGCCTTCGACGACCTCAAGAAGTACCTCACAAGCCCTCCAATGCTCGTGAGCCCATCCCCCGAAGAGCCCTTGCTCCTCTACCTTGCCGCAACCCCGGTCGCCGTGAGCGCGGTATTGGTGAAGGAGCAAGGGGGCAGCAGTGCCCCATGTACTACGTGAGTGAAGCCCTCCAAGGGGCGAAAACTCGGTACACGGAGGTGGAGAAGATCTGCTACGCCCTCCTGATGGCGTCCCAGAAGCTTCGCCACTACTTCCTGGGACACCCCATCACCGTCCCGTCGTCCCTCCCCCTGGGGGAGGTGCTGCGGAACAAAGAGGCCACCGGCCGGATTGGGAAGTGGGGGGCCGAGCTCGCCCCTTTTTCCCTTTCCCTCATAGGCCGCTCCGCCATCAAGTCACAGGTCCTCGCCGACTTCGTGGCGGAGTGGACTCCTGCCTCCGGACCCGGGGACGAAGACCTCCCGGCGCCTCCCCGACGCAGTGACAATTGGACACTCATGTTCGACAGGTCGCTGTGTCTCGCCAGGGTTGATGCGGGAGTAGTCCTCCGGAGCCCCGAGGGGAAGGAACTCGAGTACGCGGCGTGGCTCGAGTTCCCTACAACCAACAACGTCGCCGAGTACGAGGCTTTGCTCCTTGGGTTGCGCCTTGCGCACTCCCTGGGGATCCGACGCCTCCCAGCTCGTAGTTTTCCAAATGGACAAGTCTTACCTGTGCCATGACGCAAACTTGAGTCTTTATTTGTAGGAGGTGAGAAAGATGGAGAGGCACTTCGACTGTCTCGAGGCTCGGCATATCCCGAGAAGGGACAATGACTAGGCCGACGCCTTAGCCTGGGCAGCTAGAGCCCGGGAATCGCTCCCCAAAGGGGCCTTCCTGGAGATCATCGCGAAGCCTTCGGTGACCTCCCCGGACGCGGCCGACGAGCCTCGTGTCCCGGTGGTCGCCGAGATCACCCGGTCTCCGTAATGGATGGATCCCCTGATCTCCTTCATCAAGGGGGAGGGGGACCCTCCCAACGAGACCGAGGCTAAGCGCCTCCGGGCCAGAGCTCGGGCATACCTCCTGCTGGAGGGGAAGCTGTACAAGCAGGGGGCTTCCGCTCTCCTCCGTTGCCTCCCACGGCCGGAGGGACTCCAGCTTCTCGAAGACATCCACGCGGGGAGCTGTGGCTCTCACCTAGCCCCCCGTGCCATCGTGGCCAAAGCTCTCCGGCAAGGCTTTTACTGGCCCACGGTGATGCGCGACGCGCGAGACCTTGTCTCCACGTGCGAGGCTTGTCAGAAGATGGCCAAGGGTTCGAACCTCCCCCCATAGCGCTGCAGACTATCCCCATCACTTGGCCCTTCGCGCGCTGGGGGATGGACCTCTTAGGACCCTTCCCCCCAGCGCCCGGAGGATACAAGTATGCGGTGGTCGCGGTCGACTACTTTACAAAGTAGGTAGAGGCGGAACCCTTGGCCAGCATCACGTCCCAGGCTGTCCAGCGGTTTTTCTGGAAAAACATCGTTTATCGTTTTGGTGTCCCCCGGGAAATCACAGTTGATAACGGGACTTAATTCGACTCGGCTTATTTCCGGGAATTCTGTGAAGGACTGGGGCTCGTCATCCACTTCGCCTCAGTGGCCCATCCCCAGAGCAACGGGGCTTTTGAGAGGGTCAACGGCATAATCCTACAAGGGTTACGCCGACGACTCGAGCAAGCCGCTTCTAAGCGGGGTGTATGGGCAGAGGAGCTCCCCAACATCCTCTGCTCCATGCGCACGACTCCGAGCTAGGCGACGGGGCGTACTCCCTTCTCCCTGGTCTACGGGGCCGAGGCAGTCCTCCCCCCGGAGGTTTGCTTTCGGTCGCTGCGAGTCGAACTCCTAGACGGAGCTACGACCGCAGCATACCAAGCCAATAAGGCGAATCAGCGGCTGGAGATTGATCTCGTGGAGGAGGAACACGATCGAGCGCTCCTCCGCCACGCCATCTACGAGCGCGAGATGGCGCGCACATACAACCAGCTCGTGCGCGAGAGGGCTTTTCGTCTTGGGGACCTTGTCCTCAAGCGCGTCACAGACCCCCAAGCCCAGGGCAAGCTCTCCCCCAAATGGGAGGGCCCCTACAGGATCTCCGCGGTCCTGGGCTCGGGGGCTTACAAACTCTCCAACCTTCAAGAGCAGGAGCTGAAGCACACATGGAACTTGCGTTTACTTCGCAAGTTTTACGTCTAGCCTACACAGGCCCATCCCCTCCCCCAGAGCGATTACACCGGAGGGGGAAGGGGGACCTTGTACTTACTGTCCCCTCCCTCGGAGCGATTGCGCCAGAGGGGGAGGGGGGACATTGTAATCACCGTTCCGTCCCCCGTCGCGACTTCGTGGGGGGAGGCGTTGTATTTTGTTTCATTGTTAATACAACTGGATCTTTTCTTCAACTCTGTCTCAATGCAGGTTCTTTACATCACCGCCTCTAACGGCGATGCCCTCCCTGCGAGGATGCCCTCCCCGCGAGGATGCCCTCCTCGCGAGGACGCCCTCTCAACGAGGATGCCCTCCCCGTGAGGAAGTGGGCTCTCACGACCCAAGCAGTCCCTCCCGTAGGGCGGCTTACGATCACCCCTCGTGGACTGAGGGTGTAAGCGGCAACCCGGTCCTTAGGGGCCGTGGTAACGAGTCACTTTGGGAGACTAGTCCCCTACCCAAATACTCAGACCCGTCATCGGGCACATCCTCCTCCGGGAGTTGATGGTCTCCCTAGCGGGACGAATTTCTCGGATATTCTTCCCCGGAGACCTTATTCCCGGTTCCCCGTTCTCACGGCGACCGGACGATTGTCTCCCTGAAAGTTTATCTCCGAAAATCTCATCTTGGGTTTTTCTCGAATGTTTCTTCCCCGGAGACCTTATTCCCGGCTCCCCGTTCTCACGGCGACCGGATGATTGTCTCCTGGAAAGTTTATCCCCGGAAACCTCTTCTTGGAATTTTTTAACTTGGAAAAATTCTTAAGTCATGGGCATTCCTCCTGGGAGCTTTGTCACCCCCACAGCGCGCGGAGCTACCCTTCGGCCCGCTGTGGAGGGGGGAATAGGAGCCCCCGAGAGTCGTCTGGACCATCCAAGAAAAACGAGCAAACTTAGCTCTATCTTATCAAAAGAAGATTCTCAAAGCAACAACAAGCAAACACAGCTTTATTGATCATTCAACCGGAGGACATCTTCCCCCCTCTGGTAGGCATCGGAAACGGTACAACCCGGGCCATAACCCGAAAATTCTCTACGTCCTAAGGCTCCTACGCCTAATAGTCCCGGAGGCCCTCCGATAGCTCCCGGGTCAGGTCCCGGTACAACCCGCGTATGCGGCGCTGAGCTTCCCGGAGCAGGTCCTCGGGCCAATACTCGTAGCCCGCCGGTGGAAGTATCCGAAGAGGGGGGATCATCCAGGACCCTGGACGTGGAGGGGATAGTTCGGCGCGATGATTATCAAAGTTATCCAAGTGCCACTCCGGATGCCACCGCAACCGGATCGGCTCCCGGACAACGTCCCCGCTACCTTCCCCGGAGAAGAGGCTCAACAAGATGAAAGCGGCTTGTGTCGATGATTCGGACTCGGGGTCCTCAGCCGAACTTATGCAGAATTTGTAATTGTGAGACCTTTCAAGATGACCCTCCGGGAAGGTATGCTGAACAATGGTGAACAAGAGCACAGAGAGTTTAGACAGGTTCGGGCCCTCGATGGTGGGAGTAAAAGCCCTACGTCCTGTTGAGATTTCACTAAGTGTGGTAAAAGATTTACAAATGGAGGGAAAAGTCCTCACAGGCGAGGATTTTCCCTGTAAAAGTATATAAGGATAAGCCAAAGAAGGCTTACTAAAATGCTATATGAGGTGGGCCGTAGACTTGGCTAATTTGGATGATTTTGGGTTTCTTGATCTTCTGATCTCTCGGTTGATGTTTTTGATCCCCTTGATTGATGCTCCATGCCATCCTTTTGTACTGCTTGAAAGGGTGCCATGTGGAGAAAACTGCATCAATCGGTTGCACGGACGGTTGGATGCGGTTTTTGGAACCGCTCTTAACCTCCACGCAGGTTAAACATGTGTTATTCATGGATAACTGTACATGTTAACCTTCTGACGGTCGATTCTCCACGTGTAGGAATCTTCGGGATACTTAGAATATCCTGTTGTATGGGAAACCGAATAGATAGATCCCAAATATCCTGATCGGCAGATGTTCTAACCGTGGGATATTGGCTGACCGCGCAATATCCCGAATGTGTAGTTCGCGTATAGCCTACGAACTTCTGACCGCGCAAGGCTTACGGTCTGACCGCGTAAAGCTGCGACCTGATCGCGTAAAGCTTGCGACCTCATGGTGATGCCCCTGAGAATAGCTTGAGTTCGCATCACCAGATACATGTCTGGTTCGAACTTGTCTTGACTCAAAAGTTTATTAGAAGTGACCCGGGTGTCAATCCTCGTCAGCTAGCCCCCAAATTCGAAGAAAACGAAGAGACGTGTTTATTTCGAATTTAAAAACCGTACATTGTATTTTTAACCCGGCCCTTTAACTTCTCCACTTAGTGGCGCACTAAGTGAAAACGGTTGGTTTTTCAAGACGGGTTCTGACATTACGTGACGGGCAATGATAGCGCCGTAGAATTGTTTTTATCTCGAGGTAAAATTGTAAATGTCTTAACGAAACCCGAGGTGTCTGGGAGGCGAACCGTCGCCCTGGTGGCTATAAATACCAGACCCCTGGACATGTAAAGATCTACAATTTCCCTCTCACGCCTAAGTATTTTTCTTGTTATACTGCCTCCTTCCTTTTCACATACCCCTCCCAATGGCAGATCATGAAATCATCGAGATTGAGAGAGATGAAGGGGAAATTGTCGAACAAGGGTCTCAAACAACTGAAGTCCTGTCTCCCTTAAGGAAAAAACCCAAGGTTGACGAAGGATCTTCCAGTGGAACAAAGGTGAAGAACGTAGCGAGTTTCTTTCTTCCTTCAGTTCCTTTGACCCTCCCCGTTCATGCCTCTCGGCAAGTTAGGCCTTTATCCTTAGGAAAAGATCCCTTCACATCCAACTCTCCCATCCTTTTGGGTGATCAACATCCTGGTCGGCAAGCGGTGACTATCCCTCGATCAGATGATTGCCATATTGGGTTGGCGAAGCAATCTTCTTCTGGGAAGGTTGCTCTTCCACCATATGATGATCTTCCTCCCAAGATGGGTGTATCAACGGGTTATGCACCGGGACAGGTAACAATTCTTCTCCCTTGTTGCTGATAATTTTAGTTAGTATGACTAACTTTTGCAAAATGCAGGAGGTAGGAGGCTCCAGCGATCAGCCTTCTGCTGCTCCATCTCTTCCTTCCGGACTGACCCTTCTGGAAGAGAAGAATGCCCTGGAGAAGAAGACCGAGGAGATGGCCTCGAAGATTCTGCGTTTAGCAGAATGTCTTGATCGATCCCGAGAAGAGGCGCACCATTTCCGTCGAGAGAGGGACTTCGCTCAGCAACAGTGAGAACTCTCTGACTTGATTAGGGACAATAGTGCGTCTGTTGTTAGGGACGATATAGATAGACTTAGTGTAGTTGCTAGTTCCCTGGGGGTTGTCAGTGTAGATCCTACTGACAACAACATGTCCCTTGGGGAACTTTGTAAACTTCTTTCGGAACAAGTCGATGTTTTGATCGACTGCATCCCTTTTGTATGTAAAGAATGTAAGAAATAAAAGTTCTTTATTTCTCATGAAATATTCTCCACATCTTCTGTGCGAAAATATAGCCATGAACTTTATGTTCGCGACCATTCATACACAGGAAATTTTAGTTCTGCGATCAAAATCACTTTTAAGAAAAAAGCACCGCGACCTGCCCTGATTCCGCGATCAGTTTCAAAGCCGCGGTCAGAACTAAGGTTCGACCAGAGTTGGGACTCGGTCAGGTTGTCACTTCGATTAGAATCGAAGTTTTAGCCTAAAACACGATTTCGATAAAACCATAACCCAATTAGAAACACTCCAGTACGTTAAAAATTGAGTTACATGATTTTTTCGAATAAAATGTTCAAAGTATAAAAAGGAAAAACGTCCTCTGAAAAGTACTGAAAATTTTTCAGTCCTTTTACACTTTCAGTTTCCAAAACAAAGAAGTCTTTTTGTTTTAGATCCGACGCCTGAGTACTTTATCGGGTCCATCAGAGACAGTATCCATTATGGGAAAATGAATAAAGCATTCAATGGAACGTTTGAAATGAGCCGTTTACTCATTAATGCGTCGCCTTGGGTCTATAAAAAGAGCAGATGTCTTCTCAAAGAAGCCACACAGCTAAAGCCCTCATTATTCCCGCCGCTCAAAACCCTCATTTTCTTCAGCCTTCATCTTCCCCAAATCGCCAGCTTCCCCTTTGATTCTACACCAAAGATGGCATCCTGGAGCAGATCCATCCACCATTCTGAGGAGAGCCTGATGGCGTTAGAGAAGGAGGAGATCCTTTCTCCGCGGCTGCTCATTAACTGGCGACCTGCGGAGAAGGACCAAGAAACCCCAACTGTCCAAGAAGGCGAGTTGGTGGTTTTTGAGGAGTATCTGCGTTGCGGGTTCCGATTCCCTGAGAGTCGGTTCCTTAAGGATGTCCTTGAACATTACGGGTGGGAACTGATCAACCTCCACCCCAACGCGATGCTGATCCTTGCAGTATTCCAGCATCTTTGTGAAGCCTTCGTCGGAATATATCCCAGCGTGGATCTTTTCCGACGATTCTACTTTTCGGCGTGGTCGAAGAGCACCAACGCCGCCGGATGCATCTACTTCCGGCTGAGGGATAAAAAGGAGTATCCCTCCCCACCCCTGCGAGATTCTGTGCATGGGTGGCACCAAAGGTGGTTTTACTGCTCTCCACCATCCGAAAGCAGTTTATGGTTTGAAAACTCGCTACCGGAGAAGTCGAGCGAGTTAGATATTCCCCCGGCGATGAACTCGGAGCTTTCGAAGCATGCCGAGGTGATTCTTCACTTGGTCAATGAAGGATTGACGGCTCGAGATATCATTCGAGACTTCGTGAAGAACCGGGTGAGTCCTCTGCGTGAAAGGGCTCATCCGGCGTGGGAGATTAGGTCCATGGCTGATAGCACCCTGGACTACAGTCAAGGTATTTATTTCTTTGGTGCTGAACTTTCTCCTTTTTGAATTGTACAAATTCTGACTTGAGTTTGGGAACAGTCCTGCCTTCATCCGAGATTGAAAGGCGGACCAACTCCCTCCTTAGGACCTACAACTCCGATGTAGAGGGCCCTAAGGGATCACCTCGCTCGCAGAGCTTGATTCACGCTGGTGATGACCTCAGACAGGAGCGCCGAAAGGTAATTTCCTTGTCCAGCTTTGGCTCTGCAGGTCTTGTGTGTGTCCAGTGCTAATCTCTTGTAATGGACTGCGAACCAGCTCCTAGGGAAGTTTGCGGATGCGACATTCCCAAGTGAAAATGTCGGCTCTCTGAAGAAGCCGACGGCGAAGAATGTGAAGAAGGTCTCTCAGAGACCCAGGACAAAGAGTCCTGCCCCTAAGAAGACCAAGCTGAACCCTGGGGAGGGGTCTTCACGAAGCATTCCTCGTCCCGCAAGAAAGACTGCAGTAAGATATCGCATTCCTGCTACTTTTCAGGCGCGACATGGAATCACTTCTTCGTCGTACAGGGAGAGGGGAGCAGGAGGAAGAGGATGACGTTCCTCTAATCCTTCGAAGGAGGAAGATCGCGGATCTTCCATCCAGCGATGCCCCAAGCTGCCCCGCAGAGACCACTACTACCGAAGAGGTGGTCGTGGAAGATCCTGCGACCACCGAAAATCTTGTGGTCGCGGGTGACCCTCCAATTCCTGAAGCCCCCGAGGTTTCAGGGTCAATTATCTCTGCTTCCCTGGTTGAAGGGACGACCAAGGTAAGGAATCTTTTCGACTGTTCCTTCTATGATTCTTTCTGCACATTTGACAAGTTAATGTACATACAGGGAGGAGAGCTTCCCCCTGGGACTACTGGGGGTTCCAGGGAGGAAAATCCTCCTCCTCCGCAGGCAGAGGAGGAGGTAGACGAACAAAGGCCGGCTGTGACGGTTCCAGCAACTTTGGAATCGCCAAGGCCTTCGGATGCAGCCCCACCAGTTAGCCCGGTGGCCCAGGTAAAGATCTTTCTATGCGTTTTTACCTGTTCCCTAAGAATATGCCTATAACATGACATTTCCAGGGGGGTGCTGCCTTATTTACCATAAGGAAGGCAAGAACCGATGACGGTTCTTCTTCCCAAGGGGAACCTTCCCAGAAATCCCAGGAGCGAATGGGATTTCAAATAAGGTAAGAACCTTAAATTTGGTAATAATCTTAAATAGAAATTGCTCAAATTGTCCTTCATGTCAGGCAAAGAAAGACGACGCCCAGCTTTTCAACCGCCTCTGGAGAGGTTGAAGTCGCAGCTGGTGCAGGAGCTTCCCACGAAGAACGCTCCACCCCTGTGGTCCAGGAAGTCATCCAGACCGCAGGGGAAAGAATAAATGTAGGGACCCAGTCATCATCGATGACTACTGAGGGTGGAGTCCAGCCGGCACTCCCACCAGCTGTCCCTGTAGTGAGCACGTCGGAGGCTCTAGCGAGGATTCCCGCTGAACTGAATGACGCTGTTTTACAAAAGTTTATGAAGGTATAATAAAATTCTGCTCTCGTGCCTGAATTGTACTTAGGACACTTTTGATCTTCTTCTTTGACACCACAGGGATTATCCTGGCTAACAAGCCATTCGCGTGTTGTGATGGCCAGTACAGAAGCCATTCAAAAAGAACGCGACAGCTTGCGCAGGTGAGTATCATTACCCTTTGGTTAGCATGGGTGCATCTTGGTTGTGACTGCCTTGATTTTGCTGCAGAGAGGTTATATTTTTGAAGAAAGAGGTAGCCGGTTCAGTCTCAATGTTTAAGAAACAAGAAACTGAACTCAACAAACTTCGATCAGAGAATGCTGGTAAGCCGATTCCTGATTAGGAAGACTTGAATCCATAATATGCAACTAATCTCTTCTCTCTATACAGCGCAAGCAGGTCAAATTATGCAGCTCAGTCGAGACAAGGAGATTCTTGAATCCTCGATTCGCCACACCGATCAGGCAATCAAAGAACTGAGCCTCCGGATCTTCGAAAAACTAAAGGTCGTGGCTGATCTTTTGAAGACCGATGTGGTAGAACTGAGGCAAGACAACCTTAGCATAAGTGACTGGACATCGCTGCTTACTGCCCAGGCGAATTCACTGCTCGAGTATCTCCCTGGAGATACACGGCGACGCGAAGAGGCGATCAGAAACAGGGTTCGATCAGCCACAGCAGCCGTACTCAGCCGGGTTCGACTTCACCATGGCTCAGATGCAGATCTGAACGCATTGGTGGGTCCGGTTGAGGTCGAGAGTGAAGAGCTGCTCGATGCAGTCATAGAGGAAGTCCAGCCCCTAGTAGATAGACTCCTGACTGAGCTGGGGATCGAATGATCCTTATTTTTTGTAACCAAACAATTGTAATTACAATGCAATGTATGTAAAACTATTTTTTCAAAAGAAAGTGCATATTCACATCATAAGTTTCATACTATAAGTATATTCCTCTAGCCCCCGCCTCTGTTTTGTGAATACTGGAGCCTTAGTATTTTAAGCAGAGGGGAAAACATAAGTATGATGACCAGGGATATGCGCTTCAAGCCGATGGTCAAGATTAAAGTAACATTTTAACCTTATTGCAAACTGGTAGCCACCCAGATGACCGAAGACTAGCCAGATAGTCCCGTGTGCGTTGAGAAACGGCTTATTTAGGAGTGACTTATCTGGAAGTGATCATGAGATCGACCAGCGAATCCGGTTGAAAAATGCTGTAATAACCTAACCGCCGGCGATCAGCCCCAGGTCGAATTTGTATAATTTGGGCTTAAAGAAAACACTCATTGTATGAAAACAAGACATGCTTTTTATGAAAAGATGCTAATTGAACAGGGAAAAAGTGATTGGAATACTTACACGTAAAACTTGCGAAGTTGATCGATGTTCCAAGTATTGGACAAAATCCGACCATCCTCCATGGCTAACCGCGCAGATCCTGGCTGCGGCACTGAGACAACAGTGTATGGTCCTTCCCACTTTGGGGAGAATTTATTGCGGTTAGACTGGTCTTGAATTTTTCGTAAAACCAAGTCACCAACGTTGAGCTCACGTGGTCGCACCTTTCTACTGTGATACTTGCGTAGAGCCTGCAAGTATACCGCGGACTTGATCAGGGCGCGATCACGCCGTTCTTCCAGGAGGATGAGATCTTGCGATCGCTGTTCGGATTGGTTGACCTGTTCGAATTGATTCGTGCGAACAGATCCAATACTAACTTCCATAGGCAACACAGCCTCGGCCCATAGACCAAATGGAAGGGTGTCTCACCGGTGGCTCGACTAGAGGTAGTCCGTAGTGCCCATAGAACAGTATAGAGCTCGTCTGCCCAAGCCCCCGAGCGGGTCTTGAGGTGATCAAAAACACGTTTTTTGATGCCTTGCAATACTTGCCCATTGGCCCGTTCTACGGCACCATTGCTTTGTGGATGTGCCACGGAAGCAAAGCACACCTTGGTCCCAATCTGATCGCAGTAGTCTAGGAAGAGACCGCTAGCGAACTGAGTACCGTTGTCTGTGATGAGACGGTTTGGAACACCAAATCGTGCCACAATGTTCTTGTGAAAGAACTTTTGTGCGGCTGATGCAGTAATATTTCGTACTGGTTCGGACTCAATCCACTTTGTGAACGTGTCAATGGCTACGAACAGAAACTTGTACCCATTGACCGCTTGTGGCATAGGACCGACGATGTCCATTCCCCAGATCGCGAAGGGCCATGCGAGAGGAATAGTTTGCAATGCATAAGCAGGTTGATGAACCTGTCTTGCATGAAACTGACACTGTGGACACATCTTGACCATAAACTTGGCATCATTGAGTGCCGAAGGCCAGTAGAATCCCTGTCGAAAAACTTTTCCGACCAGTGTTCGGTATGACGCGTGTGCACCACATACACCGTCATGTATTTCTTTCAAGAGGGATTTTCCTTCCTCCTGAGATATGCAGCGCATGAATACTCCTTGAGTACCCTTTTTGTACATAACCCCATCTATGAGTTTGTACAGACGCGCCTTTCGAATTAACCGATCGCTTTTGGTTTCGTCCTCGGGTAGGGTCTCATGTTCAAGATAGACCCTCAATGGATGGGTCCAATCTTGTTCCTGACCGAGGTTGGCAACGAAGGCTATTGCCGGATCATCCTCGACCGAAGTCATGATCGAAGGATGGTCCAAGTATTCAATGAACACTCCTGCCGGAGCGGATGAGCGTGAGGATCCAATTTTGGATAATTGGTCTGCGAGAATATTGTCCTTTCGCGGGATGTATTGGACTTCGAAATGACTGAAGTGTTTTTCCAATCTCCTCACTTCCCCCAGGTAATGAGCCATTGTCTCATCGGAGGTGCTGTACTCCTTGTTTACCCGGTCTACGACCAGCTGTGAGTCCCCCCTCACCACTAATCGACGGACTCCGAGGAATTTTGATGCCCGGAGCCCTGCAAGAAGACCTTCATACTCTGCTGCGTTGTTGGTTGCAAAAAAGTGAAGTTGAATGACATACTTAAGCTGTTCGCCCTGAGGCGTAACTAAGACCACTCCAGCCCCCGAGTGTTGAAAACTACGGGAGCCATCAAAGTACACTGTCCAATAATCGGGGCACTCCAGTTCCTGTGTGATATTTACTTGATTCGTCTTATATTTCTGTATATTTTCCCCATGATTTTTGCACATATCAGTCATTAACCTCGGCATATGTCTAGATTATTCCAGATTTGTCGCCAAATCGACCGGATTACTTGTTTTTCCAATTTTTATCGCAGGTCGGCGCAAATCGGATGGATTTCTGGCTAGCGGTCGCGCCTCATCGACTTTTTCTGACCATCGGTCGATTCCGGATGGAAGTGCGCGTTCCCGCGGTCGCATAGGAACTGACCGCACTGAAATCGGAGTCTCCGGGGACCCAGAATCCCAAACCCTAGCCACCAGGTCTATTCTGCAATTTCTGATAAATCCAGGGACCTAAGTGTAAAAGTGCCAAATTCCCATTTACCCAGCCGCCGGCCATCAGAGGAAACTTGAGCCCGGCATTTAGTTTTTTACTCCGTTCTTCTTCTTCCCCAAACTCCTTCTCCACACCTCCGTCCACCTCGCCGCCGGTGGCCGGGCCGTACGCCGGCGGCGCTCCACCCTCTTTACCTCCCTCAACTTCCCTTCTCCTCCCCCCTTCTTTTTCTTTTTCCTCCTTTCTTCTTCCTGCCTCTTCTTTTCCCCAAATCCTCTGCTTCTCTACTCCCTAAAAACCTCCACAAACTCTCCAGATCCATAGCCCGATCTCCATCGCGCAGCAGCCCAGATCCACTCCCGCGCCGGAGCCATGCTCACCGCGCCTTCGCGCCGCCGCAGCATCTCCTCTCCACGCTGTGCCGACCTCGCCGCCTCACACCGCCATCTTCCTCGGCCGGATCTGGCCGGATCCGAGTCCTGAGCCGGCGCCGCCCAAGCCGCCGGTCTCCTCTTCGTGCCGGTGCCTCCCCAGATCCACCACAACCGCCACCTCGCTGACTCGGACCCGATCCACGCGCCACGCCGCCCGATCCGGTCCCGAGCCGTGCCTCCCGCGCCGGCTCACCGCCGCGCTGCACCTCCGTCCCGAGCCGCACCTCCACAGCACCGCTGCCCGATCCCGCCTCCACACCACCGGACCAGCAATCGGCGCCGCTGATCTGCCGCCACTCCGAATCCGGCTGGATCTGGCCGATCCCGCGCCTCTCTCGTCCTCCCGATCCCGCGCCATCTCCACCGTGTCGCGGCGCTGCGCCCCCGAGCTCGCGCCTCTCGCCGCTCCACAGCCGCCGATTGTGGCTCCCGTGCCGTGCTTCCACAGCGCCGCCGCCACCGATCTGCTCCGACAGACTCCCCGCGGCGCCTTCTTCCTTTGTTGTGGAGTCGACATCTTCTTCGCCGTGAAGCTCCACTTCGACGTCTTCCTCGACACGGCTGCAGCTCCCTTGACCACGGCCATCTCCTTCGACCAGCAACTCCAGCGGCTATAATTACGGTTCAATCCTTCTCACCCTCTTTGTTCTTGAATTCTGATGAACTGATGAAGAGCAACAATGCATGTATGAGATAATGAATGCGTGTAAAGAACCAAATTGAATTTTGATTGATTCCCCATCCAACTGCTCTTCTATTTCTTCAGGTTGATTTGAACTTTCTGCATTGCTATGTATTATATTGGTTGAATGCTTGCTGGAGGTTGAACTGAATTAATAGTGATAGACTGAAATTGTTCTTGATTAGTTTCCATCTTATGCTCCATTTGCAATGTTCTGAATATCTTAGTTCAGAGTCCTGTGTGTTGACTTGTATTGATCGGTAACCTGACTGCACTGATTTCTGAGTGATATTTGTTTAATTCTCTGCCTCCAATTGATTGTGATTGTCGAAATCTATCTTTGGTGAGTCAAGCTTATTGATGTGCAAATCCCTATTTGTGTCATTCCAATGGAGGTTAGTTGCAAATTGCTACTGTTTAGCTACTGCTTTTGCCTTCTGTGCCTTTGCTATCTTAGTATTTTGAAGCTGACATCAATATCTGAGACTTTGGGTTTTTGTGCGTGCTGATTGCGGGGTTGTTTCTCTGGATTCTTTTCTATGTGGTCAAGAGAAGTTGCGGGTGGCTGGTGTTTGTTTTGTTCTTGTTGTTCATTGATACTCGTTGTAGAGTGTAATCGTTAATAGTAGTCCGCTCTTCCACTCATGCGAGATTACTACTCGACTACTACTCTTCTACGTGTACTCACGAATCATAGGTTCATAACGAACACTAGTTGCTTGTCGAGGCGACCTACTCTTTCTCTCTTCTCATTTCTTCTCTTTCGTCTGATTTATTTTCACTTGTGACCGATTTAGTCTAGTTCCTCACGTTTTGCTTCTCTAGTCCCTGTGGAAAGAATGACAGAATACTCGCCTACTGCATCGTCCTCGTTCTATTGCGAGACGGTCTAGGCCGGTATCAATTTTCTATCTGCACGGGTGGCTCAGGGTTGGTCCATTCGACCACAAAGTCGGCCAAAACCTGAGACTTAACCGCCGTGCGAGGGGTGAAATGGATCTCGAAGGCACCGAATTCGACCGCCCATTTGGCGATTCGACCAGATTTTTCTGGATTTCAGACAATATCCCCTAAAGGAAAAGAGGAGGGTACTGTGATCTTGTGTGCTTGAAAGTAATGTCGTAGCTTACGGGAAGCCATCAGTAGCGCGTAAAGTATCTTCTGGACCTCAGGGTAGCGCTCCTTAGGCCCATAAAGTACTTCGCTCACATAGTAGACGGGTCTGTGTACTCCTTCCCTTTCCGCGATCAGAACAGCGCTGACCGCGTGTGGGGTGGCCGCCAAATACAGAAGTAATGGTTCTTCCTTTTCAGGAGACACCAATACTGGCGGACTGGACAGATATGTTTTTACCTCCTGAAACGCTTTTTCGGCCTCGTCGGACCACGTGAAGTTATGATGTTTCCGCAAGGCTTTAAAGAAAGGTAGTCCCCTTTCGCCTAATCGCGATATAAAGCGACTTAAAGCCGCCATGCGACCAGCCAGGCGTTGAACATCCTTCATGGTCGAGGGCGACCTCATTTGTTCAATAGCTCTGATTTTCTCAGGATTAACCTCAATGCCCCTGGAACACACAAGGAAACCAAGAAGCTTCCCTGAAGAAACCCCGAAGAACATTTCTCCGGGTTCAATTTTATTCCAAAGCGATTCAAGTTACAGAAGATTTCAGCAAGATCGTCCAAATGAGACAATCTTTTGGTGCTCTTTACAACCAAGTCGTCTACATATGCTTCGAGATTACGCCCTATCTGGGAAAGAAAGGTCTTTTGCATCAAGCGCTGGTATGTGGAACCTGCGTTCTTGAGACCGAACGGCATTCTGACGTAGCAGTATGTGCCGAACGGGGTGATGAAGGCAGTTTTCTCTTCATCGTCTTCTGCCATGCTAAGTTGATGATATCCTGAGTAGGCATCCAGAAAACTCATCAGTTCGCAACCCGCAGTGGAGTCAACCAGCTGGTCGATGCGGGGAAGGGGAAAGTCATCCTTCGGACAGGCACTGTTGAGGCTAGTGTAGTCGACGCACATGCGCCACTTGCCATTTGACTTGCGGACCATGACTGGATTGGCGAGCCAGTCCGGGTGATTCACTTCGCGGATAAACCCGGCTTGTAAGAGTTTGTCTAACTCTTCTCGGATGGCTTCCTGTCGGTCGGTGGCAAAACGCCTGAGCTTTTGCTTTATTGGTCGTTGTCCAGGTCGAATTGCTAACCTGTAAGAGTTATCTGGTTCTCCTAGAGTGACCGGGAGGACCACTTGTCCCAATGGCATCATGGAGGGGCCTGGGATTATCCCATAAAACGGATGGATTATGGGCTTGATCTTCGAACGAGGAATTTGCATCTCGTCGAGTGTCTTGACCAATAAAAGATCAAGGGAACTTCCCCCATCAATCAGGACCCTTTCGACTCTCGCGTTACTGATGATTGGGGTAATAACCAGAGGTAGCCTCAATGGTCGAGTTAGCCCCACAGGACAGTCAGCGCGATCGAACGTCAAAGGCATATCCGACCAACGGGGATATTGAGGTTCACCAAGGGATGTCTCCGTTTGGTTAACCTCTCGGCAAAAGGTTTTAAACTGCCTTTTGGAAACGAAAGAGGAGGAACCTCCGAAAATGACATTAACATGATTTTGAGGTACCTGGTAAGCCATTTCTTCGTCTCCATCGACGTCTCTAATCCCATACGCCTGCTCTTTAGGCGGTAAGGTTGGCATTGGCCCAGCTCCTTGGTAGAAATCATCCAGCTGTTTCAACCAACTCCTGCAATTTTTGAGGTCGTGGCCTACGGAGTTGTGGAGTGGACACCACCTCTTGCCCTCCTGCGGATTAGTTGATTTTTCTGGCTGGTCGGAATCCCGGCCACCAGAAGCAGTTTTACTTTTAAAAGAAGACTTATTACCTTTGGTCGAAGGTGGTTTCTCCGCGACTGCGACCTCACGGTACTATCCAGAGCGGTTCCTCTTCGACTTTTTTGACTTCCCACCCGGTGAAGACTCCGGCTTTTTGCTTGAATCTTCTTTCTTGGCGTCCTTGAAGCCTGGTTGGGGCGGTAGGTCCCCCTTATCAACCATTCGGTTCCATTCGACTGCCTCGGCTGCATCGGAGTATCGATCAGCCATATCGAACAGATCGGCCACTGATCGAGGAGGGTGGATAAGCAAGTCTTCAGTGAATCTCCGGTATCGAACGGCATGCTTAAATGCCCTGATTACGGAGCCATCAGATATGTTCGGGATGGTATTTCTTACCCCGACAAACCTCTTGACAAACTGCCGAAGTGTTTCGGTCGAAGTTTGCCGCAATCTATGCAGGTCGTCCTCCTTACCCGGCTTTTGGTAACAGTTTTGGAAATTGCTGAGGATGGCATCACATAGCATTTGCCAATTGTAGATGGAACCCTCAGGCTGATTGAACAACTAGGTTCTAGCCGGTCCTGCGAGGACTGTTGGCAGGTAGTTGGCCATGACCTTGTCATCGCCTCCTGCTGCTTGGATGGCAGTAATATAGATCTGAAGGAACTCGGATGGGTTCTGAGTTCCATCAAACCTCTCAATGGCCCCTGGTCGAAACTTATCGGGCCAAACGACTGCTCGTAGGCCAGGTGAAAAAGCTTTGCAACCAACGTAAGGACCGTGAACCGTTCTGCGACTTTCGGTCGGGTTTTGAGCAAACTCACGCAATGGCGAGGTTATTCGTGGTCCCAAACTAGAGTGAACGGGAATTCGATGCCTACTACGAGAGTCCTGCATTCGCCAGTATTTGTCCTGTCGGGACGGTACAGGCGGCGGGTAATTCCGTTGACCAGAGCCAGAATGAGGACCATCTCGTTCGCGGGAATGTTTCACTGAGCGGGAAGAGGCTGTTGGGGTAGCCCCGGATGCGACCTCATCAAGTCTTTCTGCCAGGATCCTGAAAAAGGCCGGTCTCTGCGCATCCGTGACCGTAGGAGGAAAATTGCGCATGACTTCTGCGATAGATCGCAGTCGACCATGGGTACTTCTCCTAGGGGCACCAGGTGTTATTGTTTCTTCGTCCACTGGGAAATGCTCCGGTGGTAAGGAAGGAGTCTGGTCACGTCTACGACCACGCGACCATCGAGAAGAACTCGGGGCAGCATCGTAACGAGCCTGCGGATCTTGAAGAGCCTCTAGGGCAGTTCTACGTAGTTCGTTGTTCTGTTGCTCGAGATCTTGTTCCTCCTTCTGTTTGCGATCTTGTTCTTCCCTGGCAGCCTGTTGATCGGGAGTTTCTTCCGACAACGCAGCAAACTGTCTAGGGAGAGAGGTCGCCGATGGGGAGAACATCTCGGTTTGTTCCGAGTCGGACTCGAAATCAAAGAGACGGTGGAGGTTATCAGGGTCGAACCTTCCTGGGCTAACTTCAGGGTCACCATCATATTTTCCCTCAGCGGGATCGTATGACGGGCCGGATTCATCACCTAGCACATTAAGAACCTCTGCGGGTTCTGACCTTGTGCCAGTTACCTCCTGGTCGATTAACATGACTTGGGGAGATGATTCGACCTGTGGAAGATTCTGGCCTTCGACCTCTTCCATCGGAACAGGATCACTTGGAGAAGGCATTGGTATATGGGCATAATCCTCGAGATCGAAATCATTCTCGGAATCATATGCTCCAGCCATGTTTCGGCGAACCTCCGAATTTTAATTAGGACACCTTGAGAAAGGCCCCACGGTGGGCGCCAGCTGTCGACGATTCGGACTCGGGGTCCTCAGCCGAACTTATGCAGAATTTGTAATTGTGAGACCTTTCAAGATGACCCTCCGGGAAGGTATGCTGAACAATGGTGAACAAGAGCACAGAGAGTTTAGACAGGTTCGGGCCCTCGATGGTGGGAGTAAAAGCCCTACGTCCTGTTGAGATTTCACTAAGTGTGGTAAAAGATTTACAAATGGAGGGAAAAGTCCTCACAGGCGAGGATTTTCCCTGTAAAAGTATATAAGGATAAGCCAAAGAAGGCTTACTAAAATGCTATATGAGGTGGGCCGTAGACTTGGCTAATTTGGATGATTTTGGGTTTCTTGATCTTCCGATCTCTCGGTTGATGTTTTTGATCCCCCTGATTGATGCTCCATGCCATCCTTTTGTACTGCTTGAAAGGGTGCCATGTGGAGAAAACTGCATCAATCGGTTGCACGGACGGTTGGATGCGGTTTTTGGAACCGCTCTTAACCTCCACGCAGGTTAAACATGTGTTATTCATGGATAACTGTACATGTTAACCTTCTGACGGTCGATTCTCCACGTGTAGGAATCTTCGGGATACTTAGAATATCCTGTTGTATGGGCAACCGAATAGATAGATCCCAAATATCCTGATCGGCAGATGTTCTGACCGCGGGATATTGGCTGACCGCGCAATATCCCGAATGTGTAGTTCGCGTATAGCCTACGAACTTCTGACCGCGTAAAGCTGCGACCTGATCGCGTAAAGCTTGCGACCTCATGGTGATGCCCCTGAGAATAGCTTGAGTTCGCATCACCAGATACATGTCTGGTTCGAACTTGTCTTGACTCAAAAGTTTATTAGAAGTGACCCGGGTGTCAATCCTCGTCAGCTTGGGCATCCCCCGGGGGGCACCTACCGGGGCTCAAAGGCCTCGCCCCCGAGAACTTCTTCCGGACCTTCGCCCGGGAGTAACCTCCCGGGAAACCTGGTAACATTGTATTCATTCAAGACTTAGAAAATTTTTCAATTCTATTGCATTTCAAAATGTCTTTTTACAAGTGTCCGGGGCTTCTTCTAAGAAGCTACCGGGAACAAAATACTAAGAAAGCAAATAAAAAGGGTCCTATCTAAGACCCGGGGGGAGGCTCATACTTTGTCATTGGCATCCTCCCCCCGGGGGGCTTCCACCGGGGCCGGGGCATCTGCTCCCGGAGGCGCTGGTGCCGGGAACCTCACCCGGACGATCCGGTCGTAGAAGCCCTCGGCGAGCTGCTCCACCTCCCGGCGCGAGGGCTCGAAAAACTCTTGGAAGCTCCGGGGGATGCGGCCCCCGATCGCCCGGGGGCCCACCCCCCGGTGCTCCACAAGCCCGGCTGCGCCGCCACCACGGGGATCGCCCAGCCTCACGCCCGGGCATCCGCGGCCTCCGGGATCACGGAGACTTGTGCGTTAAGAAAACGCACAGCCTCCGTGAAGGTGGCCGGGGGCACCTCGGAGCTGCTCCCGGAGCCTAGGATCAAGCCAAGGCCCTCGAGGGCCGAGCGGAAGGAGCGGCCTGCGTCCACCACCGCTCGGACGCTCGAACCCTCGAGCTCCCGGAGGGCTTCCTCCTTGGCCTTGGCCTTGGCCTCCCGTCGGAGACGGTCGTCTCGGTCTCAGAGGCATGGACTTGGGCCCGGACCCGGGCCAGCTCCCGGAGGGCCTCATCCCGCTCCCCCTGGAAAGTGGCGGCCCTCTCCTCCGCCTCCTTCAGCAGTCGACCGACGCGCTGCTCAAGGCCCCAGGTAATAGCAGGCCCCTACAAACTCAAGAGTTAGAAAAATTCGGGTTTAGGGGTCGAAAGAAAGCGCCCGCCGGTTCGGGTGAGTACATGGATTTGGAGGGACTGAAGCTCCCCAAAACGCTCACGGAGCATCCCCTCCAAGACATAGGCCTGGATCTTCCAGGTCTGCAGGCCCTCTGCGTAGCGGTCGACCTCCCTCACGGAAAGCAGGGGGGTCTCCCTCCCGGTGCCGGTCCCATCGCGGTCGATGACGGGCCCCCAGACTTGAGTCCCCGGCATAATGTGAGCCGGGGCGGCGGTGGTCGGCGTCTTTCGCCGAGGAGGTGGCCTCTGATGAGGTGGCCGAGGAGCTCTTGGAGGGGGTCCCTCCCCGGGGAGGGATCATGAGCCCCTTCCCCTTCCCGGGCTGCGGGGCCCCTGGGACCTCCGCCTCCGGAGGGGCCTCATAGACCGAGGGGCTCCCCCCTTTGTCTACCGTCCACTCCACCCGCGGAGGCGAGGTCTCCGCGAACCTCACCTCTGGCCTCTTCGCCTCCACAGGAGCCGGGGCAGCCGGGAGGGCTGTCCCCGAAGGCGGCGAGGGGGCGTAGTCCGCCGAATCGGACACCTCCCCGCCCGCGGCCGGTCCCTTCCCCCGAGCCTCGGCGGGGCTCTCCGGGGGAGGGGGCGTTGCTTCCTTCTAGGCCAGCGCCCGGGCGAGCCTGGTCCCATGGGTCTCATCCTGGGCTTTCACCGGCGTCGAGGCCAGTGTCGTCGACTGGCCGGGGGCTTTTTGAACCCTGGCCTTCTTTGGCTCAGAGCCCCCGGCAGCCTCCTTCCCCCGCTTGTGCGAGCCGGGGGTAGGGAGGGGCTTCCTTTCCGGTAGCTTTAGCCCGAAGGCCTCGGCTACCAGGTTCCGGGGAGGGCCCTCCCCCACGACGCGCACGATGCGCTCGTGCTCGTCAGTGAATTACCTCCCCAGGAGGTTCTCCGCCTTCTCCCGGGCCGCCGGGTACGGCCGGACTGCGAAAGGTAAGAGTTAGAAAAATTTGCAAATCAAATGAACCAGATCATCGAGAACTTACGTCGGGTCACCGGTTTCACCGGGGGCCGTTGGTCCGGGCACATCCCGATCCCCCTCCTCCCGCGCGAGAAGGGGGAGATCCTCAAGAGCATCATCTCCTCGGCGGCGTCCCACATAGAGCGGACGCCCCGGGAGGCGACGACCTTTCCGAGGAGCCTCAGCTCCTCCTCCGTCCACACCGGGGGCTTCGGGGCGGACGACCGGCTGTAGGTGGGGGCCTCCGGGGAATACACCACCTCGTCGTCCCGGACCCGGAGGTAGAACCACCTCCGGATCCAGTCGCCCCAGTGGTCCTGGGAGGCCGCCACCGGGTACTCGGCTACCCGGGACGGTAGCATCTGGACCATCACCGAGCCGAAGGGGGACTTGGGTCCCCCCTTCACCATGTGGGAGCTCCTCGCCGCCGGCTCGTAGAAGTACTGGAAGGCTCGTAGCGTGGGGTCCCGTCCGGTCGCCGTCTCGAAGAGCCATATGAATAGGCCCATCCGGACGATGGCGTTTGGCGTGAGGTGATTCAGAGCCACCCCATACTCCTTCAAGAACTCCCGGAGCAATGGGTGCACCAGGAGCCGGAGCCCAGCCTCGAAAAAGGCCTCGAAGGCCACAATCTCTCCGGGCCTGGGGCGGGGGGCTCCGTCTTTCTTCACGGGGATCCGGACGTCCCCATCCACGACAACTCCCGGGTCAATCAGGGACTCTAAGTCCCTGGTCGTAAACTCGGAGGCCCAAAGGAAGTCTGTAGCGACTTCCTCCGGGGACACCTCCGTGGTCTTCGCTCGGCCCTTGGGTGCCATCAGGTTTTTTCCGGTGGCTAAAGCTTCCGGGAACTGGAGGGACCTAAAGGTTCCGGAGGCTAGGCTCCCGGGAACTAACTACCGGAAGAGGGCTACCGGGAGAACTAAGGGCGCTGGAGTTTGGAAAATTTGGAATGAGCTCTCCGGGCCCCCCAAGGCCCTATTTATAGAGGCGAAGCGCGGCCCAGATGGGCGCCACGTGGCACTTCGCGGTACATCCGTGCCGCTGAAATTCAAACCGCATGCAGGAAACGAAGGGACAGGCGCGCAGAACGAGGCACCGGTTCGAACCGCGAGCGGCATTAATGGCCAAACGGCGCGGTCATGAACGCGCGGCACGGAAACCGAAGCGACACGGTTCCGGTAGCTTGCCCCGGAGATTTTCCCGGTGACATGAACCATACCCCCCGGGGATTCAAGCTTCGTCCCCGGAGGGCATGGGGGCTGCTGTTGGGGGAAATCTCCACGAGACTAAGTCCAGGTAAGAAGTTGCGCCATTTGCCCGGGGACAAGGCCCCCGGTGCCCGTCCCGAGCGCCGCCTTTCGCCCGGGGACAAGGCCCCCGGTGCCTGTCCCCGGCGCCTCCATTCGCACGGGGACATGGCCTCCAGTGCCTGTCCCAGGTGCCGCCTATCGCCTGGGGACAAGGCCCCCGGTGCCTGTCCCGGGCACCACCTTTTGCCCGGGGACATGGCCCGCTGTGCCTGTCCCGGGCGCCGCCATTCGCCATTCGCCCGGGGACATGGCCCCCGGTGCCTGTCCCGGGCGCCGCCTTTCGCCCGGGGACATGGCCTCCGGTGCCTGTCCCGGGTGCCGCCTTTCGCCCGGGGAGAAGGCCCCCGGTACCTGTCTAGGGCGCCGCCATTTGGCCGGGGGCAAGGCCCCCGGTGCCTGTCCCGGGCGCCGCCTTTGGCCCGGGGACATGCCTCCGTTGCCTGTCCCGGGCACCGCCGTTGGCCCGGGGACATGGCTCTCGGTGCCTGTCCCAGCCGCCGCCGTTTGCCCTGGGACAAGGCCCCCGGTGCCCATCCCGGGCGCCGCCTTTTGCCCGAGGACATGGCCTCCGGTGCCTGTCCCGGGCGCCGCCTTTGGCCCGGGGACATGGCTCCCGGTGACTGTCCCGGGCACTGCCATTCGCCCGGGGACATGCCTCCGGTGCCTGTCCCGGGCGCCGTCTTTGGCCCGGGGACATGGCTCCCAGTGCCTGTCCCGGACGCCGCCGTTTTCCTGGGGACAAGGCCCCCAGTGCCCGTCCCTGGCGCCGCCTTTCGCCCGGGGACATGGCCTCCGATGCCTGTCCCAGGCGCCGCCTTTGGCCCGAGGACATGGCTCCCGGTGCCTGTCCCGAGCGCCGCCATTTGCCTGGGGACATGGCCTCTGGTGCCTGTCTCGGGTGCCGCCTTTGGCCTGGGGACATGGCTCCTAGTGCCTGTCCCGGTCGCCGCCGTTTGCCCGGGGACAAGGCCCCCGGTGCTAGTCCCAGGCACCGCCTTGCGCCAGGGGACATGGCCTCCGGTGCCCGTCCTGGGCGCCGCCTTTTGCCCGGGGACATGGCTCCCGGTACCTGTCTCGGGCGCTGCCATTTTCCCGGGGACATGGCCTCCGGTGCCTGTCCCGGGCGCCGCCTTTAGCCCGGGGACATGGCTCCCGGTGCCTGTCCCGGGCGCCGCCGTTTGCCCGGGGACAAGGCCCCTGGTGCCTGGCCTGGGCGCCGCCTTTCGCCCGGGGACATGGCCGCCGGTGCCTGTCCCGGGCGCCGCCGTTTTGACCGGGGACATGGCCCCCGGTGCCTATCCCGGGCGTCATCGTCCTTCCGGGGATAGGAGCCCCTGATCCCACGTCAAGCGCGGGTCGCGTGACAAGCGCCTCCGTCATGTGCGGGTCGCGTGACAAGCGCCTCAGGAATCAGCGGCCACCTATCAAGCATCTGAGGCACCTGGCCGAGAGAAGGACGTTGCTACCCCTCGATCCGACGGTAGCACTCGGGGTAGTTTAGTCTTTTTGCTTCTTTTGGGGCTATATAAGTCCTTGTACCCCTATTGTAAGGACAAGTTGCTCATTATTGCTAGAATAGCCAATCTCACAGGTGTGCTCCGGAAGCCTCCCCCCGAGAGAGCTTCCCCAGTCGACTCCGGTCGGGAGCACGCCGACAGGACTGGGGCCCCCACCGGGACCCGAACCTTTATAAACCCTCGTGTCATTTTTCGTGCTTGTCCGGCGGGGGAGGACCGGTCACTCGGTCAGCCCACGTCGTGTTTTCTTCGCTAGGATAGTCCACAAAACCTGCCGGGGTGTTCGTAACACCACGACATGTCATGTGTAGTATAGATTGTGTGCGTATGTCTTTATCATCTACGATCTATATGAGTGTATTTCATCTTATACTCATTTGCTTGTTGTTGAATATAGTTTTGTCATTTCACTGGAAAGAGAAACTGTTGAGCTAACTCCTGTGTGGAGCAGTTTCTCTAGTGGTGATTAATGATGATCTATCTATGAGACTAATGGTGTGCATTGAGTGTATGTGTTGTAGTCTCAGTTTGATTGCAGGATAAAAGCGGGCAAGGGCGTGAAGAGGATGAAGTCGATATGAGACATCTCAATCTAGGTTAAGCTTAGCGAGGTCGAGCTTTGCTAAGACGAGCATCGGGCGGTCGAGCTTCGCGAGGTCAAGCTTAGAGAGGTCGAGTTTTGCGAGGACAAGCGTCGAGAGGTCGAGCTTCACGTGGTCGAACTTCACCTAAGGTAAAATCCAAGATTAAGGATTGTTTTATGAGGATTTTACCGGTCTCGGTGTTTGGAGGCAGACCGGGTTGATAGGATTCTTTTTACTAGTTTGACCTTACTATTAAGAGGGGTCAGAAACTAGTAGCTTGAATCTATCTAGTGCGGAAGCTCAAATGCATTCATATCATCTTGCACTAGTGTTTTATCGTCTCTTGCATTGTTAGAGAGTCTAAGTGTAGTTTGTGTGCATTAGAGAAAATGTTTTGAAAACTGCACTTAGTCATGATCGCCAGCTGTTTAAATTGGTTTATTTACCTAGAGCTAGTCGTGGTTGTATTTGCATATTCTGATCGTATCAGTGTTGATACATGGTCGTGGTCGTGTCGCTTGTTTGGCGGCTTTCTGTTTAGGGTCTGGGCGTGGTCGTAGGAGTTCAGACTGGTCGTACCATTCTTCCGCTCGCTTGCGTACGCTCGACCAAACCCTATCGACCACCTGTTCTCTATCGGATGTCAGACCTGTGTGGTCGTGGTCGTTGCTGAGTGACAACAATCACATCCGCGAGAAAACGGCAAATCCGTATGTGCAAATACCCTAAATTGCATTTGAGATGATTTTTGGATTGGACATTTTGATAGTAGGAAATTTTCTGAGTTTTCTAGAAGTTTCTAAACATTTCTAGGTCTTGCTTCTTTTGACAAAATCGTAGAGCTCTGAGTTATCTTTCCAACAAGCCAAAAATCACCTCAATCGGATCTTTGGATCAAAAGTTATGCTTATTTTACTGTCAGTGTGCAGTGACCAGACATTGTCCGGGCATGGGCGGACAATGTCCGCCCTGTACAAATTTTTTTAGCCTTTTGCAAAATGAAACCAGGGATGTTTGCATCCGTCCGGGGCTATCTGTCCGGTAGGCCGGACATTGTCCGATATGGCCGGACAATGTCCGGCCTGTACAAATTTTTTGAGCCGAGAAATGAAACAGAGACAAATGCATCCGTCCGGGGCTTTTGTCCGGGAAGGCCGGACTTTGTCCGAAATGGCCGGACATTGTCTGGCCTGTACAGGTTGTTTGAGTCGAGAGTTAACAGAGACATATTCTTTTGTCCGGGGTTTTTGTCCGGACAAATAGTATCTGTCCGGCCTTCACAAATTTCGTTGAAACGGTAACTGACAAGGTTGCCAGTATGAGTAACGGTCACTATTGGGTTGTACTGACCAGAAATTGTCCGAAATGGCTGGACAATGTCCGGCCGGCACAATTTTGGCTCGGTTTCTTGCAAACGGCTAGTTTTCTTTGAGGGCTATATATTGTTGGATCTAGGTAGATCTCAATATCTAGCATTTGATGATTAATGACGATTTGGATAAATCCATGATGATTAAAGTTAATCTGGAGAATGTCAGATTTGATGATTAAATGACAATTTAGATAAATCCTGATTTACCATAAGTGAATTAAATTGATTATCGGTAAACCCTAATGGATGTTTCCTCGGTTGTGGGTTTGATATTGATGCTATGTAGAGGTGGAGCTCAGTGGTTGCATCAAGCTTGTGCTGATTGATTGATTAAGATGTAATATGTTGAATCTTGAGATTGATGACTCCAGTTGTGGACTTGATATTCATACATATGTTGAGGGGGAGCTCATCACTTTGGTCATCTAGGTTGATTGACATCATGACATGAGTAGTATAGATCGTGTGCGTATGTGTTTATCATCTACGATCTATATGATTGTATTCTATCTCATACTCATTTGCCACTCGTTGAATATGGTTGCGTCATTTCATTGGAAAGAGAAACTGTCGAGCTAACTCCTGTGTGGAGTAGTTTCTCTGGTGGTGATTAATGACGACCTATATTTGAGACCAATATTGTGTATTGAGTGTACGTATTGTAGTCTCAGTTTGATTGCAGGATAAAAGTGAGCAAGGACGTGACGAGGATGAAGACGATATGAGACATCCCGAGCAAGGTCAAGCTTAGCAAGCACGAGCTTTGCGATGACAAGCGTCGAGCGATCAAGCTTCACGAGGTCAAACTCCACCTAAGTTAAAATTCAAGATTAAGGATTGTTTTCTTAGGGTTTTACCAGTCTCGGTGTTTGGATACAGACCGGGTTGATAGGTTTCTCTTTACTAGTTTGACCGTACTATTAAGAGGGGTTAGAAACTAGCAGCTTGAATCTATCTAGTGTGGAAGCTCAGATGCATTCATATCATCTTGCACTAGTGTCTTGCATCGCTAGAGAGTCTAAGTGTAGTTTGTGTGCATTAGAGAAAATATTTTAAAAACTGTACTTAGTCTTGATCGACAGCTATTTAAATTGGTTTATTTATCTAGAGCTGGTCATGGTTGTATTTGCATATTCTGATCGTATCAGTGTTGATACGTGGTCGTGGTCGTGTCGCTTGTTTGGCGGCTTTCTGTTAGGGTTTGGGCGTGGTCGTAGGAGTTCGGACTGGTGGTATCAGTCTTCGACTCGCTTGCGTACGCTCGACCAAGCCCTATCGACCACCTGTTTTCGATTGGATGTCAGACCTGTGTGGTCGTGGTCGTTGCTGAGTGACAGCAATCACATCCACGAGAAAACGGCAAATCCATATGTGCAAATACTCTAAATTGCATTTGAGATGATTTTTGGATTGGACATTTTGATAGTAGGAAAGTTTCTAAGTTTTCTAGAAGATTCTAGACCTTTCTAGGTCTTACTCCTGTTGACAAAATTGTACAGCTCTGAGTTATCTTTCCAGCAAGCAAAAAATCACCTCAATCGGATCTCTGGATCAAAAGTTATGCTTGTTTTACTGTCAATGTGCAGTACAAATTTTTTCAGCCTTTTGAGAAATGAAACAGAGACAAATGCATCGTCCAGGGCTATCTGTTCGAAGTGGCCGAACATTGTCCGATATGGCCGGACAATGTCCGACCTGTACAAATTTTTTGAGCCAAGAAATGAAAAAGAGACAAATGCATCCGTCCGGGGCATTTGTCCGTCATGGCCGGACAATGTCCAGCCTTTACAGAAAAATCGCCCAACGGTAACTGACACATTGCAAACTGGGCAGACACTGTCTGAAGTGGCCGGACAATGTCCGGCCTGTACAACTTTTGGCCTGGTTTTTTGCAAACGGCTAATTTTTCGTTGAGGTTATATATACTTCGTGTTTGGCTTCATTTTTGGGTGCTCAAGGAGTTCATTATTCAGCTCATAAGCTAGCCAAGTGTTTGCAATTGCTATTTTGCATCTAGAGGCTAGATTTGAGCCCAAAATCCTTAGTGGATCTGAGAGAAAGCTTGAGGGAGATTTAGTGAGTGTTTAGTGCACTTCATCTCCATTAGATTGCTAGTGCTAGAGTGTTGAGCATCTCATTTGCATTATTGAGCTTCTAGCACGTGGTTGGTTCAAGTGAAAGCGCATTCGGCTTGTTACTCTTGGCGATCGCCTTCGCCTAGACGGTGCCGGAGGAGAGTCGAGATCTCTCCAATTGAAGTTTGTCAGAGAGGCCGGCAAAAGATTGTGAAAGGTGTGGTGCTCGCCTATCCGGTGTGGAGAAGGAGCAACCCTAGTGAGATATCCTTCGTGGATATAGAAGCGAGGCTCCGAGTGAGCGCTTCAACGAGGAGTAGGGGAGACCAGGCGAGTCTCCGAGACCTCGGTAAAAATATTGTGTCATTGCGTAATTCTTATTTGCTTTATATTCATCTTGACACAATTGCTTATATCACTATTTTTGCATGTATTGTTATATATTTCATATGGTTGAATGCAATTAGTTGATTAAATTGTTTTAAGCCTCATTGTATAATCTAGTTCAATCGATTATCTTATTGAAATTACTTAGTGGGGGAGAAAATTTAAAAGCCTCCTAATCACCCCCCCTCTAGTCGGCATCCTCGATCTTACAATTGGTATCAGAGCAAGGTCTCTCATTTATCGGCTTAACTGCTAGAGAGAAAGGATGAATTCGCTAGAGAACTATGGATTGATTGCTCCTCAATTTGATGGCTCAAATTATACACGTTGGAAAATTATGATGAGTACTCATCTTGAGGCATTAAATTTGAAATTATGAAGATTAGTGCAAAAGGGTATGGATAACTCATTACCTTCGGATAAACATACTCTTCTATTATATACAAAAGCTAAAAATGTGCTTCTTGATTCACTTAGTCATGATGTGCTCGAACTAGTGAGTGAGTGTTCAACCGCTCACGATGTTTGGATCATTCTTGAGTCCTTATTTTTGGGCACATCTAGCTTTGCACATGCTAAGATGCGCTTATTATTGCGGGACTATGAGGCATTTGTGATGTTGGAGCATGATACACTCACCACCACATATGATCGCTTGATCAACATCACAAATGAGCTCAAAGCCCTTGGTGCTAATATTTCCGATCTAGACATTTGCAGGAAATTACTCCAGGTGTTGCCGGAGGATCACTATAATAACTTCACTACTACTCTTGCGAACGGTGTGTCGACGATTCGGACTCGGAGTCCTCAGCCGAACTTATGCAGAATTTGTAATAGTGAGACCTTTCAAGATGACCCTTCGGGAAGGTATGCTGAACAATGGTGAACAGGAGCACAGAGAATTTAGACAGGTTCGGGCCCTCGATGGTAGGAGTAAAAACCCTACGTCCTGTTGATATTTCACTAAGTGTGGTAAAAGGTTTACAAATGGAAGGAAAAGTCCTCACAGGCGAGGATTTTTCCTGTAAAAGTGTACAGAGATAAGCCAAAGAAAACTTATTAAAATGCTATATAAGGTGTGCCGTAGACTTGGCTAACTTGGATTTTCTTTCTTGATTGATGCTTCATGCCATCCTTTTATACTGTTTGAAAGGGTGCCATGTGAAGAAAACTGCATCAATCGGTTGCACGGACGGTTGGATACGGTTTTTGGAACTGCTCTTAACCTCCACGTAGGTTAAACACGTGTTATTCATGGATAACTGTACGTGTTAACCTCCTGACGGTTGATTCTCCACGTGTAGGAATCTTCGGGATACTTAGAATATCCTGTTGTATGGGCAACCGAATAGATAGATCCCAGGTATCCTGATCGGCAGATGTTCTGACCGCGGGATTTGGCTGACCGCGCAATATCCCGAATGTGTAGTTCGCGTATAGCCTACGAACTTCTGACCGCGCAAGGCTTACGGTCTGATCGCACGAAACCCGCGACCTGATCGCGCAAAGCTTGCGACCTCATGGTGATGCTCCTCAGAATAGCTTGGGTCCGCATCACCAGATACATGTCTGGTTCGAACTTGTCTAGAACCAAAAGTTTATTAGAAGTGACCCGGGTGTCAATCCTTGTTAGCTAGCACCCAAATTCGAAGAAAACGAAGAGACGTGTTTATTTCGAATTTAAAAACCGTGCATTGGATTTTTAACCCAGCCCTTTAACTTCTCCACTTAGTGGCGCACTAAGTGAAAACGGTTGGTTTTTCAAGACGGGTTCTGACATTATGTGATGGGCAATGATGGCGCCGTAGAGATTTTTATCTCGAGGTAAAATTGTAAATGTCTTTAACGAAACCCGAGGTGTCTGGGAGGCGAACCGTCGACCTGGCGGCTATAAATACCAGACCCCTGGACATGTAAAGATTTACAATTTCCCTCTCACGCCTAAGTCTTTTTCTTGTTATCCTGCCTCCTTCCTTTTCACATACTCCTCCCAATGGCAGATCACGAAATCATCGAGATTGAGAGCGATGAAGGGGAAATTGTCGAACAAGGGTCTCAAACGAATGAAGTCCTGTCTCCCTTAAGGAAGAAACCCAAGGTTGACGAAGGATCTTCCAGTGGAACAAAGGTGAAGAACATAGCGAGTTTCTTTCTTCCTTCAGTTCCTTTGACTCTCCCCGTTCATGCCTCTCGGCAAGTTAGACCTTTATCTTTAGGAAAAGATCCTTTCACATCCAATTCACCCATCCTTTTGGGTGATCAACATCCTGGTCGGCAAGCGGTGACTATCCCTCGATCAGATGATTGCCATATTGGGTTGGCGAAGCAATCTTCTTCTGGGGAGGTTGCTCTTCCACCATATGATGATCTTCCTCCCAAGATGGGTGTATCAACGGGTTATGCACCGGGACAGGTAACAATTCTCCTCCCTTTTTGCTGATAATTTTAGTTAGTATGACTAACTTTTGCAAAATGCAGGAGGTAGGAGGCCCCAGCGATCAGCCTTCTGCTGCTCCATCTCTTCCTTCCGGACAGACTCTTCTGGAAGAGAAGAATGCCCTGGAGAAGAAGACCGAGGAGATGGCCTCGAAGATTCTGCGTTTAGCAGAATGTCTTGATCGATCCCGAGAAGAGGCGCACCATTTCCGTCGAGAGAGGGACTTCGCTCAGCAACAGCGAGAACTCTCTGACTTGATTAGGGACAATAGTGCGTCTGTTGTTAGGGACGATATAGATAGACTTAGGGTAGTCGCTAGTTCCCTGGGGGTTGTCAGTGTAGATCCTACTGACAACAACATGTCCCTTGGAGAACTTTGTAAACTTCTTTCGGAGCAAGTCGATGCTTTTATCGACCGTATCCCTTTTGTATGTAAAGAATGTAATAAATAAAGTTTCTTTTATTCATATGAACATTCTTCATACCTTCTGTGTGAAATTATGGCTAAAAGCTTAGTCCGCGACCATTCATACACAGGAAATTTCAGTTCTGCGATTAGAATCGCGCTTTAAAAGATCACCATGACCTGCCCTGATGCCGCGATCAGACTTAAGGCCGCGGTTAGAACTGAATTGCGACCAGAGTTGAACATCTGGTTAGACTATTACTTCGATTAGAGACGAAGTTTTAGCCTAAAACACGATTTCGATAAAACCATAACCCAATTAGAAACACTTCAGTACGTTAAAAATTGGGTTACATGATTTTTTCGAATAAAATGTTCAAAGTATAAAAAGGAAAAACGTCCTCTGAAAAGTACTGGGAATTTTTCAGTCCTTTTACACTTTCAGTTTCCAAAACAAAGAAGTCTTTTTGTTTCAGATCCGACGCCTGAGTACTTTATCGGGTCCATCAGGGACAGTATCCATTATGGGAAATGAATAAAGCATTCAATGGAACGTTTGAAACGAGCCGTTTACTTATTAATGCGTCGCCTTGGGTCTATAAAAAGCAGTAGGTAGCTTCTTGAGGAAGCCACTCAGCCGCGAAAAACCCTTAGAGTTCCCGCCGCTCAAAAACCCTCATTTTCTTCAGCCTTCATCTTCCCCAAATCGCCAGCTTCCCCTTTGATTCTACACCAAAGATGGCGTCCTGGAGCAGATCCATTCACCATTCTGAGGAGAGCCTGATGGCGCTAGAGAAGGAGGAGATCCTTTCTCCGCGGCTGCTCATTAACTGGCGACCTGTGGAGAAGGACCAAGAAACCCCAACTGTCCAAGAAGGCGAGTTGGTGGTTTTCGAGGAGTATCTGCGTTGCGGGTTCCGATTCCCTGAGAGTCGGTTCATTAAGGACGTCCTCGAACATTACGGGTGGGAACTGATCAACCTCCACCCCAACGCGATGTTGATCCTGGCAGTATTTCAGCATCTCTGTGAAGCCTTCGTCGGAATATATCCCAGCGTGGATCTTTTCCGACGATTCTACTTTTCGGCGTGGTCGAAGAGCACCAACGCCTCCGGATGCATCTACTTCCGGCTGAGGGATAAAAAGGAGTATCCCTCCCCACCCCTGCGAGACTCAGTGCACGGGTGGCACCAGAAATGGTTTTACTGCACCCCGCCGACCGAGAGCGGGTTGTGGTTTGAGAACTCGCGGCCGGAGAAGCCGAGCGAGTTGGATACTCTCCCGGCGATGAACGCGGAGTTCACAAAACACGCCGAGGTGATCCTTCACTTAGTCGAACAAGGGTTGACGGCACGTGACGTCATCCGAGACTTTGTGAAGAACCGGGTGAGCCCCCTGCGTGAGAGGGCTCATCCGGCTTGGGAGATCAAGTCCATGGCGGATACTACCCTGGACTATAATGAAGGTATTCATTTCTGACATTGAAATCCTTTTATGTCATTTTTGAAATGTATCAATTTAACTCGTATCTGGGAACAGTCCTGCCCTCAGCTGAGATTGAGAGGTGGACTAACTATCTCCTTAGGGCGTACAACGCCGAGGTAGAGGGCCCCAAGGGATCGCCTCGCCCTCAAAGCTTGATTCATGCCGGCGACGACCTTAAACAGGAGCGCCGAAAGGTAAACTTTCCACTTGGCCTCTGTTTTGCAGGTCTCATGTATGTCCAGCACTAATCAATCCCATTGGAATGAGAATAGCTCCAAGGGAGGTTTGCGGATACAACATTCCCAAGTGAAAATGTCGGCTCTCTGAAGAAGCCGACGGCGAGGAACGTGAAGAAGGTCTCTCAGAGACCCAAGACAAAGAGTCCTGCCTCTAAGAAGACCAAGCTGAACCCTGGGAAGGGGTCTTCACGAAGCGTTCCTCGTCTCGCAAGAAAGACTGCGGTAAGATATCGCATTCCTGCTACTTTTTCAGGCGCGACATGGAATCACTTCTTCGTCGTACAGGGAGAGGGGAGCGAGGAGGAAGAGGATGACGTTCCTCTGATCCTTCGAAGGAGGAAGATCGCGGATCTTCCATCCAGCGATGCCCCAAGCTGCCCCGCAGAATCCACAGCTGCCGAAGAAGTGGCCGTGGCTGACCCTGCGACCACTGAAGATCTTGTGGTCGCGGGTGACCTTCCAAATCCTGAAGCCCCCGAGGTTTCAGGGTCAATCATCTCTGCTTCCCTGGTCGAAGGGACGACTAAGGTAAAGGATCTTTTTGATCATTCCCTCCATGGCTCTTTCTGCACATTTGACAAGTTAATGTACATACAGGAAGGAGAGCTTCCCCCTGGGACCACTGGGGGTTCCAGGGAGGAAAATCCTCCTCCTCCGCGGACAGAGGAGGAGGTAGACGAACAAAGGCCGGCTGTGACGGTTCCAGCAACTCAGGAATCGCCAAGGCCTTCGGATGCAGCCCCATCAGTTAGTCCGGTGGCCCAGGTAAAGACCTATGTGTTTTTACCTGTTCCCTAAGAATATGCTTGTAACGCAACATTTCCAGGGGGGTGCTGTCTTATTTACCATAAGGAAGGCAAGAACCGGAGACGGCTCTCCTTCACAAGGGGAATTTTCCCAGAAGTCCCAGGAAAGAATGGGATTTCAAATAAGGTAAGAACTCTTACTTGACAGTAATCTTAGATAAAAGCTGCCTGACCCATTCTTCCTGTTAGGCAAAAGAAGACAGCGCCTACACCTTCAACCGCCACTGGGGAGGTTGAAGCAAGGGCTGATGAGGGAGCCTCTAATGAAGAGCGCTCTACTCCCGTGGTTCAGGAAGTCGTCCGGACCGCGGGAGGTGAAACAAGTACAGGGACCGAGTCGCAACCAGCGGCCTCTGGGGGTGGCGTCCAGCCGGCACTCCCATCAACTGTCCCTGTCGCAGGCACCTCCGGCGCGTTAGCAAGGATCCCTGCTAGCATGGATGATGCCGCTTTAAATAAGTTTATGAAGGTATGATGACCCCTGTTTCGGCGTTTGAACCACCTTTAGAGTATATTTAACTCTCTTGCTTCGTGTCACAGGGCTTGTCATGGGTGACGAGCCAGTCGCATGCTGCAATGGCTAGCATGGCGGCTGTTCAAAAAGATCGTGACGGCTTGCGCAAGTGAGGATCGTCATTCTTCTGTTAATATAAGTAGGCTTTAATTGTGACTGACCTGATTTTGCTGCAGAGAGGTTACATTCTTGAAGAAAGAGTTAGCCAAGATAAGGCTGAACTCAGTTACAGAGTTCCAGAAACTACGGACTGAAATCAATAAACTTCAGTCTGAGAAGGCTGGTAAGTCGATTCTCAACTTGATAAAACTTAAAACCGTTTCTTGTTAATAACCTCTTTTCTCTGTACAGCGCAAGCAGGTCGCATTACACAGCTCGGCCAGGACAAGATGCTTCTCGAGTCCTCGCTCAACCATACCGACCGAGCGGTCAAAGAGTTGAGCTTACTGGTCTTCGAAAAACTGAAGGCCGTGGCCAACCTTTTGAATACCAACGTGGTGGAGTTGAGGAAGGACGACCCAAGTGTCAGCGATTGGTCATCACTGCTCACAGCTCAAGCAGAATCACTGCTCGAATATCTCCCTGGAGATTTACGGCGACGTGAAGAGATAATCAGGACGAGAGTCCGATCAGCCGCTTCTGCCGTACTCAGCCGGGTTCGACTTCACCATGGCCCAGATGCGAATCTGAGCGCGCTGGTGGGACCGGTTGAGGTCGAGAGTGAAGAACTGCTTGACGCCATTATGGAAGAAGTCAAGCCCTTCGTTGACAAACTCTTGGCTGAGCTGAGGATCGAATGATCCTTATATTTTGTAACCAAACAATTGTAATTACAATGCTATGTATGTAAAACTATTTAATTCAAAAGAAAGTGCATATTCATATCATAAGTTTCATACTATAAGTATATTCCTCTAGCCCCCGCCTCTGTTTTACGAATACTGAAGCCTTACGAATACTGAAGCCTTAGTATTTTAAGCAGAGGGGAAAACATATGTATGATGACCAGGGATATGTGCTTCAAGCCGATGGTCAAGATTAAAGTAACATTTTAACCTTATTGCAAACTGGTAGCCACCCAGATGACCGAAGACTAGCCAGATAGTCCCGTGTGCGTTGAGAAACGGCTTATTTAGGAGTGACTTATCTGGAAGTGATCATGGGATCGACCAGCGAATCCGGTTGAAAAATGCTGTAGTAATCTAACCGCCGGCGATCAGCCCCCAGGTCGAATTTGTATAATTTGGGCTTAAAGAAAAACACTCATTGTATGAAAACAAGACATGCTTTTTATGAAAAAATGCTAATTGAACAGGAAAAAAGTGATTGGAATACTTACACGTAAAACTTGTGAAGTTGATCGATGTTCCAAGTATTGGACAAAATCCGACCATCCTCCATGGCTAACCGCGCAGATCCTGGCCGCGGCACTGAGACGACAGTGTATGGTCCTTCCCATTTTGGGGAGAATTTAGTGCGGTTAGACTGGTCTTGAATTTTTCGTAAAACCAAGTCGCCAACGTTGAGATCACGTGGTCGCACCTTTTTACTGTGATACTTGCGTAGAGCCTGCAAGTATACCGCGGACTTAATCAGGGCGCGATCACGCCGTTCTTCCAGGAGGATGAGATCTTGCGATCGCTGTTCGGATTGGTTGACCTGTTCGAATTGATTCGTGCCAACAGATCCAATACTTACTTCCATAGGCAACACAGCCTCGGCCCCATAGACCAAATGGAAGGGTGTCTCACCGGTGGCTCGACTAGAGGTAGTCCGTAGTGCCCATAGAACAGTATAGAGCTCGTCTGCCCAAGCCCCCGAGCGGGTCTTGAGGCGATCAAAAACATGTTTTTTGATGCCTTGCAATACTTGCCCATTGGCCCGTTCTACGGCACCATTGCTTTGTGGATGTGCCACGGAAGCAAAGCACACCTTAGTCCCAATCTGATCGCAGTAGTCTAGGAAAAGACCGCTAGCGAATTGAGAACCGTTGTCTGTGATGAGACGGTTTGGAACACCAAATCGTGCCACAATGTTCTTGTGAAAGAACTTTTGTGCGGCTGATGCAGTAATATTTCGTACTGGTTCGGCCTCAATCCACTTTGTGAACGTGTCAATGGCTACGAACAAAAACTTGTATCCATTGACCGCTTGTGGCATAGGACCGACGATGTCCATTCCCCAGGTCGCGAAAGGCCATGCGAGAGGAATAGTTTGCAATGCATAAGCAGGTTGATGAACCTGTCTTGCATGAAACTGACACTGTGGACACATCTTGACCATAAGCTTGGCATCATCGAGTGCCGAAGGCCAGTAGAATCCCTGTCGAAAAACTTTTCCGACCAGTGTTCGGTATGACGCGTGTGCACCGCATACACCGTCATGTATTTCTTTCAAGAGGGATTTTCCTTCCTCCTGAGATATGCAGCGCATGAATACTCCTTGAGTACCCTTTTTGTACATAACCCCACCTATGAGTTTATACAGACGCGCCTTTCGAATTAACCGATCGCTTTTGGTTTCGTCCTCGGGTAGGGTCCCATGTTCAAGATAGACCCTCAATGGATGAGTCCAATCTTGTTCCTGACCGAGGTTGGCAACGAAGGCTATTGCCGGATCATCCTCGACCGAAGTCATGATCGAAGGATGGTCCAAGTGTTCAATGAACACTCCTGCCGGAGCGGATGAGCGTGAGGACCCAATTTTGGATAATTGGTCTGCGAGAATGTTGTCCTTTCGCGGGATGTATTGGACTTTGAAGTGACTGAATTGTTTTTCCAATTTTCTCACTTCCCCCAGGTAATGAGCCATTGTCTCATCGGAGGTGCTGTACTCCTTGTTTACCTGGTTTACGACTAGCTGTGAGTCCCCCCTCACCACTAATCGACGGACTCCGAGGAATTTTGCTGCCCGGAGCCCTGCAAGAAGACCTTCATACTCTGCTGCATTGTTGGTAGCAACAAAGTGTAGTTGGATAACATACTTAAGCTGTTCGCCCTGAGGCGTAACTAAGACCACTCCAGCCCCCGAGTGTTGAAAACTACGGGAGCCGTCAAAGTACATTGTCCAATAATCGGGGCACTCCAGTTCCTTCGCCAACTGCACGGGTGGCTCAGGGTTGGTCCATTCGACCACAAAGTCGGCCAGAACCTGAGACTTAACCGCCGTGCGAGGGGTGACAAGGATTTCGAAGGCACCGAATTCGACCGCCCATTTAGCGATTCGACCAGATTTTTCTAGATTCCGAACAATATCCCCTAAAGGAAAAGAGGAGGGTACTGTGATCTTGTGTGCTTGAAAGTAATGTCGTAGCTTACGGGAAGCCATCAGTAGTGCGTAAAGTATCTTCTGGACCTCAGGGTAGCGCTCCTTAGGACCATGAAGTACTTCGCTCACATAGTAGACTGGTCTGTGCACTCCTTCCCTTTCCGCGATCAGAACTGCGCTGACCGCGTGTGGGGTGGCCGCCAAATACAAAAGTAATGGTTCTTCCTTTTCAGGAGACACCAATACTGGTGGACTGGAAAGATATGTTTTTACCTCCTGAAATGCTTTTTCGGCCTCGTCGGACCACGTGAAGTTATGATGTTTCCGCAAGGCTTTAAAGAAAGGTAGTCCCCTTTCGCCTAATCGCGATATAAAGCGACTTAAAGCCGCCATGCGACCAGCCAGGCGTTGAACATCCTTCATGGTCGAGGGCGACCTCATTTGTTCAATAGCTCTGATTTTCTCAGGATTAACCTCAATGCCCCTGGAACACACAAGGAAACCAAGAAGCTTTCCTGAAGAAACCCCGAAAGAACATTTCTCCGGGTTCAATTTTATTCCAAAGCGATTCAAGTTACAGAAGGTTTCAGCAAGATCGTCCAAATGAGACAATCTTTTGGTGCTCTTTACAACCAAGTCGTCTACATATGCTTCGAGATTACGCCCTATCTGGGAAAGAAAGGTCTTTTGCATCAAGCGCTGGTACGTGGAACCAGCGTTCTTGAGACCGAACGGCATTCTGACGTAGCAGTATGTGTCGAACGGGGTGATGAAGGCAGTTTTCTCTTCATCGTCTTCTGCCATGCTAATTTGATGATATCCCGAGTAGGCATCCAGAAAACTCATCAGTTCGCAACCCGCAGTGGAGTCAACCAGCTGGTCGATGCGAGGAAGGGGAAAGTCATCCTTCGGACAGGCACTGTTGAGGCTAGTATAGTCGACGCACATGCGCCACTTGCCATTTGACTTGCGGACCATGACCGGATTGGCGAGCCAGTCCGGGTGATTCACCTCGCGGATAAACCCGGCTTGTAAGAGTTTGTCTAACTCTTCTCGGATGGCTTCCTGTCGGTCGGTGGCAAAACGCCGGAGCTTTTGCTTTATTGGTCGTTGTCCAGGTCGAATTGCTAACCTGTGCTCAATTACTTCCCTTGGGACACCGGGCATGTCGGACGGTTTCCACGCAAACACATCTGCGTTAGCCCGGAGGAAAGTAACGAGGTTGAGTTCCTATTTGTCATCCAGGGCTGACCCAACCCGAATTGTCTTGGATGGGTCATCTGGGTACAAAGGAACTTGTTTGAGTTTCTCATCTGGTCGAGGAGCAGCCCTATCGCATCGGTGGCGACAGTGGCGACCTGAGCGTCCCGGAGGGGAAGTTGATCGACCATCTCCAAAGATAGCCGGTCACACGTGAGCGCCACGTTGCGACTACCTCGGACCGAAATGACACCTTTGGGGCCAGGCAATTTCCCGCACTGATAAGCATAGTGCGTTGCCATCATGAACTTAGCAAGAGTCGGCCTACCAAAGATTGCATTATAAGCTGAATCACAATCGATTACATCGAAAGTAACCAATTCTGTTCGAAAGTTATCTGGTTCTCCCAGAGTGACCGGGAGGACCACTTGTCCCAATGGCATCATGGAGGGGCCTGGGATTATCCCATAAAACGGATGGATTATGGGCTTGATCTTCGAACGAGGAATTTGCATCTCGTCGAGTGTCTTGACCAATAAAAGATCAAGGGAACTTCCCCCATCGATCAGGACCCTTTCGACTCTCGCGTTACTGATGATTGGGGTAATAACCAGAGGTAACCTCAATGGTCGAGTTAGCCCCGTAGGACAGTCAGCGCGATCGAACGTCAAAGGCATATCCGACCAACGGGGATATTGAGGTTCACCAAGGGATGTCTCCGTTTGGTTAACCTCTCGGCAAAAAGTTTTAAACTGCCTTTTGGAAACGAAAGAGGAGGAACCTCCGAAAATGACATTAACATGATTTTGAGGTACCTGGTAAGCCATTTCTTCGTCTCCATCGACGTCTCTAACCCCGCACGCCTGCTCTTTGGGCGGTAAGGTTGGCATTGGCCCAGCTCCTTGGTAGAAATCATCCAGCTGTTTCAACCAACTCCTGCAGTTTTTGAGATTGTGGCCTGCGGAATTGTGGAGTGGACACCACCTTTTGCCCTCCTGCGGATTAGTTGATTTTTCTGGCTGGTCGGAATCCCGGCCACCAGAAGCAGTTTTACTTTTAAAAGAGGACTTATTACCTTTGGTCGAAGGTGGTTTCTCCGCGACCGCGACCTCACGGTACTGTCCAGAGCGGTTCCTCTTCGACTTTTTTGACTTCCCGCCCGGTGAAGACTCCGGCTTTTTGCTTGAATCTTCTTTCTTGGCGTCCTTGAAGCCTGGTTGGGGCGGTAGGTCCCCCTTGTCAACCATTTGGTTCCACTCGACTCCCTCGGCTGCATCGGAGTATCGATCAGCCATATCGAACAGATCGGCCACTGATCGAGGAGGGTGGATAAGCAAGTCTTCAGTGAATCTCCGGTATCGAACGGCATGCTTAAATGCCCTGATTACGGAGCCATCAGATATGTTCGGGATGGTATTTCTTACCCCGACAAACCTCTTGACAAACTGCCGAAGCGTTTCGGTCGAAGTTTGCCGCAGTCTATGCAAGTCGTCCTCCTTACCCGGCTTTTGGTAACAGTTTTGGAAATTGCTGAGGATGGCATCGCATAACATTTCCCAATTGTAGATAGAACCCTCAGGCTGATTGAACAACCAGGTTCTAGCCGGTCCTACGAGGACTGTTGGCAGGTAGTTAGCCATGACCTTTTCATCGCCTCCTGCTGGTTGGATGGCAGTGATATAGATCTGAAGGAACTCAGATGGGTTTTGAGTTCCATCAAACCTCTCAATGGCCCCTGGTCGAAACTTATCGGGCCAAACGACTGCTCGTAGGCCAGGCGAGAAAGCTTTGCAACCAACGTAGGGACCGTTAACCGTTCTGCGACTTTCGGTCGGGTTTCGAGCAAACTCACTTAATGGCGAGGTTACTCGGGGTCCCAAACGAGAGTGAACGGGAACTCGATCCCTACTGCGAGAGTCTTGCATTCGCCGACATTTGTCCTGTCGGGACGGTATAGGCGGCGGGTAACTCCGTCGGCCAGAGCCAAAATGAGGACCATCTCGATCACGGGAATGTGTCACTGAGCGGGAAGAGGCTGTTGGGGTCGCCTCGGATGCGACCTCGTCCAATCTTTCCGCTAGGATCCTGTAAAAGGCCGGTCTCTGCGCATCCGTGACCGTAGGAGGAAAATTGCGCATGACTTCGCGATAGATCGCAGTCGACCATGTGTACTTCTCCTAGGGGCACCAGGTGTTATTGTTTCCTCGTCCACTGGGAAATGCTCCGGTGGTAAGGAAGGAGTCTGGTCACGTCTACGACCACGCGACCGTTGAGAAGAACTCGGGGCAGCATCGTAACGAGCCTGCGCATCTTGAAGAGCCTCTAGGGCAGTTCTGCGTAGTTCGTTGTTTTGTTGCTCGAGATCTTGCTCCTCCTTCTGTTTGCGATCTTGTTCTTCTCTGGCAACCTGTTGATCGGGAGTTTCTTCCGACAACGCAGCAAACTGCCTAGGGAGAGAGGTCGCCGATGGGGAGAACATCTCGGTTTGTTCCGAGTCGGACTCAAAATCAAAGAGACGGTGGAGGTTATCAGGGTCGAACCTTCCTGGGCTAATTCCAGGGTCACCATCATATTTTCCCTCAGCGGGATCGTATGACGGGCCGGACTCATCACCTAGCACATTAAGAACCTCTGTGGGTTCTGACCTTGTGCCAGTTCCCTCCTGGTCGATTAACATGACTTGGGGAGATGGTTCACCCTGTGGAAGATTCTGGCCTTCGACCTCTTCCATCGGAACAGGATCGCTTGGAGAAGGCATTGGTATATGGGCATAATCCTCGAGATCGAAATCATTCTCGGAATCATATGCTCCAGCCATTTTTCGGCGAACCTCCGAATTTTAATTAAGACGCCTTGAGAAATGCCCCACGGTGGGCGCCAGCTGTCGACGATTCGGACTCGGAGTCCTCAGCCGAACTTATGTAGAATTTGTAATAGTGAGACCTTTCAAGATGACCCTTCGGGAAGGTATGCTGAACAATGGTGAACAGGAGCACAGAGAATTTAGACAGGTTCGGGCCCTCGATGGTGGGAGTAAAAGCCCTACGTCCTGTTGATATTTCACTAAGTGTGGTAAAAGGTTTACAAATGGAAGGAAAAGTCCTCACAGGCGAGGATTTTTCCTGTAAAAGTGTACAGAGATAAGCCAAAGAAAACTTATTAAAATGCTATATAAGGTGTGCCGTAGACTTGGCTAACTTGGATTTTCTTTCTTGATTGATGCTTCATGCCATCCTTTTATACTGTTTGAAAGGGTGCCATGTGAAGAAAACTGCATCAATCGGTTGCACGGACGGTTGGATACGGTTTTTGGAACTGCTCTTAACCTCCACGTAGGTTAAACACGTGTTATTCATGGATAACTGTACGTGTTAACCTCCTGACGGTTGATTCTCCACGTGTAGGAATCTTCGGGATACTTAGAATATCCTGTTGTATGGGCAACCGAATAGATAGATCCCAGGTATCCTGATCGGCAGATGTTCTGACCGCGGGATTTGGCTGACCGCGCAATATCCCGAATGTGTAGTTCGCGTATAGCCTACGAACTTCTGACCGCGCAAGGCTTACGGTCTGATCGCACGAAACCCGCGACCTGATCGCGTAAAGCTTGCGACCTCATGGTGATGCTCCTCAGAATAGCTTGGGTCCACATCACCAGATACATGTCTGGTTCGAACTTGTCTTGAACCAAAAGTTTATTAGAAGTGACCCGGGTGTCAATCCTCGTCACGGTGATCTTTCCAACACTTCACCGAGAGAGCTCATTGACATGCTTATGTCAAATGAGGCAATGTCCAAAGAAAAGGACATGTGTTCCACCTCCGAGCATATCAAGGATGACAATTTCAATGCGGAGGATTGGGAGCTTTCGAGCGAGCTCAAGGACGTAAACGATGAGGTTTGCCTAAGCAAGACCAAGGCTAAACCTTGCAAGAAGAGCTTAAGGAAAGCTGGAAAGAAAGCGTCGAAGTCAAAGTCTTCATCTCAAGACAATTCTTTATGCCCTACGTCATGCGACTTGACGGTATCAAACTCTAACCTCTCTAAGAATGAGCTAATGGACATAATTGTAGAGTTAAAAGATCTGCTTGGCAATTTGACTCAAAACTTTAGCACTTTAAAAAATAATTACTCATCTTTGAAAGTACAACATCAAGAATTGAAAAATTCTTAAGATTCTTTGCTTGCCAAGAATACTATTAGCTCAACATGTATATTAGATGTTAGAGTTGCTTGTGACTCCTATATTGATCCATCTTTAGAGTCACACCCTTCTACTCCACATGCTAGTGATAATTCAATTGTTAATTCGTGGTTAGATTCAAATGCTAGTTTTGTGGATACTAGTACTTCATGTGATAATATGTCTAATGATTTAATTATTGATTCACATGCTTGTTTGGATGATGCTAGTAACTCATGCCATGATTCATCTAGCGACTCATCTCTATGCCATGGTGTTGGTTCTAGTCAATCATCATTTGATATGCTTAGCTCATCTAGTGATTTTCGTGCTATGCCTTCTAGTTCATTTACTTGTGATGATATACCATCATGTTCTTATCATATTTCACATGCTAGCATGGAATCATCTCAAGTATCTAAAATCAAAAACGATGAACTTAGGAGCAAAGTAAATAGATTGAGCAAAAACCTTCCTAGATGTCATGTGGGTAATGCTATGCTTTCTAAACCCCCTTTAGAACATAAATATTCATTTAAAAAGGGAAAATTAAATCATGTACACTCATCTAGTAAGAGGCATAATATACTCTATCACACTCATACAAATTCATTCAAAAAGCCCTCTCATACTTCATGTTTATCATATTACTTAAAATGGCAACATTCATATATGTGTGCATCTAATGTTTTTGAAATTGGTTCTTTTGACTCTTATTTGATTTCTTGCTCTAAAAAGGGTTTAATTGCAAAACCTATTCATTGTCATTTTCAAAAACCTAAAGATAAAGCAATTTGGGTACCAAAAGACCTATGTGACAAGGCTAGAGGGCCTCGTATGGTTTGGGTACCAAAAAGAGTTTAAATCTTGTTGATGTGGTTCATAAAATCTTTTGCATTGCTTTTTCTCCTTTTTATTCTTTGATTGTTTTAAATCTTTATTGCCAACTATGTAAAAGAATGAAAATTTGAAACTTATGTTGCTACATCTTTAGGGGTAATAATTTATGAATGCTTCCGTTACTCATCATACCCCTATATGTGAAATGTTTGAAAATTACAATTATAAATTTTAAAATGAGCTTATTTGGTCAAAATGTCAAAATTTTCACTCAAAAGGCCAAAAATCATCAATTTCTATCTAAATGGTCGTCAAAATGTATTTAAAAGGTTTTTAGAGGCTTTGGATGAAGAAATGATGTTAAAAAGTATTTCTATTAAAAACTAGCCTCAAAGGATCTTCGAGTATCTTGTTTTTCAACAAAATCGTTTTCAAACACAAATCAAAATCTATTTGGTTTTTGCTAAAACTTGCTTTACAAAACTCCTAGATACTCTTAATCTGAATAAATTTGATATTGAAAACTTTCTTAAAAGAGTTCTCATTTGAAAGTTATGGGTATTTGAATCTCACCGAAAAACTTGCTATGACCCGAAATACCCTAAACATGCAAAACATGGGTTTGACCATTTCTATGGCCTTTGTGTGTGAAACTGGACTCAAAATGATATTTTTAACTCATGTAAGCCCTTTCATGTCAAAAATATCATGCAAATCAAATTTGAACTCAATTTGCAAAAGTTTGTCAAAATCCAATCCCTTTGCTTAATACAAACATCATTTGGCCATAACTCTCAATTGAAAAATCATTTTTGGAAAATGTATTTGATGCATTGAAATTCATTCCTGCAAATTTTCATCCCAATTGGACTTGATTTGAGCAAAACTGAATCTTTTCACAAATTGAAAATGAAATCTGCAAAATTCAGTTTTCTCGTGATTTTAGGCTGATTTGTCATTTTCATATATCTTTATTGGTTGACTATTTGAAGAAAGTTTCTATATGACATTTTATCCTCTATGATTGGTATTGCTTGATAATTTATTTCAAAATTATTGGAAGTCATTTGCATAGATTTCCAGGTGCGTTTAAAAGTGTAAAATGAATCTCTGAAAACCTGAAATCTGAAATTTTAAACCTGACCAACATTTGTCTTTTTCATATCTCTTTATTGGTTGACTATTTGAAGAAAGTTTCTATATGAAATTTTATCCTCTATGATTGTTATTTCTTGATAATTTATTTCAAAATTATTGGAAGTCATTTGCATAGATTTTCAGGTGTGTTTAAAAGTGTAAAATGAATTTCTGAAACCTGAAATCTGAATCTTTAGATCTGATCAACATTTGTCTTTTTCATATCTCATTGTTGGATCATATTTTGGCTTCACTATAAAAGGAAATCTTGTTCCTCATTGCAGTATCTATCTCCAAAATTTATTTTGGAATTTTTGGAACTTTTTTGCATATGTTTTGATGATTATAAAGGAGACAACATGTTTAAGAAAATTTTAGTCTATTCGGATGTTAATCTCTTAATTCTTTCAAATGACTAAAATATTTGAATCTTGGATCTTCATGGAATGTTCTTGTGTTGATGTGTTCTATCTCTATGAAATTTTTCATAAGTTTTGGTGGTTATTTGAATGCTTTCTCGATTTGAGTCCTTTTGGATTATTGTTGAGCTCTTGATTTTCAAATAGATCATTTTCATCTCTTGCACATTTTTCATGATCAAACTTGGATGACACATTTAGGAGGAGAAACTTCAAAGTCATTGAATCCTTGTATACCCTAATTGTGCATACATATCAAATTATGCATATGTTTTGTAAAAAGGGTCATTTTCGAACAAAAAGGTAAAAAGAGTTCAAAACTTTCAAAATGTTCAAAATTACCACAAAACCTTCACAAATACGTTTCGAATATGTTTTCAAAGGTTTTAAAGGTGAAACAAAAGGCTTTCGAGCAAAAATGCAAAATTTCGACAAAATTGAAGTCTTCGGGATCTTGTTTTAGCCCAAAATGATTTATTTCCATAAAACAAGATGAGTTGAGATTTGATAAAAACTTTCTACATGAAACATTTAGAACTCACTCACCCGAAGATAGTTCGTATTGAACTTATTCTCAAAAGGCCTATGGTTTTCAAATTATCACATATCCTAGGTGTAGCTTCTAGGCCCCTAAAGAGTGTTTTGGTAATTAATGACAATTACAAATGTTGAACTAATGTTACTTGTTAAGTTGTGTCAAGATCAAACTCAAAAGACAGGATAATGAAAGACAAGTAAAGAGCTACATGATGAAGAAAGGATATTGAGCAAAGAGGCAAAGGTGTGGAATATGATCTTTTTCCATTTTACCGGTCTAAGGTGATTAGAGAAGAATTTTGACCGGATTTTAGGATAGTCGCCGTACTATTAAGAGGAGTATGTGGTGTATCACGAAATATTTCATCTATGTGCTACAAATCATAAATTGAACTTGCATTGCATACTAGAAGGTCATATACTTTGAAAATGCTTGTTTCAACTCATTTCTGCCAAACTCTGTCTCAGTCGGTCTGACCGATTGTTGTCTGCTCTGATCGAATAGACGGACTGACCGAATTGTGTTTCGGACTGACCGATGTTATGTCAAAGTGTGTTTCTTTTTATAAAGGTCGGTCTATCCGTAGTTAAAACCTAGGTCAGTCTCCTGGAACTTCTTGACCTATCTTTCTGAACCTTATTGTGTTATGACGGTCTAACCGTTTGTTAGGCCGGTCTGTCCGAGAAATCGGTCTGATCGAGTTTTTGTACTACGGTCTGACCGTAATTTTCGGCTTGACCGTATAACGTGTCCAGAAACTATGTCGTCTCTGGACGGTTTCACGGTCTGACCACCTTTGGCTCCGGTCTGGACCGTGTGTGTGCCCGACAAGGGCAGGTGAGCATTAATTGCACCTGTTTAATGCCGTTGCAATTGCGGCGGTCTGACCGGGCTTATACCTGCGGTCTGATCGCCAAGTGATCTTTTTCTCCCAACGGCTGGTAACGGCTATATTTATTGTGGGGGGTATATATACTCCCATGCATGGCCCTGTTCATAACTTTTGGCATATTTGTGAACATTGTCATCATCCTTGAGAGCTTAAGCAAGTTTCATACACTCTAGGGTTCTAATTCTTGAATTTGTGAGAGTGTGCATTTGAGATCTTCTAGTGCATTGCATTTAGATCACTAAATCAACCTTGTGGCACTAGAAGAGCGATAAGTGATCATCATCGACTTGTTACTCTTGGAGTTTGCCGGCTCCTAGACGGCTAGGAGGAAGGTTTTGGAGAGCTCTTCAAGGAAGATTGTGAAGAAGCCTCAAAACGTCTTGTGAAAGGGTCGAGCATGCCTTGCCGGAGCGGTAAAGTGCATCATTAGTGAAATCGAGGTTTGGATAACTCATCACACTAATCTGGCTCGAGATCTAGGTTACTTCTTGAGAGAAGGTTGACTAGATAGAGGAGCGGTTAGATATTTGAGTTTGCCTCAACGTGGATTAGGGGTGATCGGCAAATCACCGAGACCACGGGATATATCCTTGTGTTAAATTGTTTATTGTTCATCTTGTTTTAGTTATTTGCTCTCATTTATAATTATTTGCTTTATTAGTTGTTAATTTGTTAAAATCGCCTATTCACCCCCCCTCTAGTCGATATCCTAGATCCCTTTCACTAGGTCGCCCGAAAACAGCTATCGACCCGAAAATACCCAAAAGTGCATTTTTGTGATTTTGGCTATTTAGACTAAACTTTCTTCCATGTCTTGGTTTGAAATGGTATTTCAAACTCATCTAAGTCTAAAACTTCAGAAAAATCCAAGTTTCTTCAAGAATTGAAGTTTTTTGAGAAAATCGTTTTTGTTTTACCCTTTTACCCAAAAATCACTTTTTGAGAACTGATTTCATGATCTCCTGCAAATAAATTTCTTTCAATTGGTATTCAACTAAGTTCATGTCATGATATTCAAACCTTTTATGGAACTAGAATCAATGTTTGAGGCAAAATTGCAAAAATCAGAAAATTTCAGAAAGTTCAGCAGCTTTTCTAAACTGACCGGACATTGTCCACCCAGAGCCGGACTCCGTTCGCCCATTTCGGACTTTGTCCGGCTTGTGTGCAAACTGGATGGTTGTTTAACTTTTTAGCTGTTTCTTGTTACTCCCTGTTTTGTGAGATCCTAGCTTTCATTTCTCCTCATATTTTGCAAATTCTTCATGATTCTTTTGTTGAGATTTGAAAATCTTCTAATTGTGTTTTTGAATAACAAGTAAATATTAATTTCATGATTTTGGAGCGTATTCAAATGAATTTGAGTTTTGAGTTCCTTTTTTTTGGAAGTTTGAACTCCTAATTAGGTCATATGCTTTTCTCCCATCTTGATGACCTAAACATGTTTCGACAAATCTCCTTTTGGCATATTCCTTATTTGTATGTTCCTCTTGTGTTCAATGTCATTAGAAATGGAAATTTTTGAAGATTGACATTTTTGTCTCAAATTTAGTGGGTTTAAAAGCTCAAAATCCTTTCTTACATCAAATGATTTCCAAAAATAAGAAGTTTGACACAATCATCATCAATCATTCAATCCAGACATTATATTCTTGTGTGTCAAATACATATTGATGTCATGACTTTTGATTATACTAATGAATCCCTCTATTAAGAATTTTTGTGAGATGATGTTTAGGGAAAGCGAGATGATTCAAGAGCTACGTCACTTCAATGCACGACAAAACAAGCAACTCAAGAACGCGATGTTCAAGAATAAATTCAAGCATGTGAAGCAATCGCTCAAAAGCTTCGAGATGCAAGATGATGAAGCTATTACAACTCTCAAACCTACAAATGAACATCTTGACATGGACGAACATGAAACAGCGGTCAATTCTAAACTCTATCGATCCTTGATTGATAGTTTTGCTTTCTTTTACTGCATTTAGACTCGTCATCATATTTAGTGATTGCAAATATGCTAGAATTTGATTATCTCCTAAGGAATGTCATATGATTGCCATGAAATGCATTCTTAGGTAATTGAAATGCAATCCTAGATAGATCTTTGATATCCAAAAATACAAATTTTGAATTACTTGATTATTTGGATTTGGATCTTATGACTTGAAGGATAGATCGAAAGATACATCCAATGGTTGTTGTACTTAAATTCTTATGGATGAAAACAAAAAATTGGATTATCTAATTGCTTTCGAATAGATGCCACTCTTATGAAATATTGAAAGTGTCGTAAAAATGTTGAGTAATTTGATTCAAAACTCTCGGTTAACGTATATTGATATACGACACCATTGTATACAAGAGTTTGTGGCATGAAGAGGTTTAGAGTTGGATCTTGATATGGCACACATGCATCTAGTGGACATCCTCACATCGAATGTGATTTTCAAAATCCCTTGAAACAAACTGTCTTAAAATCATGCTTTTGCATAAAAACCATTTCATATAAAATCTCATGCCCTAGAAAATATCGTTTCTCAAAATTTAAGTTCTCAACCCTTCCTTTTTGTGCTTGATGACAAAGGGGGAGAGATAGTATTTGAGAGAGAATGTTTTAGAGATAAGCTTTAGAGAAAGCTTTAGGGGAAGAGATTTAGGAAGAGATTTAGAGAGAATTTGGGAGACATTAGAGTCAGTTGAGTTAATTGACAAAGGGGAGAGATAGATATCAAATGGGTACAAATTGGTGATTTGATATTGATATCTGAGAAAGATGAACAAATTGGTGATTTGATATTGATATCTGAGAAAGATGATAGGAGAAAATTGAGATTAATAATGATATTTGGGGAGAGATATTATTTGATATCATTAACATCAATCTTTGGAAGAGATATTTGAGTTGGAGAAAATTGAGAAAGTTGATGGTTTTGAAAGATGACTTGATTGAACTTGTGCTCAATTGTCATGTATATCTCTTAACTCATAAGATTAGATGTTGTATTCAGTTCTGATATATTTTTGCATATATTGAGGGGGAGCTGAAGAATCTCATTTGGATTTATTGAGCTTATAAATGGTGTTGTCATCAATCATCAAAAAGGGGGAGATTGTTGGATCTAGGTAGATCTTAGTATATAGCTTTTTATGATTAATGACAATTTGGATAAATCCATGATGATTAAAGTTAATCTGGAGAATGTCAGATTTGATGATTAAATGACAATTTAGATAAATCCTGATTTACCATAAGTGAATTAAATTGATTATCAGTAAACCCTAATGGATGTTTCCTCGGTTGTGGGTTTGATATTGATGCTATGTAGAGGAGGAGCTCGGTTGTTGCATCAAGCTTGTGCTGATTGATTGATTAAGTTGTAATATGTTGAATCTTGAGATTGATGACTCCAGTTGTGGACTTGATATTGATACATATGTTGAGGGGGAGCTCATCACTTTGGTCATCTAGGTTGATTGATATCATGACATGAGTAGTATAGATCGTGTGCGTATGTGTTTATCATCTACGATCTATATGATTGTATTCTATCTCATACTCATTTGCCACTCGTTGAATATGGTTGCGTCATTTCACTGGAAAGAGAAACTGTCGAGCTAACTCCTGTGTGGAGTAGTTTCTCTGGTGGTGATTAATGACGACCTATATTTGAGACTAATATTGTGTATTGAGTGTACGTATTGTAGTCTCAGTTTGATTGCAAGATAAAAGTGAGCAAGGACGTGAGGAGGATGAAGATGATATGAGACATCCCGAGCAAGGTCAAGCTTAGCAAGCACGAGCTTTGCGATGACGAGCGTCGAGCGATCAAGCTTCACGAGGTCAAACTCCACCTAAGGTAAAATCCAAGATTAAGGATTGTTTTCTTAGGGTTTTACTGGTCTCGGTGTTTGGATACAGACTGGGTTGATAGGTTTCTTTTTACTAGTTTGATCGTACTATTAAGAGGGGTCGAAAACTAGTTGCTTGAATCTATCTAGTGCGGAAGCTCAGATGCATTCATATCATCTTGCACTAGTGTCTTGCATCACTAGAGAGTCTAAGTGAAGTTTGTGTGCATTAGAGAAAATGTTTTGAAAACTACACTTAGTCTTGATCGCCAGCTATTTAAATTGGTTTATTTATCTAGAGCTGGTCATGGTTGTATTTGCATATTCTGATCGTACCAGTGTTGATACGTGGTCGTGGTCGTGTTGCTTGTTTGGCGGCTTTCTGTTTAGGGTTTGGGCGTGGTCGTAGGAGTTCGGACTGGTGGTATCAGTCTTCGACTCGCTTGCGTACACTCGACCAAGCCCTATCGACCACCTTTTTTCGATCGGATGTCAGACCTGTGTGGTCGTGGTCGTTGCTGAGTGAAAGCAATCACATCCGCGAGAAAACGGCAAATCCGTATGTGCAAATACTCTAAATTGCATTTGAGATGATTTTTGGATTGGATATTTTGATAGTAGGAACATTTCTGAGGTTTCTAGAATTTTCTAGATATTTATAGGTCTTGCTTCTGTTGACAAAATTGTAGAGCTCTGAGTTATCTTTCCAACAAGCCAAAAATCACCTCAATCGGATCTCTGGATCAAAAGTTATACTTTTTTTACTGTCAGTGTACAGTGGCCAGACATTGTCCGGCCTGTACAAATTTTTTCAGCCTTTTGAGAAATGAAACAGAGACAAATGCATCCGTCCGGGGCTATCTGTCCGAAGTGGCCGGACATTGTCCGATATGGCCAGACAATGTCTGGCCTGTACAAATTTTTTGAGCCCAGAAATGAAACGGAGACAAATGCATTCGTCCGGGGCATTTGTCCGTCATGGCCGGACATTGTCCGGCGTGCCTTTACAGAAAAATCGCCCAACGGTAACTGACACATTGCAACGGCTGTTTTCGTTGAACTGGGCAGACACTGTCTGAAGTGGCCATACAATGTCCGGCCTGTACAACTTTTGGCCCGGTTTTTTGCAAACGGCTAGTTTTTCGTTGGGGCTATATATACTTCGTGTTTGGCTTCATTTTTGGGTGTTCAAGGAGTTAATTTTTCAGCTGATAAACTAGCCAAGTGTTTGCAATTGCTATTTTGCATCTAGAGGCTAGAGTTGAGCCCAAAATCCTTAGTGGATTTGAGAGAAAGCTTGAGGGAGAGTTAGTGAGCGTTTAGTGCACTTCATCTCCATTAGATTGCTAGTGCTAGAGTATTGAGCATCTCATTTGCATCATTGAGCTTCTAGCACGTGGTTGGTTCAAGTGAAAGCGCATCCGGCTTGTTACTCTTGGCGATCGCCTTCGCCTAGACGGTGCCGGAGGAGAGCCGAGATCTCTCCAATTGAAGTTTGTCGAAGAGGCCGGCAAAAGATTGTGAAAGGTGTGGTGCTCGCCTATCCGGTGTGGAGAAGGAGCAACCCTAGTGAGATATCCTTCATGGATATAGAAGCGAGGCTCCGAGCGAGCACTTCAACGAGGAGTAGGGGAGACCGGACGAGTCTCCGAGACCTCGGTAAAAATATTGTGTCAATTGCGTAATTCTTATTTGCTTTATATTCATCTCGACACAATTGCTTATATTACTATTGTTGCATGTATTGTTAAATATTTCATATTGTTGAATGCAATTAGTTGATTAAATTATTTTAAGCCTCATTGTATAATCTAGTTCAATTGATTATCTTGTTGAAATTACTTAGTGGGGGAGAAAATTTAAAAGCCTCCTAATCACCCCCTCTAGTCGGCATCCTCGATCTTACATATATATGTCGTGTTTGGCTTCATTTTTGGGTGCTCAAAGAGTTCATTCTTTAGCTGAAAACCTAGCCAATTGAGTTGCATATGTGTTATTGCATTTAGAGGCTAGAATTGAGCCCAAATCTTGAGTAGATTTGATAAAGAGCTTGAGGGAGATTGTGTGAGTGTTTAGTGCACTTCATCTCCATTAGATTGCTAGTGCTGGAGTGTTGAGAATCTCATTTGCATCATTGAGCTTCTAGCACGTGGTTGGTTCAAGTGAAAGCGCATCCAGCTTGTTACTCTTGGCGATCGCCTTCGCCTAGATGGTGCCGGAGAAGAGCCGAGATCTCTCCAATTGAAGTTTGTCGGAGAGGCCGGCAAAAGATTGTGAAAGGTGTGGTGCTCGCCTATCCGGTGTGGAGAAGGAGCAACCCTAGTGAGATATCCTTCGTGGATATAGAAGCGAGGCTCCGAGTGAGCGCTTCAACGAGGAGTAGGGGAGACCGGGCTAGTCTCCGATACCTCGGTAAAAATATTGTGTCAATTGCGTAATTCTTATTTGCTTTATATTCATCTTGACACAATTGCTTATATCACTATTGTTGCATGTATTGTTATATGTTTTATATGGTTGAATGCAACTAGTTGATTAAATTGTTTTAAGCATCATGGTATAATCTAGCTTAAACAATTACCTTGTTGAAATTGCTTAGTGGGGAAGAAAATTTAAAAGCCTCATAATCACCCCCCTCTAGTCGTTATCCTCGATCTTACAATTGGTATTAGAGCAAGGTCTCTCATTTATCGGCTTAACTGCTAGAGAGAAAGGATGAATTCGCTAGAGAAATTTGGATTGATTGCTCCTCAATTTGATGGCTTAAATTATACACGTTGGAAAATTATGATGAGTACTCATCTTGAGGCATTAAATTTGAAATTATGGAGATTAGTGCAAAAGGGTATGGATAGCTCATTACCTTTGGATAAACATACTCTTTTATTGTATACAAAAGTTAAAAGTGTGCTTGTTGATTCTCTTAGTCATGATGTGCTAGAACTAGTGAGTGATTGTTCGACCACTCACGATGTTTGGTTGACTCTTGAGTCATTATTTTGTCGGCACATCTACCTATGAGCACGCTAAGATGCGTATATTATTGCGGGACTATGAGGCATTTGTGATGTTGGAGCATGACACACTCTCCACCATATATGATCGCTTGATCAACATCACAAATGAGCTCAAAGCCCTTGGTGCTAATATTTCCGATCTAGAGATTTGCAGAAAATTGCTCCAAGTGTTGCGGGAGGATTGCTGTGGAGACTTCATCACCAATCTTGAAAATGGTGACCTTTCCAACACTTCACCGAGTGAGTGCATTGACATGCTTATGTCAAATGAGGCAATGTCCAAAGAAAAGGACATGTGCTCTACCTTCGAGTATATTGAGGATAATGATTTCAATGCAGAGGATCAAGAATCTTCGAGCGAGCTCAAGGACGTAAATGATGAGGTTTGCCCTAGCAAATTAAAGGCAAAACCTTGCAAGAAGAGTTCGAGAAAAGCTAGAAAGAAAGCGTCGAGGTCGAAGTCTTCATCTCAAGACAATTCTGCATGCTCTAAGGCATCCGACTCGATGGTATCAAATTCTAACCTCTCTAATAACGAGCTCATGGATATAATTGTAGAATTAAAAGATTTGCTTGGCAATATGACTAAAAACTTTAGCACTTTAAAGAATAATTATTCATCTTTAAAAGTACAATATCAAGAGTTAAAGAAATCGCATGATTCTTTGCTTGCCAAGGATACTATTAGCTCTACATGTATTTTAGATGTTAGAGTTGCTTGTGACTCCCCTATTGATCCATCTTTAGAGTCACACACTTCTACTTCACATGCTAGCAATAATTCAATTGTTGATTCGTGGTTAGATTCTAATGCTAGCTTTGTGAACACTAGTACTTCATGTGATAAGTTGTCAAATGATTTATTTATAGATTCACATGCTTGTACGGGCGATACTAGTAACTCATACCATGATTCATCTAGTGATACATCTTTATGCCATAGTGATAGTACTAGTGGTTCTACTTTTCATATGCCCAGCTCATCTAGGGATTTTTGTGCTATGCCTTCTAGTTCATCTACTAGTGATGAGATGCTGTCATGTTCCTATCATAAGTCATATATTAACACGGAATCATCTCAAGAACGTAAAATTGAAAATGATGAACTAAAGACTATAGTAAATAGATTGAGCAATAACCTTACTAGATGTCATATGAGTAGTGCCATGCTTATTAAACTCCCTTTAGATCATAAAAAATTATTTAGAAAGGGAAAAGTAAATCATGCATACTCAACTAGTAAGAGGCATTATATACTCCATCACACTCATACAAACTCTCTCAAAAAACCCTCTCGAACTTCATGTTCTTCATATCATTTAAAAGGGCAACATTTGTATGAGTGTGTATCTAATCCTTTTAGAGTTGGTTCTTTTGACTCTTATTTGATTTCATACTCTAAAAAGGGTTTAATTACAAAACCAATAAATTGTCATTTTCAAAAACCTAAAGATAAAGCAATTTGGGTACCAAAAGACTTATGCGATAAGGCTAGAGGGCCTCGTATGGTTTGGGTACTGAAAAGAGCTTAAATCTTTCTGATGTGTTAAACTAAAATAATTGCATTGCATATTTTCCTTTTATTTTTGGTTATTTTAAATCCATATGCCTAATTTTTCAAAAGTATAAAAATTTAAATCTTATGTGTTGCATCATTTGGGGTTGTAATTTAAAATGCTTCCGGTGTCTATTGCACCCCATATGTAAGACTTTTCAAAATTGCAAGCATATGTTTTCAAAAATGAGCTTAATTGGTCAAAATGGCAAATTTCCATTCAAAAGGCCAAAATTCATCAATTCCTATCAAAATAGTCTTCAAAATGTATTTAAAAGGTTTTTAGAGGTTTTAATTGAATAACAATGTCAAATGGTTCTTCCTATCAAAAACTAGCCTCAAAACAATCTTCGGGTATCTAGTTTTTCAATAAAATCGTTTTCAAACGCAAATCAAAATCTATTTGGAATTTGGAAAAACTTGCTTTACAAAACACTTAGATATTACTATCCCAAAGAAATTTGATGTTGGAAACTTTCTCAAAAGAGTTCTCATTTGAAAGTTATGGGTATTTGAATTTCACCGAAAAACTTGAATTGACACGAAATACCCTAAATATGCAAAACATGAGTTTAGCTATTTTGATGGTCCATATTTGCGAGCCTTGGTTCAAAATGATATTTTTAACTCATGTAAGCCCTTTCATGTCAAAAATATCATGAAAATCAAATTGAACTCAATTTGCAAAAGTTTGTCAAAATCCAACTCCTTTGCTTAATACAAACATCATTTGGCCATAACTCTTAATTGAAAAATCTTTCTTAGAAAATTCTTTTTGGAAAATGTATTTGATGCATTGAAAATCATATCTGCAAATTTTCATCTCATTTGGACTTGATTTGAGCAAAATTGACTCTTTTCACAAATCAAATATGAAACTTGCAAAATTCAGTTTTCTCATGGTTTTGGGCTGATTTGTCATTTTCATATCTCTTTATTGGTTGGCTATTTGGAGAAAGTTTCTATATGAAATTTTATCCTCTATGATTGGTCTTTCTTTATAAGTTATTTCAAAATTATTGGAAGTCATTTGCATAGATTTCCAGGTGCGTTTAAAAGTGTAAAATGAATTTCTGAAACCTAAAATCTGAAACTTTAAACCTGACCAACATTTGTCTTTTTCATATCTAATTGTTGGATCATATTTTGGCTTCACTATGAAAGGAAATCTTGTTCCTCATTGCATCATCTATCCTAAAAATTTATTTTGGAATTTTTGGAACTTGTTTGCATATGTTTTGATGATTATAAAGAAGCTAACATGGTTAAGAAAACTTTAGTCCATTTGAATGTGAATTCCTAATTCCCTTCAAATGACTAGCATACTTAAATCTTGGATCTTCATGAAAAGTGTTTTCATTGATGTGTTTTATCTTTATGAACTTTTTTCATGAGCCTTGCTTGATTATTTGGATGAGTTTTCAATTTGAGTTGATTTGGATCCTTAGTTTATCTTTGAAACTCATTCATTGAATTCATATATTATTTGGTAAGTTTTTCAATTGGAAGCAAATCAAATTTATGCCAAATTGCATTCCCTTGCTCTTGCATGATGTGGTCTTGAATGAAATGCATTTCAAATAATATTTGTTTTAGACCATGAAAGGAGTTCATGATTCATTATTTGTATTGATCTTTGATGAATTCTCTTTTTCAAATAGTTCATATTCACATCTTGCATATTTTTCATGACAACTTGGATGACACATTTAGGGGGAGCAACTTCAAAGTCATTGAAGCCTTGTATACCCTAATTGTGGACTTATATCACATTTTGCAAACATTTCGGTCATAAGGGTCATTTTCAAACAAAAAGGTAAAAAGAGCTCAAAACTTTCAAAATATTCAAAATTACTTCAAAATCGTCATAAATATGTTTCAAAGGTTTTGAAAGTGAAACAAAAGAGTTTTGAGCTAAAACGCAATAATTCGACAAAATTGAAGTCTTCAGGATATTGTTTTGGTTCAAAAGGATTCATTTTCATAAAACAAGATGGGTTGAGATTTAATCAAAACTTTCTACATGAAACTTTTAGAACTCACTCACTCAAAGATAGTTTGTATTGAACTTTTTCTCAAAAGGCCTATAGTTTTCAAATTATCTCATATCCTAGGTCGCTCAAAAACTGCTATCGACCCGAAAATACCAAAAATGTGCATTTTGTGATTTTGGGCATTTGGATCAATTTCTCTTCCATGTCTTGGTTTGAAATAGTATTTCAAACTCATCCAAGTCCAAATATTTGAGAAAAAATCCAAGTTTCATCAAGATTTGAAGTTCTTGTGAAAATCAATATTGGTTTTACCCTTTTACCCAAAAATCACTTTTTGAGAACTAATTTCATGATCTCCTGCAAATAAAATTCATTCAATTGGTATCTAACTAAGTTCCTGACTTGTTATTCAAATCTATTATGGAACTTGAATCAATTTTTGAAGCAAAATTACAAAAATCACAAATTTCAGAAGTTTTTGGTGTATTTCTGAATTGTCCGGACGTTGTCCGCCTAGAGCCGGACACTGTCCGCCCCTACCGGACTTTGTCCGACCCTAGTAGACACTGTCCAGGCTGTGTAAAGCTGGATGTTTTCTGATAATTTTTCAGCTGATTCTTTTGCCTCCTAGTTTTTGTCACATCCTTACTCTTATTCACTCTCATTTCTTTGCTTTTGATCATGACTCATTATGATGAAGTTTGAAACGATTTTAATTATGTTTTTTGCATATCAATTAGCAATATTTTTCATGATTTGGAGCATAATTTGCATGAATTTGAGATTTGATTATTCTTTTGAAAATTTGAATATTTCAAGAGGTCATATGTCCTTCTCTTAACCTTGTGACCTAAACATATTTCGACAACCTCCTTTTGGCATATATCTTATTTGTATGTGTTTTTATCTTAAATGCCAAAAGAAGTGAATTTTTGAAGTTTAAATCCATTGTTTCAAGTTAGATTGGTTTAAAAACTCAAAATCCTCTCTTATATCAAAATGATTTTCAAAATGAGAAGTTTGACACAATCATCATCATAAGTTTAATCGAGACTTTATGCTCTTGTGAATCAAACATATTGATGACATTATTACCACAAATGAATTTCTATATCAAGAATTTTTGTAAGATGACGATTAGGGAAAGCGAGATGATCCAAGAGCAAAGTCACTTCCATGCTCGACAAATCAAGCAACTTAAGAACGCAATGTTCTAGAGTAAATTCAGGCATGTGAAGCAATCTCTCAAAAGCCTCGAGATGCAAGATGATGAAGCTATTACAACTCTCAAGGCTACAAACGAACATCTCGACATGGATGAACACAAACAAGCGGTCAATTCTAAACCCTATCAATCATTGTTTGGTAGTTTTGTTTTATTTTACCGCATTTTACCCCATCATCATATTTAGTGATTGCAAATATGCTGAATTCTAATTATTTCCTAAAGAATGTTATATGATTGACATTAAATGCATTCTTAGGTAAATTGAAATGCAATCCTAGATAGATCTTTGATATCCGAGGAGTACAAATCTGGAATTACTTGATTATTTGGATTTGAATCTTATGACTTGCAAGATAGATCTTAAAATTACATCCGATGGTTATTGTGCTTAAATCCTTATGGATAAAACAAAAACATTGGATCATCAAATTGCTTTCGAATAGATGCCACTTAAGAAATATTGAAAGTGTCGTAAAGATGGTGAACAAGATGATTCAAAACTCTCAGTTAGAGTATATTGATATACGACATCTTTGTATAAGAGACTTTGTGGCATAAAGAGATTTAGAGATCAATCATGATATGGAAAATATGCATCTAGCGGATATGTTCACATCAAACTATTAGATGCATCTAGATTTTGAATGATTGAAAATGGATTAAATGTCATCGATATAAATGTCATCGATATACTCATTGTGTGTTGATTGTCTTGTTATCCTTCTCCATACTTTGAATGTGGTTTTCAAAATCCCTTGAAACAAACCTTCTTGAAATCATGTTTTTGCATAAATACCATTTCATATAAAATTTCATGCCCCAAAAATATTTCTTATCAAAATTTAAGTTCTCAATCCTTCCTTTTTGTGCTTGATGACAAAGGGGGAGAGATAGTGTTTTTGAGAAAGTGTGTTTTAGAGATAAGCTTTAGAGAAAGCTTTAGGGGAAGAGATCTTGAGAGAGGTGAATAACATTTGAGTTAATTGACAAAGGGGGAGAGATAGATATCAAATTGGTACAATTGGTATTTGATAGATTTGATATTGATATCTGAGAAAGATGATAGAAGAAAAGTGAGATTGATAATGATATTTGGGGAGAGATATTGTTTGATATCATTATTTGGGAGAGATATTTGAGTTAGAGAAAATTGAGATAGTTGATATTTTGGAAGATGACTTGATTGAACTTGTGCTCAATTGTCATTTATATCTCTCAACTCATATAATTAGATATTGTGTTCAGTTCCGATATACTATTGCATATATTGAGGGGGAGCTAAATAATCTGTTTTGGATTTATTAAGATTATAAAAGGTGTTGTCATCAATCATCAAAAAGGGGGAGATTGTTGGATCTAGGTAGATCTAAATATCTAGGTTTTGATGATTAATGATGATTTGGATAAATCCATGATGATCAAATTTAATCTAGAGAATGTCAGTTTTGTTGATCAAATGGCAACTTAGATAAATCCTGATTTAACACAAGTGAATTGAATTGATTATTGGTAAACCCTGAATTGGATGTTTCCTCGGTTGCGGGTTTGATATTGATGCATATGTAGAGGATGAGCTCAGTGGTTGCATGCATCAAGCTTGTGCAAATTGGTTAATCGAGATGTGATATGTTAAATCCTGAGGTTGATGACTCCAGTTATGGATTTGATATCGATACATATGTTGAGGGAGAGCTCATAACTTTGGTCATTTGATTTGATTGATCTCATGTCATGTGTAGTATAGATCGTGTGCGTATGTCTTTATCATCTACGATCTATATGAGTGTATTTCATCTTATACTCATTTGCTTGTTGTTGAATATAGTTTTGTCATTTCACTGGAAAGAGAAACTGTTGAGCTAACTCCTGTGTGGAGCAGTTTCTCTAGTGGTGATTAATGATGATCTATATATGAGACTAATGGTGTGCATTGAGTGCATATGTTGTAGTCTCAGTTTGATTGCAGGATAAAAGCGGGCAAGGGCGTGAATAGGATGAAGTCGATATGAGACATCTCGAGCGAGGTTAAGCTTAGCGAGGTCGAGCTTTGCGAAGACGAGCGTCGGCGGTCGAGCTTCACGAGGTCGAACTTCACCTAAGGTAAAATCCAAGATTAAGGATTGTTTTATTAGGATTTTACCGGTCTCGCTGTTTGGAGGCAGACCGGGTTGATAGGATTCTTTTTACTAGTTTGACTGTACTATTAAGAGGGGTCGGAAACTAGTAGTTTGAATCTATCTAGTGCAGAAGCTCAAATACATTCATATCATCTTGCACTAGTGTTTTATCGTCTCTTGCATTGTTAGAGAGTCTAAGTGTATGTCATGGTATTAAGAATACCCCGGCAGGTTTTGAAGACGATCCTAGCGGAGATTACACAGCGCGGGTTGACCGGGCGACCGGTCCTCCCCCGCCGGACAAACACAAGAAAAGACACGAGGATTTATACAGGTTCGGGTCCCAGTGGGGGCCCTAGTCCTGTCGACGCGCTCCCGACCGGAGTCGGCTGGGGGAGCTCTCTCCGGGGGAGAGGCTTCCGGAGCACGTCTGTGAGATTAGCTATTCCAAATAATAATGAAGTGATCCTTTACAACAGAAGGGTACAAGGGCTATTTATAGCCCCAAAAAGAAGCAAAAAACCTAAACTACCCCGGGAGCCACCGTCGGATTGAAGGGTAGGACCGTCCTTCTCCCGGTCAAACGTCTTGGATGCTTGACAGGTGGTCGCTGATTCCCGAGGCGTCCCTCGCGTGACCTGCACGTGATAAACAAACAGGGATTTTACCTTTTAGGAGGGCGGTGACGTCCGGGACCTCTTCCGGAGAGCAGGGTCCCGGGAGCCCAAAAGGCGGCGCCCGGGGCAGGCACCGGAGGCCACTCTCCCCGGGCAAATGGCGGCGCCCGGGACATGCCCGGGGGGCACGGTCCCGGGGGCCAAATGGCGGCGCCCGGGGCAGGCGCCGGAGGCCACTATCCCCGGGCGAACGGCGGCGCCCGGGACATGCCCGGGGGACACTGTTTCGGGGGCCAAATGGCGGCACCCGGGACATGCCCGGGGGGCACGGTCCCGGGGGTCAAATGGCGGCGCCCGGGCCATGCCCGGGGGGCACGGTTTCGGGGGCCAAATGGCGGCACCCGGGACATGCCCGGGGGGCACGGTCCCGGGGGTCAAATGGTGGCGCCCGGGCCATGCCCGGGGGGCACGGTCCCGGGGGCCAAATGGCGGCGCCCGGGGCCGGCACCGGAGGCCACTATCCCCGGGCGAATGGCGGCGCCCGGGGCCGGCACCGGAGGCCACTATCCCCGGGTGAATGGCGGCGCCCGGGACATGCCCGGGTGACACGGCCCCGGGGGCCAAATGGCGGCGCCCGGGACATGCCCGGGGGGCACGGTCCCGGGGGCCAAATGGCGGCGCCCGGGACATGCCCGGGGGGCACGGTCCCGGGGGTCAAATGGCGGCGCCCGGGGCCGGCACCGGAGGCCACTATCCCCGGGCGAATGGCGGCGCCCGGGACATGCCCGGGGGGCACGGTCCCGGGGGCCAAATGGCGGCGCCCGGGACATGCCCCGGAGGCACGGTCCCGGGCGCCTAAAAGGCGGCGCCCGGGGCAGGCACCGGAGGCCACTGTCCCCGGGCAGTCATGAACTTACCTGGACTTGACCGCGTGGAGATTTCCCCCAACAGCAGCCCCCCATGCCCTCCGGGGACGAAGCCTGAGCCCCCGGAGGGGAATGGTTACGGTATCGGGAAAATCTCCGGACGCAAACTCCGGACGAAAATCACCGGAGCCCCGACGACGCTTCGGTTTCTGTGCCGGGCACTTTATGGCCGCGCCGTTTTCGCAATAAATGCATGCGCGGTTTGAACCGGTGTCTCGATTTACGCGCCTGTCCCTTCGTTTCCCGCGCACGGTTTGAATCAGTGGTCCAGATTGATCCGAGGGGGCCACGTGGCGCGCATCTAGATCACGGCCAGCCTCTATAAATAGGGCCTTAGGGGGCCCCGGAAGCTCATTCCAAATCTTCAACTCCAGCTTCAGCTCTCCCGGTAGCGCTCTTCCGGTAGTTTCTCCGGTAGCCTCCTCCGGTAGCGAGCGTCCGGGAGTCGTTGATAGCCACCTGAAAACTTAGCCACCGAAAAACAAAGAACTCACCTAATGGCGCCCAAAGGTCGAGCAAAGACCACGGAGGTGGCCCCGGAGGAAATCCCCGTGGATTTCCTTTGGGCCTCCGAGTTCTCGGCCACGGACGCGGAGTCCTTGGTCAAGAAGGGCGTCGTCGAAGAGGGGGACATCCGGGTGCCCCTAAAGAAGGACGGAGCCCCCCGCCCCAGGCCCGGAGAGGTCGTGGCCTTCGAGGCCTTCCTCGAGGCGGGGCTCCGGCTCCCGGTGCATCCGATGCTCCGGGAGTTTCTCAAAGAGTACGGGGTGGCTCTCAACCACCTCACCCCGAACGCGCTCGTCCGTATGGGCCTCTTTATATGGCTCTACGAGACAGCGACCGGGCGGGAGCCCACCCTCCGCGCCTTCCGGTACTTCTATGAACCGGCGGCGCGGAGCTCCCACCTAGTGAAGGGAGGACCGAAGTCCCCCTTCGGCTCGGTGATGGTCCAAATGCTGCCCTCCCGGGTGGCGGACTACCCGGCGGCGGCCTCCCGGGACCACTGGGGGGACTGGCTCCGGAGGTGGTTCTACCTCCGGGTCCGGGACGAGGCGGTGGTCTATGCCCCGGAGCCTCCCACCTACAGCCGATCATCCGCACCGAAGCCGCCGGTGTGGACGGACGAGGAGTTCGAGCTCCTCGGGAAGATGGTGCTGGCGAAGAAGGCCCGCTCAATGCGGGACGCCGCGGAGGAGCTGGCGCTCCTGCGGCTTTCCCCCTTCTCACGCGGGGGAAGGGGGATCGGCATGGGCCCGGAGCAGCGGCCTCCGGTCAAGCCGGTGACGCGGCGTAAGTCCCCTGCATTTTTGTACTTGCGGTTTTTTATGAAAAATCGACTAACTTTTTACCTCTTGCAGTGCGCCCGTACCCGGCGGCGAGGGACAAGGCGGAGCACCTCCTGGGGAGGTACTTCGCCGACGAACACGAGCGCATCGTGCGCCTCTTGGGGGAGGGGCCTCCCCGGAACTTGGTGGCCGAGGCCTACGGGCTCAGGCTTCCGGAGAGGAAGCCCCTTCCCACCCCCGGGTCTCATAAACGGGGGAAGGACGCGGCCGGGGGCTCGGAGCCCAAAAAGCCCCGGGTCCAGAAGACCCCGGCTCCGGCGACGGCGCCGGCGACGACGCCGGTGAGGGCCCGGGACGCAGCTCCCGGAGCCGAACATGCCCGGGCGGCGCCCCGGGCAGATGCAACGCCTCCGCCCCCGGAGGCCCCCGTCGAGGCCCGGGGGAAGGAGGTGGTTGTCGATGGGGCGGGGTCCGATTCGGCGGACTACGCCCCGTCGCCAGTTCGCGTGACGCTCCTCTCGCCTCTCCCGGCGGCATTGGCGCCGGAGAGGCTAGAAGTGCGGTTTTCGGGGGCGGCGCCCCCGCGCCTCTGGCCGGTGGATGAGGAGGGGGGGAGCCCCTCAGTCTTCGAGGTCCCCCCGGAGCAGGAGGCTCCGAGGGCCCTCCGGCCTGGGGCGGGGAAAGGCCCAATGATCCCCCCCCGGGCGGAGATCCCCGTCCAACCTTCGTCTTCGTCTTCGGAGGAAACTTCGTCGACGAAGACGCCGGCGACGCCGGCCGTGCTCCCGGATTCAGAGGTCCGGGGGCCCTCTCCCGGCCGCGATAGGAGGGCCGGGCAAGACACCTCCCTATTTCCAGCGGGGGAGGTGGCCCGCTACGCGGAGGGCCTGCACAACCGGAAGGTGCAGGCCCTCGTGGCAGGAGGGACGCTCCACGAGCGTTTTGAGGGGCTCGAGTCCCTCGGAGCCCAGGTAACTCGAGCTCTCCACACTTCGGTTTTTTTTTCTGCACTTAAGATTTTTCTAACTCTTTATGCATTTTGTAGGTAGCGACTGTTACCTGGGGCCTTGAGCAGCGGGTCACCCGGCTGCTCAAGGAGGCGGAGAGCCGGGCCTCGGCCTGCGTCGAGCAGCGGGAGGCGGCCATCCGGGAGCGGGACGAAGCTCTTGACGAGCTGTCCCGGGCCCGGGCGCAGGTGCACCTTTCGGAGGGCGCCTACATCCGTCTCCGCGAGGAGGCCAAGGTGCGGGCGAAGGCGCTCCGGGAGCTCGAGAGCTCCAGCGTCCGGGCACTGTCGGACGCGGGCCGCTCCGTCCGCTCGGCCTTGGAAAGCCTCGGCGTTAGCCTGGGCTCCGGGAGCGGCCCGGAGGTGCCCCCGGCGACCCTCGCGGAGGCTGTGCGTTTTCTTAACGCACAAGTCTCCGCCATCCCGGAGGCTGCGGACGTCCGGGCACGGGGCCGAGCGATCCCCGTCATCGCGGCCGCCGCGGGGCTCGTTGACTACCGTGGGGTCGGCGCCCGGGCGATCGGGGGGCGCATCCCCCGGGGCTTCCCGGAGGCCTTCGAGCCAACGCGCCGGGAGGTAGAGCTGCTAGCGGAGGGGTTCTACGACCGGATCATCCGGACGTGGTTCCCGACACCGGCGCCTCCGGCCGCGGATGTCCCTGCCCCGGCCACGGAGGAAGCTTCCCGGGGGGAGGACCCCAATGCCAAAGTATGAGCCTCCCCCGGGTCTTTAGCTAGGACCCCTTTTTATTTTGTTAGGCATTTTGATTCCGGTAGCTTCTTAGGAGAAGCCCCGGGCACTTGTACACAAACATTTTGCAATGAAATATATTAGAAATTTTTCTAAGTCTTTGCAATAAAATGTTACCAGGTTTCCCGGGGGGTTGCTCCCGAGCAACGGTCCGGGAGAAACTCTCCGGGGGACGCCCAAGCGGCTTTGATTTTGCTGAGCCTTGTCTCCGGGAGGCGCGACGGCGGTACTGCCCGGGAGCCCGTCCGGTTGAGGTGGCGCCCGGAATGGCACTTGGATAATTTTGACAACAGCCGTGCTGAATTAACTCCCCCGCGCCCGAGGGCCCAGATGATACCTCCTCTCCGGATACTTCCGCCGGCTGGGTACGAGTTTTGGCCCGAAGACGTACTTCGGGATTCTCAGCGTCGCGTCCGGGCGCTGTACCGGGACCTGGCCCGGGAGCTAAGGGAGCGCCTCCGGGAGCTTTAGGCGTAGGGGCCTTAGGCTCGTAGAAAATCCCCCGGGTTAGGACCCGGGTTGTATCATTTCCGAAACCCACCGGAGGGGGAAGATGTCCTCCGGGTTTGTCGATCAATAAAGCATTGTTAAACTTTTTACTGCCTCTTTATTTTCTTCTTCTTGGATGGTCTGGACGACTCATCTTAACAAGGATGAGCTAAGTTCCTTCGTGGGTGACCCGGGGACCCCCTGTCCCCCCCCCGCCCACAGCGGGCGGGAGGAAGCCTCCGCGTGCTGTGGGGGAAACAGGGTCCCCGGGGGGAGCATAATCTGTAGAAATATTTTCTAAGTTAGAAAATTGTGAAAACAGGATTTCCGAGGGAGGGACCTTCCGGGGTGGCCGGGGCCACTGGGAGAGATTCATCCGGCCGCCGGGGGAGCGGGGCACCGGGAACAAGGCGCGGAAGGGGCTCATGAAAAGCCAATGACCTCCGGAGGGGAGCTTCCCGGGAGGGTTCGTCCGGTCGCCGTGAGAACGGGGAACCGGGAATAATGTCTTTGAGAGATAATCATCTGGTCGCCGTGAGAACAGAGAGCCGGGAATTACGTCTACTCCCGGAGGAGGAAGATAGATCCAATCAAGCCGCAAGGGGCCGATCTTCCGGTCGCCGTGAGAACGGGGAGCCGGGAATATCGTCGACTCCCGGAGGAAGGAGATAATCCAGAAAGCCATTAGACGTCTCGCTGAGGAGAGCGTCTACTCCCGGAGGAGGAAGTGCCCGAAGACGGGACTTGAGTGTTTGGGCAGGGGACTAGTCTCCCAAAGTGACTCGTTACCACGGCCGCTGGGGACCGGGTTGCCGCTTACACCCTCAGTCCACGAGGGCTGATCGTAAGCCGCCCTACGGGAGTGCAGGCTCCGTTGTAGGGACTTGTTGGGACTGGCCCACTTCCTCGCGGGGAGGGCATCCTCGCGGGGAGGGCATCTTCACGGGGAAGGCATCCTCGTGGGGAGGGCATCACCACTAGGGGCGGTAAAAAAAAACAACCTGCAGTGAGACAGTTAAAGAACAAAGGCTATGCATTTATTAACGAAATATACAAAGCCCCCCTGCGATGCCGCGAAGGGGGAAAAAGGGAAGCTACAGTGTCCCCCCTCCCCCTCCGGCGTGACCGCCCCGGGGGAGGGGACAGGCCCGTAAGGCTAAACGTAGAACTTGCGAAGTAAACGCAAGTTCCAGGTGTGCTTCAGCTCCTGCTCTTCAAGGTTGGAGAGCTTGTAGGCCCCCGAGCCTAGGACAGCGGAGATCCTGTAGGGGCCCTCCCACTTGGGGGAGAGCTTACCCTGGGCTTGGGGGTCTATGACGCGCTTGAGGACAAGGTCCCCAAGGCGGAAAGCTCTCTCGCGCACGTGCTGGTTGTATGCGCGCGACATCTCGCGCTCGTAGATGGCGTGGCGGAGGAGCGCTCGGTCGCGTTCCTCCTCCACGAGGTCGATTTCCAGCCGCCGGTTGTCTTCGTTGGCCCGGTAGGCCGCGGTCGTGGCTCCGTTCAGGAGCTCGACCCGCAGCGACCGGAAGCCAATCTCCGGGGGGAGGACTGCCTCCGCCCCATAGACTAGGGAGAAGGGAGCACGCCCTGTGGCCCGGGATGGGGTCGTGCGCATGGAGCAGAGGATGCTAGGGAGCTCCTCTGCCCACGCGCCCCGCTTGGAAGCGGTTTGTTCGAGTCTCCGGCGTAACCCCTGTAGGATTACGCCGTTGACCCTCTCGACGGCCCCGTTGCTTTGGGGATGGGCCACTGAGGCGAAGTGGATGACGACCCCCGGACCTTCGCAGAATTCCCAGAAATATGCCGAGTCGAATTGGGTCCCGTTGTCCACGGTGATTTCCCGGGGGACACCAAAACGACAAACGACGTTTTTCCAGAAAAACCGCTGAACGGCCCGGGAGGTGATGCTAGCCAAGGGCTCCGCCTCGACCCACTTTGTAAAGTAGTCGACCGCGACCACCGCATACTTGTATCCTCCGGGCGCTGGGGGGAAAGGTCCTAAGAGGTCCATCCCCCAGCGCACGAAGGGCCAAGTGATGGGGATAGTCCGCAGTGCTACAGGGGGGAGATTCGAGCCCTTGGCCATCTTCTGGCATGCTTCGCACGTGGAGACAAGGTCTCGCGCGTCGCGCATGACTGTAGGCCAGTAAAAGCCCTGTCGAAGGGCCTTGGCGGCGATGGCACGCGGGGCTAGGTGAGAACCACAGCTCCCCGCGTGAATGTCTTCCAGGAGTTGAAGTCCCTCCGACCGGGGGAGGCAGCGCAGGAGGGCTGAAGCCCCCCGCTTGTAGAGCCTTCCCTCGAGCAGGAGATATGCCCGGGCTTTGGCCCGGAGGTGCTTAACCTCGGTCTTGCTGGGAGGGTCCCCCTCCCCCTTGATGAAGGAGATGAGGGGATCCATCCATGACGACGGCCGGACGATCTCGGCGACCTCCGGGACCGGAGGCTCGGGGCCTGCGTCCGGGGAGGCCACCGAGGGCTTCGTGATTGTTTCCAAGAAGGCCCCCTTGGGGAGCGTTTCCCGGGCGCTTGCCGCCCGGGCCAAAGCATCAGCCCGGTCATTTTCCCTTCGCGGGATATGCCGGGCCTCAAGGCCGTCGAAGTGTTTCTCCATTTTTCGTACTTCCTGCAAGTAAAGACTTAAATTTGCGTCATGGCACAGGTAAGATTTGTCCATTTGGCAGACAACGAGCTGAGAGTCTCCCTTTACTAGGAGGCGCCGGATCCCCAGGGAGCGCGCGAGGCGCATCCCGAGGAGCAGAGCCTCATATTCGGCGACGTTGTTGGTGGCGGGGAACTCGAGCCGCGCGGCGTACTCGAGCTCCTTCCCCTCGGGGCTCCGGAGGACTACCCCCGCGCCAGCCCCGGCGAGACACAGCGACCCATCAAACAGCAGGGTCCAATGGTCACTGCGTCGGGGCGGCACAGGGAGATCTTCGTCCCCGGACCCAGAGGCGGGAGTCCACTCCGCGACGAAGTCGGCGAGGACCTGCGACTTGATTGCGGAGCGGCCGGTAAGGGACAGGGAGAAGGGGGCAAGCTCGGCCCCCCACTTCCCAATCCGGCCGGTGGCTTCTTTATTCCGCAGTACCTCCCCCAGGGGGAGGGACGACGGAACGGTGATGGGGTGCCCTAGGAAGTAGTGCCGGAGCTTCCGGGACGCCATGAGGAGAGCGTAGCAAATCTTCTCCATCTCCGTGTACCGAGTCTTGGCCCCCTGGAGGGCTTCACTGACGTAGTACACGGGGTGTTGCTGCCCCCCTTGCTCCTTCACCAAAACCGCGCTGACGGCGACGGGGGTCGCGGCGAGGTAGAGGAGCAAGGGCTCTTCCGGAGACGGGCTCACGAGCATTGGAGGGCTCGAGAGGTACTTCTTGAGGTCGTTGAAGGCTTCCTGGGCCTCGGGGGTCCAGCGGAACCCCTCAAGCCCTCGGAGGATCTTGAAGAACTGGAGGCCCCGCTCCCCCGAACGGGAGACGAAGCGACTGAGTGCGGCCAGGCGGCCGGAGAGGCGCTGGACATCTTTGACGGAGCGCGGCGGGGGCATGTCTAGGAAGGCCCGGATCTTCTCGGGGTTTGCCTCAATGCCCCGCTGGGACACGAGGAAACCCAGGAGCTTTCCCCCGCGCACCCCGAAGGCGCACTTCTCCGGGTTGAGCTTAAGCCCGAACGCGCGGAGGTTGCGGAAGGTCTCTGTGAGGTCGTCGATGTGGGAGGCTGCACGGGGACTCTTGACGACCGCGTCGTCTACGTAGACTTCGACGTTGCGGCCGACTTGATCTTTGAAGACCAGCGTCATCAGGCGCTGGAAGGTGGCTCCCGCATTCTTGAGCCCGAAGGGCATGTGGCGGTAGCAGAAGGTTCCGAGGGGAGTTATGAAACTCGTCTTTTCCTCGTCCCCCTCCGCCATCCGGACTTGATGGTATCCCGAGTAGGCGTCTAAGAAGCTCATCAGCTCGCACCCCGCGGTGGAGTCAACGAGCTGGTCGATCCGCGGGAGCGGGAAGTTGTCTTTGGGCAAGCGCGGTTAAGGTCGGTGAAGTCCACGCACATGCGCCACTTGCCAGTTGATTTCTTGACGAGGACGGGGTTTGCGAGCCACTCGGGGTGCAACACTTCCCGGATGAACCCCGCCTCTCGGAGCCGGGCTATCTCCGTCTTGATGGCTTCTTGACGTTCGAGGGAGAGCTTCCGCAACTTCTGCTTGATAGGGGGGTGACCGGGGGTTACCGCGAGCTTGTGCTCAATAACCTCCCGGGTGACGCCCCGCATATCCGAAGGTTTCCACGCAAAAACATCGGAGTTTTCGCGCAGAAAGGCTGCGAGTTGCGCTGCATGGTCTTGGGGGAGCTCTGCCCCGATTTGGACGGTTTTGTCTCCGCTGCCCGGGGACAGCGGGACCTTCCGGAGGCCCCCTTCCGGACGCGGCTTGAGGAGGGGCCTCCCAGGGGATGGCGCAGCGACGTCTACGTTCGGGGGGGGAGCCTCCCCCCCGGGTACCTTGATCAGGTTGACGCTTCCTATTGTGGCAGCAGCCCGCTCGTATAGGGCACGGGCCATGTCTTGGTCCCCCCGGACGTTGATCACACCATGCGGCCCGGGGATCTTCATGCACAAATAGTTTTGGTGGGTGGCAGCCCCCAGCCGATTGATCGTAGTCCTCCCCATAATTACATTGTAGGAGGAGGGGAGGTCCACTACGTCGAAGCGTACTAGCTCGGTCCGGTAGTTCTCCGGGGTGCCGAAGGTGATCGGGAGATCTACCTTGCCCACGGGGTGGATCGCCTTCCCCGGGACAAACCCTTGCAGAGGCCCTGCCGCTGGTTGCAGGAGCCTCTCATCCACCTGCATTTCCTTGAATGTTTTGAGGAACAGGACGTCGGCGGAGCTTCCGCCGTCCACGAGGATGCGGGCTAAGTGGCAGTTGTAGATTGTCGCGGAGACAATAAGCGCGTCGTCATGGGGGAAGCGAACCCCTCGCGCGTCTTCCGCCGTAAAGGTGAGGGGGACGTCCGACCACTTGGGCGGCACGGACGCGTGTAGCACCCCCACTACCTTAACTTCTCGCGCGTACTCCTTGCGCTGGCGCTTGGAGTCCCGCCCGGAGGCGGAGCCCCCTACGATGACATTGATGCGGCGCTGAGAAATTTGAAAGGGGAGAGCGTCTGAAGGCTCCCCCTCCTGCACCTGTTGCCCCCCCGCGGGAGCAGGAAGGGCCGGGATAGCTGGCCGAGGGGGCAAGGAGGCCGGAGTCCCCCCCCCCCCTGCCCGCGCTGGTCGAGGAACGCCGTGAAGTGCTGCAGCAGCTGGTGGCAGTCTCGGGTGGCGTGGGTACTGGACCCGTGGAAGCTGCACCACGGTCCTTCCCGGCTTCTCCCCGCGGGGCCTTCGCGGCCGCGCAAAGACTGTCCTCCCCCATGGCCTCTCGGCTTGGGAAAGGGGCGGTTGCCCTTTGGGGGGTCGCGCGAGCCGCCTCCGCCCTCGAGGACAAAAGTGTCCCGAGGCTGTGGTTCGCTACGGCCCCCGTGCCTGGGGCGTCTGGGGGGATCCCGGGCCCCCCGCTCGGCGGGGGCAGGAGCCCCCTGGGTCTTCTTCCAGATGTCATCTTCCTCCGCCCGAGCGTACTTTTCGAGCACGTTGAAGAGCTCGTCGGCGGAAGAGGGGCAGCTCCGGGAGAGCCTTCGGTGGAGCTCCCCCGGGAGGATGCCGCTTTTGCAGGCTTCGATGACTGTGGAGTCCGGGACGTGGGCCACTTTGCTTTTCACTTGGGCAAAGCGCTTGAAGAAGCTTCTGATGGTCTCCCCGGTCCTCTGGCGCACTGTGTATAGCTGTGAAGAATCCAGGGGACGTACGTAATTCCCCTGAAAGTTGGCGCAGAACTCCCGCTTCAGCTGCGAGAAAGACTTGATGGAGCCCGCCTTCAGATTGTAAAACCAGGAGCGGGCAACGCCGGTGAGGTAGAGGGGGAAGACGTTGCATTGGACGCTCTCGTCCCCCCCCCGCCGCGGAGATGGCTGTGGAGTAAATCTGCACGAACTCGTAGGGATCCGCCTCACCATTATAATGCTCGATGTGCGGGGGACGGTAGGGCCGCGGCCATCGGATGCTGCGGAGTCTTCGACATAGAGGCTGGTTCGCCCCCTGCACTTCCCGGGGGAAGCCCCAGTCACTGTCTTCTTTAACGGGGGACGCCCCCTCGTTATCTGAGTCAGGTAGCGGCCCAAGAGGGCCGCCAGAGTGGTGGTGACGACGCTTCTCTTCCGGGCTGGGACTGATTTCCCGAACGTCCGGGCTTCCCTCCGGGGAGGATGGTTCTTCGGCGGGTCTCTTCCCCCGACCGGTGCGAGAGCGAGGCTCCCTGTGACAACGACCGGGGGGAAGCTCTTCCCCGTGGCTGGGAGAATACATTCGCTCAACCTCCCCCCGGGAGAGGCGGACCTGCTTCGCCGGGGGAGGGAGCTCCTGCACTGTAGCAGCCGGCCCGGAAGCTACCGGGGCCTGCTGGGGGGAGCCCCCTGGGACGGCCCCCGGGACCGGAAAGGGGGGAGCCCCTGCACCATCCGGAACCGGGGAGGGGGCGCCCGGGGCGGCGTTAGGATCCGAAGAGGGGGCCCCCGTGGCAACGACCGGGACCGGGAAGGGGGAAACCCCTGTGACATCCGGAACCAGTGGGGGGTGAGCCCCCTCGGCGACGTCCTGGGCTGGGGAGCCAATGCGGGGGGAAATTCGCTGAGGCACGGGAGCTGCTTTGTCGACCTGCCTCGGTGCGGTAAACGCAACGCGGGGGGCGGGACTGGCTCCCGGCGTAGGAATAGCCCCCGTCATGAAATGACCCCCCAGCCCCGGAAGCGAGCCGGGGACGGGGTACCCCCCTGGTGCCACGAAGGGCCCGGGCATGAAATAGCCTCCCGGCACCGGGACAGGCCCGGGTGCCGAGAAGTGTCCGGAAGTATATCCCGCGGGGGGAGGGAACCCCCCAGCGGGATTATACGGGGTAGACAGCCCCCCTGACGCCGGAGGGGCCGCTGGGTATCCCGTAAACGGGGGCATGATCCCCGGATACGGGTGCGGCGAGAATGTGGGAGCCGAGGGCCGCGCCAACACACTAAGGAGCTCGTCCATAGAGCGCTGGGCGCGGAGCTGGCCCTCCACGAGAGCCTCCAGCAGGGCATCCCGGGGAGCCGGGGGAGCCGTCGGGGGGAAACTCGTCCCGGCCGAGGTCCCCGCGGCCGCCGGGAGCGACCCGGAGGTGGAGGCTCCTAGATTGGGAGGAAAGGTGGGAGGCGGTACTTGGGAATGGTCGCCTCCGGACGGAGGCGCCGGAACAGCAGCGTCCCGGACGGGTGGCGCCAGGTCACCGGGACCGGCGTCACCGGGAAGGGCGCGGGCCCTTGTTCTCGGGGGAGCCATGGCGATTCGTCACGGGTCCCCACGGTCGGCGCCAACTGTCGTGGTATTAAGAATACCCCGGCAGGTTTTGAAGACGATCCTAGCGGAGATTACACAGCGCGGGTTGACCGGGCGACCGGTCCTCCCCCGCCGGACAAACACAAGAAAAGACACGAGGATTTATACAGGTTCGGGTCCCAGTGGGGGCCCTAGTCCTGTCGACGCGCTCCCGACCGGAGTCGGCTGGGGGAGCTCTCTCCGGGGGAGAGGCTTCCGGAGCACGTCTGTGAGATTAGCTATTCCAAATAATAATGAAGTGATCCTTTACAACAGAAGGGTACAAGGGCTATTTATAGCCCCAAAAAGAAGCAAAAAACCTAAACTACCCCGGGAGCCACCGTCGGATTGAAGGGTAGGACCGTCCTTCTCCCGGTCAAACGTCTTGGATGCTTGACAGGTGGTCGCTGATTCCCGAGGCGTCCCTCGCGTGACCTGCACGTGATAAACAAACAGGGATTTTACCTTTTAGGAGGGCGGTGACGTCCGGGACCTCTTCCGGAGAGCAGGGTCCCGGGAGCCCAAAAGGCGGCGCCCGGGGCAGGCACCGGAGGCCACTCTCCCCGGGCAAATGGCGGCGCCCGGGACATGCCCGGGGGGCACGGTCCCGGGGGCCAAATGGCGGCGCCCGGGGCAGGCGCCGGAGGCCACTATCCCCGGGCGAACGGCGGCGCCCGGGACATGCCCGGGGGACACGGTTTCGGGGGCCAAATGGCGGCACCCGGGACATGCCCGGGGGGCACGGTCCCGGGGGTCAAATGGCGGCGCCCGGGCCATGCCCGGGGGGCACGGTTTCGGGGGCCAAATGGCGGCACCCGGGACATGCCCGGGGGGCACGGTCTCGGGGGTCAAATGGCGGCGCCCGGGCCATGCCCGGGGGGCACGGTCCCGGGGGCCAAATGGCGGCGCCCGGGGCCGGCACCGGAGGACACTATCCCCGGGCGAATGGCGGCGCCCGGGACATGCCCGGGGGACACGGCCCCGGGGGCCAAATGGCGGCGCCCGGGACATGCCCGGGGGGCACGGTCCCGGGGGCCAAATGGCGGCGCCCGGGACATGCCCGGGGGGCACGGTCCCGGGGGTCAAATGGCGGCGCCCGGGGCCGGCACCGGAGGCCACTATCCCCGGGCGAATGGCGGCGCCCGGGACATGCCCGGGGGGCACGGTCCCGGGGGCCAAATGGCGGCGCCCGGGACATGCCCCGGAGGCACGGTCCCGGGCGCCTAAAAGGCGGCGCCCGGGGCAGGCACCGGAGGCCACTGTCCCCGGGCAGTCATGAACTTACCTGGACTTGACCGCGTGGAGATTTCCCCCAACAGTGTAGTTTGTGGTGCATTAGAGAAAATGTTTTGAAAACTGCACTTAGTCGTGATCGCCAGCTGTTTAAATTGGTTTATTTATCTAGAGCTGGTCGTGGTTGTATTTGCATATTCTGATCGTATCAGTGTTGATACGTGGTCGTGTCGCTTGTTTGGCGGCTTTCTGTTTAGGGTCTGGGCGTGGTCGTAGGAGTTCGGACTAGTCGTATCAGTCTTCGGCTCGCTTGCGTACGCTCGGCCAAACCCTATCGACCACCTAATTTCGATCGGATGTCAGACCTGTGTGGTCGTGGTCGTTGTTGAGGGACAGTAATCACATCCATGAGAAAACGGCAAATCCGTATGTGCAAATACCCTAAATTGCATTTGAGATGATTTTTGGATTGGAAATTTTGATAGCAGGACAGTTTCTGAGTTTTCTAGAAGTTTCTAAACCTTTATAGGTCTTGCTCCTGTTGACAAAATCGTAGATATCTGAGTTATCTTTCGAACAAGCCAAAAATCACCTCAATCGGATCTCTAGATAAAAAGTTATGCTTGTTTTACTATCAGTATGCAGTGGCTGGACATTGTTCGGGCATGGGCGGACAATGTCCGCCATGTACAAATTATTTCAGCCTTTTGCAAAATGAAACCAGAGACGTTTGCATCCATCCGGGGCTGTCTGTCCGGGTAGACCGGACATTATCCGATATGGCCGGACAATGTCCGGCCTGTACAAATTTTTTGAGCCGAGAAATGAAACAGGGACAAATGCATCCGTTCGGGGCTTTTGTCCAGGAAGGCCGGACTTTGTCCAAAATGGCCGGACATTGTCTGGCCTGTACAGGTTGTTTGAGCCGAGAGTTAACAGAGACATATTCTTTTGTCTGGGGTTTTTGTCCGGACAAATATTATCTGTCTAGCCTTCACAAATTTCGTTGAAACGGTAACTGACAAGGTTGCCAGTGTGAGTAACGGTCACTATTGGGTTGTACTGACCGGACATTGTCCGAAATGGCCAGACAATGTCCGGCCTGTACAAGTTTGGCCTGGTTTCTTGCAAACGGCTAGTTTTCTTTGAGGGCTATATATATGTTGTGTTTGGCTTCATTTTTGGGTGCTCAAAGAGTTCATTCTTTAGCTGAAAACCTAGCCAATTGAGTTGCATAAGTGTTATTGCATTTAGAGGCTAGAATTGAGCCCAAATCTTGAGTAGATTTGAGAGAGAGCTTGAGGGAGATTGTGTGAGTGTTTAGTGCACTTCATCTCCATTAGACTACTAGTGCTAGAGTGTTGAGCATCTCATTTGCATCATTGAGCTTCTAGCACGTGGTTGGTTCAAGTGAAAGCGCATCCGGGTTGTTACTCTTGGCGATCGCCTTCGCTTAGACGGTGTCGGAGGAGAGCCGAGATCTCTTCAATTGAAGTTTGTCGGAGAGGCCGGCAAAAGATTGTGAAAGGTGTGGTGCTCGCCTATCCGGTGTGGAGAAGGAGCAACCCTAGTGAGATAACCTTCGTGGATATAGAAGCGAGGCTCCGAGTGAGTGCTTCAACAAGGAGTAGGGGAGACCGGGCGATTCTCCGAGACCTCGGTAAAAATATTGTGTCAATTGCGTAATTCTTATTTGCTTTATATTCATCTTGACACAATTGCTTATATTACTATTGTTGCATGTATTGTTAAATATTTTATATGGTTGAATGCAACTAGTTGATTAAATTGTTTTAAGCATCATGGTATAATGTAGCTTAAACAATTACCTTGTTGAAATTGCTTAGTGGGGAAGAAAATTTAAAAGCCTCATAATCACCCCCCTCTAGTCGGCATCCTCGATCTTACAAGATACTCAATGCCTCCTGTTACCCCAGGTACGAGCTGGAATTATTTCTTTGTCGTACAGGGTGAAGGGAGCGTGGACGAAGAGGATGACACAACACCAAGTCCTCCAGTGGCCTCGGCGAGTGTTGAAGCTTCCCCTGCTATCGAGGTCTCTGGGGAGCAAAGTTCCATCCCTTCGGCCAGGGAAGTTTTTCGGGCCGTTATAGATGGATTGGCCGCAGAAGTCCAATCAGAGTTATTGGCATCTGCAACCCCAGCAACAAATAAGGCTCAACAGGAAAACCCATCTGCTGCTCCTGCTGGGGATAAGGCGAGTCCAGCGACTGAAATGGCTCATTCCGGGAGTATGTTGAGGTATGCTGAACACCCCTTGCGATTTTTTAATTTCGCATTTGCGTAGGAATATCCAGGTTTTGAAACTGATCCCCTTCCATGTCATAGGAACTGACCCGCATGGCGACCATGTCGATGGCTATGGCAAATAGCATCGAGGTCGAACAAAAGGAAACAGGCCACCTGCAGTGGTAAGGAAGACGTTTCTTCATTTGCCTGAATGTTAGCCCCATCTTGACAATTGTTTCTACAGAGAAAATGCCTATCTGATGAAGAGCCTCGCTGATCGGGAAGACCAGGAGTTCAGGACGGCTACCAAGATTTCATTCCTGGAGACCGAACTCCAAAAACTGCGGTCACAGCTCTCCTGTAAGTATACTCCTGACCAGAGTAAATTAATTTTGTCATGCGAACTATTTGTAATGGCTTCTTATCGCAGCACGAGACGACCAAATAAGCCAGCTCGCCCAAGAGAAAAAAGACCTCCAAGCGACCATCGAGTTGCAAAACTCGAGGGTTGATTCTGTCTGCAGGGAGAACGAAGACCTGAGTGCGTCACTCTCCGTCTGCAGCAGTGCTCAACAAAACATCTTCGAAAAGCTGAAGATGGTGGCCGGTCTGCTAAGGGCTGATGTGGTCGAAGCCACGGTAGATGACCTTAGCCTTAGTGACTGGACCACGCTGGTCGCGACTCAAGCGGAGTCACTTCTCGAGTATCTTCCTGAAGATACAAGGCGGCAAAAAGAGGCGATCAAGACCAGAGTCCAATCAGCAGCCTCCGCCATCCTCTGCCGACTTCATCTTCACCATGGCCCAGATCTTGATCTGAATCCAGTAGTGGGAGAGGCAGAGGTTGAGAGTGAAGACCAGCTGTAGGTCATTATGGAGGAAGTCAAGCCTCTTGTAGAAAAACTCTTGAAAGAGCTTGGCATAATGTAAATCCTGTACCTGTACAAATACAATTTATACAATGCAAATGTAAATCCTGACCCTCCGACCGCGCACTGTCCACGGCCTCCTGATCGCGCACTGTCTGCGACCTTCTGTCCACGTATCGCCTATGGGCTTCTGACCGCGCACTGTCTGCGGCCTTATGATCGCGCAAAGCCTGTGACCATGTGTCCGCACTTCACAAGCTATATGAGATCACATCAACGGACACTTACCTGGTTCGAATCTGTCTTGAACCAGACTTGCATTTATTCTGAACTAGCTCGGGTAACAATCCTCGTCAAGAACAGTTCAAGGTCGCGCAAGTAGCGCGTGATCGTGTAAAGCAGTAAGCGCTTTGCTGTACTATTTAGTGTGTGTAATGACCCGTATTGACCTTTCATGGTCGTTTGTCGTAGGGCAAACTCTGCTTTATTGAAAAAATCGCCACCGTGTGTAGCAACGAGGACGCTGCAGTGGCCGAGGCTTTGAGGGAAAAGGAGAGCCTCGTGTCAGTGTGCAACAAGTTGCAGGCTGACGTTGATTGTGATTCTATTCCGACAGTATTGATGACGTTTGTTTATGTAGGATCAAGGATGACGACTAGAGAGGGGGTGAATAGGAGGCTTTTAAAAAAAACTTCAAATTAAAACAATTTTTGCAAATAAATAAATCAAGAACAAATAACAATAATATGAGAAAGAGAAAGAGAAGATGAACACGATGATTTTTACTGAGGTCTCGGAGACTCGCCCAGTCTCCCCTAATCCTCGTTGAAGCACTCAAGTGAATGAGTCTTGCTTCAATATCCACAAAGGATATTTCTCACTAATGGTTGCTTCTTGTCTACTCCGGAAAGGCGAGCACCGATGCCTTTTACACACTTGCCAAGCCTCTCCAACAAACTTTGAACGGAGAGATCAATGGCCACGCCACCAAACCGTCTAGGTGAGGGCGTTCACCAAGAGTAACGAGCAGCGCAGTCTTCTCTAGACCTCCAAACACGCACCGAGAAACTATAAGTATGAAAATACTATGAACTGAAAAACTCGGTGGATCTTAGATACACTCGACTTGATCAAAAGATCAAGATTTTTTGTAAAAGACTGAAGCTTAAGAGTGTATAAGAATGCCAGGCTGCTGAATAATCAAAACAAATGCTCAAAGCCTCTATTTATAGCCTCTTCACTCAAAAGAACCGTTGGAGCTCGAGTTGAAAATCAGCAGTATAAACTGACAGTCAGTTTGGTTCACGACCAGAAAGAAGTAAAATCCGGAGAAAACACAGCTAGCCGTTTGAGGTCGAAAAAGGAAACAAATCAGCACAAACTGACAGTCAGTATAGCACACTGACAGTCAGTCTCACACTCAACGGCTGACAAAATTTACGGATAAAACTCAGCTGGTCGAATATGGAAACTGATGCCACAAACTGACAATCAGTATCACAAATTGACAGTCAGTCTCGACCACAAAATCGACCAATTAAACAAAAACTAAAATAAAACGGATTGAGGTTGAAATCCAAACTGACAGTCAATCTTGGCATGCTGACAGCCAGTTTAGTTCAAAAAATTTCAGCTCAAAAAACACCCTCTCTGGACAACTGTCAGTTAACAAAACTGACAATTCAAACAGACAGTCAGCATAGCAAACTGATAGTCAATATAAATAAAAATAGCCATAACTTTTAATCCAGAAATCCGATTTAAGTGTTTGATAGCTCGTTTGAAAGATAATTAAAAGGGATATCTTTTTGTCAACAAAAGAAAAAGACAGACCTGCCTTGATCTTTCTAGAAAAAGCAAAAACTCTTCTACTGTCAAAAATGCAACTGAAAAACCAAATCTTTTCAAAACAAATCCAACCGAAAAGAATGAGATACAATGACCTAATAGTTTCTCGGTTTATGATGGAAATGTAGAGAGGACTTGCAACCCCTCTTTATAGTATGGTTAAAATTAAGAAATAATTTCCTAAACCGATCAACCTCCAAACACCGAGATCGGTAAAAATAAATGCACATTTTACCTTAAGTCTTTTGTAGCTTCATTCTTGACGTCCTTGCGCTTGCGACCATAGCTCGCGACCTTGGACTTGCAACCTCGGACTACATTGCGACCTTGTGCTTTCGACCTCGGCTCGCGACCTTGTGCTTGCGACTTGCAGATCCTCTAGATAGTTTAGGTCTCTGCGGCTTTCTACTTGCCGACCTTGTGCTTGCGACTTTGGCAATGCTGCGACCTTAGGCGAAATAGCTCTTAGGTCTCTGCATACATATAACTCAAAGACATGATTAGATCAAAAACACTTAATGTCATCAATAATCAAAATCCACAATAATAGGGGCCTAGATGCAACAGTTTAGACCGCATAAGAGTAGATTACCCTAAATTTGTTTCTTTTCCCCGATCAGGTCAAAGGGAAGCAATTTGAAAGTTGACCAAGGAGAGGGACCACTTCGGAGAGAAGTTTATATGATGAGGCAACGACCTCAAGAAACTTCATGAGATTATTGGCTCTCTTCGGTCGGTACATGGGAAGGCCAAGGAAAAGGCCTAGGCAGTTTTCGATGAGAAGGTGAGTTTGGAAGGGATTATCAGTAGTTGCCTTCTCGTTGAAAAAAGCACTTTGGGCAAGCTGAAGGAGGTCGCGGACTCATTTGACGCAACAATCATCACCCCCGAGGGAGATGACTTATCACTTGTTGAGTCCTATGACCTGGTGGCAGCATAGGCTGATTGTCTTTTTGCCAAGATCCCATAGTTTGTGAGAAAGCGTGGGGAGGCACTAAAGACTGATGTCAGCGAGGTGGCCTCCGCTATGCTCTGCAAATTGAGGCAGCACCACAGTCCGGATTTGGACCTGGGGCCTGTGGTGGGAGTGGTTGTCTTTGACAGCGAGGATCAGCTGGATGCGACCAGGGTCAAGGTCAAGATACTTGTGGAAAAGTTGTGGCATGATCTCGGCCTTCCTTGACGCTTGATTGTTTTACTTTACTTTTTAAGCTTTTTGACAAAAACGAATATACAATGGGTTCTCTTTAAGTATGGTACCTTGCAAATGCACATAGTTAGTATAATGTTGAGTGGGAAATACTATAAACTATATGAAATGCTTATAAGCTGATAAATCATATTTCTCCTAGCCCCCTCCTACGATCAATGTTACTTGAACATAGTACATTGATCGCAAGATGTAGCAAAACCTATTTTAGTAGATGATCAGCTTACGGAGAACGTGAATACGAAGTCATAAGTTTATTTCAAATTGACAGCCACTCAGATGGTCAGAAACATGTAGTAAGTTTCTAAGGCGTTGAGAAACGGCTTACGAAGAAAGACTTATCTAGATGCGACCATGAGATCGGCCAGTGAATCCGCTTAATCATCGTAGGTGGGTGCGTTGTGGCAATTAGCCCCCGAGCGTGGCCCGAGGAGGGGTGAATGAGAATGTAACTTGTAGTATTAAGCAAATATGTAAAATAATGGAAAGAAGAGAAGGGAAAGGAAAGACTTGTCGACAATTGGGACTTTCGTCCTTATTCAAACTTATGTAAATGTTAAAGAAGAATATGGAGCCAATCTAAGGTGAATCTCAGATAGATTATGGTATCTATGTTGGAGGAAGAAAGGAATTTATATAGGTTCGGGCCCTCTGATGATGAGTAATAGCCCTACCTCATGTTGGAATTTCACTATGTAAAATGTTGATTACAAGAAGAGAATCAAGGATGTTCTTAGGTCAACTAAGAACAATCTCGTACTCTTTAGCTTATAGTCAATGTAAATCTACTGTGGCTAATTCTAAAGTGTTGTGTCTTGAATCTCTTGCTCTTTTTCCCTCTGATCTCTCCCGACGATCCTCCTTTTATAGCTCGTTGCCAGACTTCAGTTACGAGAACGAAGGGTCGTCGAGAGGTAAACGTGCACCAGACAGAATGTGCAATTATGTCGGGTCATTACTGCTCCATTACATTCTTAATGGTTATAAGGAACTTAAAACATTCAGACAGCGGTAGTGGAAGAATGGCTTATCTACTGTTTATATGATTGAATGATACTAATTATATAATCATCAGTTGTCTTAACTCTCTAATAAACCGTGGTCGCGTATTAACTACGACATTACACAGTCTTCACGAACTGGGCGACAACGGGAAAATATCTCCATGTCCACAGTATTCGTGAGACCATAGTCTCTTGCGAGTTCAGGGTTTGTGAATATCTAAAGACTACAACACCTGCGACATCACAAGTCGAGACCATGGAACGGGTTGTGTCCAGCACATCTTGGACTATTCTCTTGTCTCTCTCTTAGGTGCCTGAGACCATAGAGAGGTAATAATCTCTTCCTTTAGCCCTGGTGACTATAGAAAGGTAAAAATATGACTAACTCGGATTATAATCCTCGTCAGCTAGCCCCCGAATTTGAAATAACTAATGATATACTTTGTTATTTTAAATTCAATCATTTTGTAAATTCAATTATAAATATTCCGATGTTTCATCTCCCTCTATAAAGATATTACCTTTTTTTCACCGTGTGTCGCTTCGTTTCCCAAGAAGATCTTTGGGTGCAACTTTGGCAGGTCATAATGAAGTCTTTTGTTACAGCTCGAGACAAAACTTAATGCATATTTTAAGAACTCGAGGCTTGAGAACACGAACCGTCGCCTCCGGGTTTTATAAATACTTAGGTTTTATGTTCTAAGATTTCAAGCTTTCACTCATTTAAGACTTGGAACTCCCTTCGTCTTTTCCCCTCTATTTTAATGGCGGGTCAAAGTTCTAAACAAGTTGTTGAGAGTGATGTAGAGGAAATAGAGATAGAAGATAGTCTTTTGCAGGCATTTCAAGAGGTAACTCTTCTTTTGAAGAATCTGCATTGATCTTTCTTCTAATATGGGGGTTTTTTTAACACTTTCTGGACTTCTTTAGGATCTTGAAGTTACAACTACCTTGAAGAAACAAACTAGCGATGATGTTGGATCATCTAGTGGGTCCTCATCGAAGAAACTAATGAGGTACGAGGAGTTAGCTGCCAATGTTTCTCAAACCATGGTGTCAGCTCCTTCTGCTCAAAGTGATTATGACAGAAGGAAGGAGATTGATAACCTAAAATCATTGATTTTAGGGTCTTTTTTACCATATCATGCTGAATCAAAGTTGAGGTATTAACTCAAACTTTAATTGAATATGCAGCACGAATGGTACTGTTTCTGTACCAATCCCTTCGGTGGTCTAGTCAATATCTGCCTCTAAGGTAATTATTTTTTTCCTTCCTCAGTTCTTCTTATATGCGACGTGGATTAATCCCGCTTTCTATAGGAGGACAAGGCATTGTGGGTTCTCAGCAAACAACTTGCTGAGATCCAGGTTCTTCTGAGGGAGAAGACTGCTTTATGCAGAACTCTCGAAGAAGAAAAAGAGGAGTTTGAGGAGCGCTTCATCAAGCGAGGACTCAACTGCCTTCCAGGTTGTTGTGCGCCTGAGGGAGAGTCATAATAGGGCTCGCGAGGATGCAAGATTGGCTCGCATAGAGAGAGATCTTGTGCAAGAGCAGAGGGATATCTCTGACGCAATAAGAGCCCAATGCCTCCTCACAATAAAAGATGATGTCGAAACATAAAGGAACATCCCTAATTCTTTAGGGGCAGTTAGTGTTAATCCTACTAGCCATGACTTGTTCCTTGGAGATCTTTGTATTTTGCTTTCAGATCAAGTTGACCCTTTGGTCAATAGTATCCCTTTTTTGTGTAAAGAATGTAAGAAATAAAGTTATTTTCTTTACACTGAGAGCCTTTGTTGATAAGTTTATGATTACACATAATCTATAATCATTTTAATATCCAATTTATATCCCTGCTATCAAAAACGATGGCAAGAAAAAAATCTCTGCGAGAAAAAATAATCATAGGAAAATATATCTTCTGCAACCATAACTCTTCATAGGGAGTATAACTATAACCAAGGTCTCGGCGATAAAAAATCAAGACCATAAAATTCCTGGCTATAGTGTAAGCGACTGACAACTAGCCCCCGAATTCAAAACGAAATGACTTTGGATTTCAAAAATATTCATCTTCTTTCTGGATTCCAACAGGTCCCAAGAAGGACTTTGGGTGCGCCCGTTAGATCCATCATGGGAGACATTTAATGCCAGAGACGGGTGTAAGGCAACTTACAGTATCCAAAGTCTCAAAAAACCTTGCCTTTGCAATCTTCGCCTCTTTACGCTGCCAAAAACCCTCGTCTTCCAAAACCCTTCTTTCTTCAATCTTTGATCAAATGGCATCCTGGAGCCGATCCATCTTCTATGATAGCAAGCTTCTGGAAAGTTTGGAGAAAGAAAAGATTTTGCCTTCAAGGCAACTAATCCCCTGTCGGTTGACCAAGAAGGAAGAAACAACGATTGTTCAGGAAAATGAACTGGTGCTCTTTGAGGATTTCTTATGCTGTGGATTCCATTTGCCAGAAAGCGAATTCTTCCGCAGCGTCTTGAACCATTTCAGGCTTGAACTGGTAAACCTCCACCCCAATTTTGTGTTGAGTTTGGCCTTTTATCAGCACCTGTGTGAAGCTTTTGTTGGGGTTTTGCCGAGCATCACCCTTTTTCGCTGCTTCTATTTCTTGGTATGGTCCAAAAGCGCGAATGCAGCCGGATGTGTCTTCTTCCGCTTGAGGCATAAGAAAGATTATCCTGTCGTCTCGCTGCGTGATTCTGTCCATGGCTGGAATCAGCGATGGTTTTATTGCACTACTCCTGAAGAAAGCAGTCTCTAGTTCAGAAATCACCGGCCAGAGAAAAGCAATGAAAAGGATTCCGCCCCTAATCTTAACGAAGAGCTGCTGAAACAAGCCTGCATTATCCAGAATCTGGCACAATAAGGCTTGACGGCTCGGCACGTGATTCGGGACTTCATCAAGAACTGAATTAGTCCGTTGAAGAAAAGGGTGCACCCTGCTTGGGAGGTGCGCTCTATGTAAGATGGGACCTTGGACTATGAGCAAGGTAAAGTCTTTTCTTGTAGATTGGAAATATATCTTCAATCTAGCAGGGCTTAATGCATGTTTGAAATAGATATACCTTCATCTGAGGTTGAGAGGAGAACAAATGCTTTGTTGAAGCTATTTAATCCGACCATAGAAGGTGATGTGAACGCGCAAAGACTGCAAAGTCTAGTCTATGGCAGCGAGGAATTACTGCAAGAACGACGAAAGGTAAAATCTCTTCCGACAATCCTTCATGTATAATTTAAATGATAATAATCGAAATAATTCATCTCGATGTAAATAATTCTTTTGGGCCAATCAACTGGAACGAAAAGGAATATTGATGATGCTGGGACTTTTGGGGGTCCTTCAGCTAAGAAGGTGAAGAGAACCTCTCCCAAAGGGAAAAGTCAATGATCAATGGGGAAAGCTGTAGCCCCCAGCAAATCCAAAAGAGCCACAAAGGAAACTTCGTCCAAGGTCGTTAAATAGAGTTTAGCGGCCAAAACGGTAAAATTATTTTGCCCTCACCTTTCTCCAGGTACACTTGGAAATTATCCCTTAATTGTACAGGGAGAAGGAAGCGAAGAGGAAGAGGCTGAAATCCCCCTGATCTTGCAGAGAAAAAGGTCTGCTGAACCTTTGAAGAGAACATCAAAGAGGATGTTCACCTCACTGTTATCTCCTGGAAGTGAGGCAATGAGTTCCATTGTACTCAATTTCAGGTAACAGTTAATCACCCCGTTTAATTATGTATGAATACAGTCTAAGTTATTCGTAACTTATGCAATCATAATGTATGTTCAGGGCAAGTTCTACTCCCATACAACTGACTTCAATTCCTAAAATTGAAGCCAGTATGGTTGGGAAAACTATAACTATTGTGGTGGAAACACTGGCCACAGAGTGTGATGTAGGTACATCTTCAGTATAGGATGTGACTATACTCACTGGAGTTCCCATCATTAACAAGGTTGTGCAAGAAGTCGAGACCTCAGCACATGTTAATGATGAAAGTACCAATGTCGCGGCCGGTCCTACGTCCATGCGAAACCAGCTTGGGTCTTCATCTGTTCCCATGGTCGCAGAAGCCCTCCCTCCTCCTGAGCAAGGAGAAGAGAATGTAGAAACTGCCGATCATCCTATTGACAATCTATGTTCTGCGTTGGAAGTAAGTCTTCCAGTTGCTAAGCAGGCGCAAGATGACTTGAGATCTGTGATCATGCTGAAATATCTCGTAGAGGTGAGTAAATTGTTGCTCAACATATCTTGTTACAACATCTCAGAAATATCTTCAGGGGTTTTATTTTTCCTGTAGAACTCTGCTTGACAGTCGACCTTGGCGAATTGCCTAGTAGAGCAATTCAGGTCATACAATCAAAATGCAACCAACTAGAACAGTAAGTTTCTTGCTCTATTTTCATTCCCTTAGGAACTAGAATGAAACTTGCTTGTTGTTGCAGGAAAAACTCTACTTTATCAGAAGAGGTTGCTAAAGAATGCTTCGAGAAGGAAGCTGCTGTAGTTAAAGCTTTAAAGGAAAAATAAAAGCTACAACTGGACTTTGATTGTAAGCTCATTGTTGCAAAATCAAGTCATTGTGTTTCATGATTTGATCAAATTATCCTTTCTTCTGGCTAGGTCAAAGGGAAATAAACTCCAAGCTGACCAAGGAGAAGGAAGATTTCGAAGAGAAGTATATCCGTCGAGGACATAGTCTCGAAAAACTTCATAATCTGAACTAGAGGATAATGGAAAGAGCCCAGAATGATATAAAGAATCTTGAAGAAGAAAAGAATACTCTGGAAATATCATTCAAAACTGCACTATCATGGGCCAAGCTTCTCTTGAGAAACTAAAAGAAGTAGCAGACTCAACCGAGGCAAAGATTATTGGTCCTGAAAAGGATAATATCTCTCTTGAAGAGTCTTGTGCTTTGGTCGGAGGTCAAGCCAAATCTCTGGTTGATAACATCCTTGAGTTCACAAAGAGATACAAGGAAACAGTCAAGACCAACATTGGGATTGCTGCTTCTTCTATCTTGTGTAAGCTCAAACATCGCCACAGGCCGAATTTGGATCTTAACTCAGCGGTGGAGGACGTCACCTTTGAGAATGAAGAGCAAATTAAGGCGAATATAGCTGAGGTTAAGCCCATAGTTGAAAAACTATTAAAGAACCTCAAGCTAGCTTAAAATTTCCCTTCTCATTGTAAATATTTATTTTGATAATGGAAACAAGAATTCTTTGTAGTTCTAAATTACCTGCAAACAAGTACATACAAAATGGAAAATGCAAATGCATGCTTTAACAAAATTTAAAATTATGATAAACTTTAAACTTTATGTTATAGTTATATTCTCCTAGCCCCCTCTTGAGAAAACTAATATTGAGAAAACATTATAGTAATGTCGGGATAGAAAACATTGCTAGCGAGTTTCCTATGCGTTGAGAAACGGCTGAAAAAGAAAGAGCTCATCTAGAATGTATTATGCGATCTCAATAATAACCAACTCAAAAAAAATGTTAAAGCTTATTACGAACTGACAACCACTCGAATGATTAGAACATGCTAGTAAGTCTTGTATGTGTTAAGAAATGGCTTATTTAGATATGTCTTATCTAGATGTGACCATGAGATCGATCAGTGAATCCACTTTAAACACTGTGATGAGATGATTATGTAAGATCAACTCCAAGATTAGCTTGAAGAAAAACGAAGGACAAGAAACGAGAATACAATTATGACATAGAGAGAAAGAAAACATTTTATTATTAAAGGAAACATGCTAATTGAACAGGAAAATGGAATGGGAAAAACTTACACATAGAATTTACGCAAGTGATCTATATTCCATGAATTGGATAAGATCCTTCCATCTTCCATAGCTAATCGAGCCGATCCTGGTCGCGGAATGGAAACCACAATATAAGGACCTTCCCACTGAGGAGAGAACTGACGAGGATTATTGCCCGAGCTAGTTATTTATTTAATGTATCATATTCAAGATATTTCGGGTATGATATATAAATCTGTGCATTAGCAGCCATTATGGTCGCAGAAGCAACTTCCTGTGTACCAGAAGGTTGGAGGCACAATACCAGTCTATGGTCGCAGAATTTGCGCGACCAAAAGGTCGCAGGCTACGCATGACCAAGGTAACCTAAGGATTACATTTAACTTGAGTTGTGTTTGAGCTTTACCAGACACATTCCTAGGATAAAGATAACTTCTTCTCCCATGTATGAGGATAATTGTCAGGGAGTTAAGACGTGCAGTTATCTATAACTGCACGTGTTAACCGGCGAAGAGTTAAGTGTAGTTATGCAACTGCATATTGGCAACGTCCAAACTGCTTCACATTGGCATCCTTTCGTTCAGTATAAAAGGAGGGAAAGAAGTACACAATCTTCGGTTCTCGGCACGGAGGCAATTTGCTAAGACATTAGGAAGGATGAAGAGATATATGAGATATATATCAAGCAAAAGTCAGTAGACAAAAGCAGAAAGATAGATTGTCAACCTATGTAACAATCTCCTTTTCCCTGTAAACACTCTTATACATAGTAGAAACACCACAGGATGTAGGGTTATTACTCAATCCGTTGAGGGCCTGAACCTGTATAATTCTGTGTGTCACCAACTCGTATTTACCTTAACTTACCTAATAAACACCCTGAAAGGTCTCACTCCCTACTCACAAATCTATGTAAGATCGATTAAGGACCCCGAGTCCCATTCGTCGACAAGAACTTATTGCGATTGGACTGGTTTTGGATTTTTCTTAAAACCAGGTCACCCACATGAAGACTACGTGGTCGCACCTTCTTACTGTGATATTTATGCAAAGCTTGTAAATATGCAGCGGACCTAATTAGGGCTCAATCACCCTTTTCTTCGAGAAGAGAAAGTTCAGCTTCTCGAGCATCACTTTGATTATCAATATCTGAGTGACTTAAGCGAGTTGAACCAATTTGAATTTCAATTGGTAAAATAGCTTTTGTACCAAAAACCAGTTGGAAAGGAGCTCGATTGGATGTGGTACGTAATGCCCATAAAACTGAGTAGAGTTCATCTACCCAGGCCCCCGAGCGTAACTTAAGGCAGTCAAAAACTCGTTTCTTGACTCCTTGCATTATTTGCCCGTTGGCACGTTCTACTGCACCATTGCTCTGTTGATGACCTATAGATGCGAAAGAGACCTTGGTCCCAATGTTGGCGCAATAGTCTAACAAAAGACTGTTGACAAATTGTGAACCATTATCGGTAATGAGATGAATTGAGACTCCAAATCATGTCACTATGTTCTTATGAAGGAACTTCTTTGCAGCAGCAGCAGTAATATTGCAAACTGGCTCAGCTTCAATCCACTTGGTGGATGTATCAGTGGCTATGAATAAAAACTTATACCCATTGACAGCTTGAGGCATTGGCCCTACAATATCTATTCCCCAAACAGCGAATGGCCAAGTTAAGGGAATGGCTTGTAAAGCATAGGCTGGCTAATGAACTTGTCGAGCATGAAATTGACACTGTGGGCATGTCTTGACCAACTACATGGCATTATTGAGTGCCATAGGCCAGTAATTACCCTGTCGAAATGCTTTTCCGACTAGTGTGCGATAAGAATCATGTGTTCCACATATGCCTCCATGTATTTCATTTAGAAGAATTTGCCATCTTAAGAAATACATCGCATCAAGACTCCTTGGGTGCCCTTTCTATATAAAGTTCCCTCAATGAGTTGATACATGAGTGCTTTTCTAACTAACTGATTACTGTTGGTTTCATCCATAGGCAAGGTCCCATGCACAAGATAGATTCTCAATGGATGAATCCAATCCACTTCTTGCTCTAAGGTCGCGACATCAATTATCGCTTCTGACCCTTCTTTGATAGAAGGGGATTTTAAGTGTTCAACGAACACTCCTGCCAGAGCGGATGTTCACGAGGACCCAATTTTTGACAATTGGTTTGCGAGAATGTTGTCTCTTCACGAAACGAATTGGACTTCGAAATTACTGAAGTATTTTTCCAATTTCCTCACCTCGTCTAGGTAATGACCCATTGTCTCATCGGAGATGCTGTACTCCTTGTTTACATGGTTTACGACTAACTGTGAGTCCCCCTCACCACAAATCGACAGACTCAAAGGGATTTGGTTGCTTGAAGCTCGACAAGAAGACCTTCATACTGTGGGACCCTCATTTGAGGAATCCAGTGGCAACCGCCCAGGTGGGTTGCACTCAGAAATGGCACATTGCATCTCACAACAACAAGATGCATTATATAAAAAATGCGAGTAATTAAAAACAAATGCTGATCACAGGGACCAACATTACAATAACTTAGCGCCAAAATGACGCACATAATGTTGATACAAAATTAAGGAGTTTTTGACACAAAGGTCGGCACAAATGAAACCGTAATAATAAGCAAAAGGACTTCATCAGTCTTCTTCTTCAGCAGTAGTGGTGATGTATGGGCCTTCTCCACATCAGACTCCACTTTGGTACGTAACCCTCTAACAAGCTGGGTCTTCGGTTTCTTCTTCTTGTTCCACATTGGGTTCAAGACTGTAGGTTTCAGGGTCGATGAATCCTTTTTCTAAATTTGTTTGTAAAAGCAAGGGTGAGCACATTATCCACATGGTGCTCAACAAGTCCCAAATAAGAATGCAAGTATATTTAGATGAGGGGGAATTTCTCAAAGAATGGCTCCTTGGCTTTTTTTTTTCATACATATAGAATAGATTTTCGCACTTAGTTTTGAAGAAAAGATCTTTATTTTAGAAAGCGGTGCTTTTGAAACCCTAAGCTAGATTTTCAGAAAATGTTGTGTGTGGCGGTCTTCCATGAGTCACCACTTTATTCAGATTTTGTGAGAAACTTTCCAAAAGCTACGTGTGCTGCATCGACGTGAATAGAATCCACAACACGTAGACTCCATAATCTGTGAGCTCAGAGTATCCGATACTTTTTAAACTTTACAAAGGTGTACCACCTTAATCCACCGATCATTTGGCTTTCAAGTCGGTACCTCTCCATGCGACTTTTACGCATGTGACAAGGCCGAGATGACACAACAGTTTACAGTCCTAGCATTAACAATTCCCTGCCCGGTAAATAGACAGTTAAGTCTCAAGTACCGTTGTGGGTCCTCCCCACTACCTTACTTCCTAGCCTGGGTCTATGTTCTCGCAAGACACATAGCCTCTCTTGATTACAGCTGCGCACGACTTAATCTGGCATAGGGCGTATTCCTTCTTTCCACCTTTTCCTCTCATGATTTTTCTGAACTCACATCACTCATGGCCCTCAGCGGCCCACCAGTTCTCGCAAGAAACCGGATCGACAACCATTGCAGGGAAAAGCTAATACTAAAGAAAGCTACTAAGTTGGGCCCGTCCCATTCCGGGCAAGTGGTTGGTACGTTTTTCATGCCGCATAGAAGCACAACACAAGGTTCTAGTCCTTATGAATCTCTAGTGAGGAGTCTTTCACATTCCCAGTGCGCACACAGCACCATCCAATCAAACCATCCTCACTATGGATTCCAATCACATTTTCTTTCACAAAAAGGGTTTTGAATATGCTTTTCTCATATGTGACCATTCAACATTTAACATATAATCTTGAGCATAGCATAGCCTAAGCATGATATTCTAGGGTGACAAGGGTGCAGGGATATTCAATGTCAAAAGGGGCTTTACAATCATTTAGGTCATATCTAATCTGTTGGGGGAAAATACTAGCCAACGCCAGAAACGTCACCGTGGGATTTCTTTCTGCGGGGTCGGGAGAAACTTCTCCCAGAGCGCCCTTCTTCGGGCCGGGGAAGACGTGTCCCGGAGCCCTCCCCCGGGCTCGGGAGAGACTTCCCCCGGCGCACCTCCTCCGGGTTAGGGAGAGCTCCTCTCCCGGAGCGCCTTCTCCGGGCCGGGGAAGACGTCTCCCGGAGCCCTCCCGCGGGCTCGGGAGAGACTTCCACCGGCGCACCTCCTCCGGGTTAGGGAGAGCTCCTCTCCCGGAGCGCCTTCTCCGGGCCGGGGAAGACGTCTCCCGGAGCCCTCCCGCGGGCTCGGGAGAGACTACCCCCGGCGCACCTACTCCGGTCTAGGGAGAGCTCCTCTCCCGGAGCTCCTTCTCCCGGCCGGGGAAGACGTCTCCCGGAGCCCTCCCCCGGGCTCGGGAGAGACTTCCCCCGGTGCACCTCCTCCGGGTTAGGGAGAGCTCCTCTCCCGGAGCCCCTTCTCCGGGCCGGGGAAGACGTCTCCCGGAGCCCTCCCTCGGGCTCGGGAGAGACTTCCCCCGGCGCATCTCCTCCGGGTTAGGGAGAGCCCCCTCTCCCGGAGCCCCCTTCTCCGGGCCGGGGAAGACGTCTCCCGGAGGCCCCTCCGGGCTCGGGAGAGGTTTCCCCCGGCGCTCCTCTGATGGGCACTGATTTCAAAGGGCCGCCACGTGTCAGAAATCGGTGCCCCGGACCTCGTCAAAAGACCGTTTTGCCCCCGATCCTACGGTGGCAGGAGGGGTAGTTCAGTAATTTGCACCTTTTGGGGTCTATATATACCCTTGTAACCCTCTTTTGTAACCGAAGACATTCATTTGTACTCAATCCAAAAAGACAAAAAGGCGTGTTCCGGAGCCCTCTCTCCGGGAGAGAGCCCCCTAGCCGACGCTCGTCGGGAGCACGTCGACAGGACTAGGGCCTCCACTGAGGCCCGAACCTGTATAAACCCCTGTGTCAATCTCTGGGATTGTCCAACGCGGGGTGACCCGTCGCACGGTCAGCTCGCGTTGAGGAACACATGTTGCGCACGTCATCAAACCTGCTGAGGTATTTTTTATACCACGACAGTTGGCGCCGACCGTGGGGACTCGTGACAAATAGTCATGGCTCCAAGAAGGATGAGGCACTTAACCTCCGTCTCCAACGGTGCCGGCCCTAGCAACCCTGCACCGCCCGCGCAGGGGGCCGTCGTCACAACACCCCCTCCCGTAGACACTCGGGGGGAGGCAACACTCAACTCTCCCGTCATCATTGGCGGGGGAACGACTCCTGCGAGCCTGCCCGAAGGTTCCGGTTTGGGAGGACCAAGCGTACCCCAGGTAATGCCTTCAACTTCAGGTGACCCGCTACTCGGGGCGCTGGTGGAGGGACAGCTTCGCGCACAACGTACTCTGGAAGAGTTGTTACGCGCCATAGCGCGGCCTCCGGCCCCCGCGTACCCGCACCCGTTCCAGTTCGGAGGGATGGCACCTCCGTTCATGATGGGACACCCAGGAACCTTCTTCGCTCCGGGGGCTTTCCCCTTCCCGGGAAGCACCCCCACCTCCGGAGCTCCACTCCCGGTGGGTCAGCCCGTCTCCGGGGCTACCCTTTCCCGGGAGGCGTCCCCACCTCCGGAGGTCCGTCACTCCCGGGGCGTCAGCCCGTCTCCGGGGGCTACCCTTTCCCGGGAGACGTCCCCACCTCCGGAGGTCCACTCCCGGGGGGTCAGCCCGTCTCCGGGGGCTACCCTTTCCCGGGAGGCGTCCCCACCTCCGGAGGTCCGTCACTCCCGGGGGGTCAGCCCGTCTCCGGGGGCTACCCTTTCCCGGGAGGTGTTCCCACCTCCGGAGCTCCACTCCCGGGGGGTCAGCCCGTCTCCGGGGGCTACCCTTTCCCGGGAGGCGTCCTCACCTCCGGAGGTCCGTCACTCCCGGGGCGTCAGCCCGTCTCCGGGGGCTACCCTTTCCCGGGAGACGTCCCCACCTCCGGAGGTCCACTCCTGGGGGGTCAGCCCGTCTCCGGGGGCTACCCTTTCCCGGGAGGCGTCCCCACCTCCGGAGGTCCGTCACTCCCGGGGGGTCAGCCCGTCTCCGGGGGCTACCCCCCGCCGGGAGGGTGTTCGTTCCCCGGGGGTTCTCCCGTTCTTGAACCGTCCCTTGCCCCGGAAGGAATTCTCCCCCCTGGGACTACGCCTATTCCAACGGGTATCCCCGGGGTGATTCCTACATTACAGGCCGTTCCCCCATGGGGAAGTCTTCCCACGCCGCGGGCCGTCTCCGTGGCCGGGACTTGTCCGGCCCGCGATTCCTCTCCCGCGCCGGTGACGGGCGCATCTCCGCCTCCTCCCCCGGGTCCCCCTCCTCGGGCTCCCCCGGTGAACCAAACGCGGTTCACTCGGGAGGAGGTGGAGCGCATGCGCGCGGCAAGGTCCGAAGGCGCCCCGTCCCGGTACGGCCGGGAATCACTCGCGCGCAAGCGCGCCCCCCTTGTCCCTACAGACAAGGGTAAAAGACCCATGCAAGAGGCCTCCGTCACTTCCGGAGGTCCCCCCGAGATACAAGAGGTGAGCTCCACCAACCCCGAAGAGCGAAGGCGATACCGGAGGGCCGGCGGTCCGTTGGGACCCCTCTCCGATTCGGACAATGAACGCGCTTCCCCTGTGAAGGGGGATATCGATGCAAACTCCCCAAAGGAAGTGGAAGGGGCCAACCAACCCCTTTGCCGCCGCCTCCGGCGTGTTCGGTGGCCGAAACCATATCGGCCGCCCCACATCGAGCACTACAACGGGGAGGCCGACCCCTACGAGTTCGTGCAAGTGTACTCCACGGCCATCTCGGCGGTTGGGGGGGACGAAAGCGTCCAATGCAACGTCTTCCCCCTCTACCTCTCGGGAATAGCTCGTTCATGGTTCTATAACCTAAAGAGCGGGTCCATCAAGTCATTCGCGCAGCTGAAGCGCGAATTCTGCGCAAATTTCCAGGGGAATTACATCCGTCCCCTGGATTCGTCGCAGTTGTACACCGTTCGCCAACGGTCGGGGGAGACAATACGAAGTTTCTTCAAACGCTTCGCGCAGATCAAGAGCAAGGTGGCTCACGTCCCCGACTCGACGGTGATCGAAGCGTGCAAGAGTGGCATTCTCCCGGGAGAGCTCCACCGAAGACTCTCCCGGAGTTGCCCATCCTCCGCCGACGAGCTCTTCAACGTACTCGAGAAGTACGCGAGAGCCGAAGAAGACGATCTCTGGAAAAAGCACCAGGGGACCTCTGTCCCCGGGGAGAGGGACGCGAAGGACCCCTCCAACAAACGTCCCCGGAGGGGGCCCCGCAATGAGCCAAGGCCTTGGGACACTTTCGTCCTCGAAGGCGGAGGCGGCTCTCGGGAGCCTAACCGGGGACAGCGCCCCTTTTCCAAGCCCAAAGGCGGTGGGGGAAGCCGATCCTCCCGTCCGCAAGAAGGCAAGGAGTCTGGAGCCACTTTGTGGTGCGCTTACCACAAGTCCAACTCCCATGCAACCCGAGAATGCCACGCGCTCCTCAACCACTTCGCGACATTCCTCGAGCAACATGGGCCGGGGGGAGGTGGAGGAGGCTCTACCTCCTTACCCCTTCCATCACCAGCCTTGGCGGCACTCCCCGCTCCGCCAGGGGGACGTCAGAGGCAAGGCCAGGAAAAGGGTTCGAGCAACGAGCTCCCCTTCCAAGCCTCCGAGAGGCACATCAATGTCATTGTAGGAGGATCCGCCTCCGGGCGAGATTCCAAACGCCAACGCAAAGAGTATGCGCGGGAGATGAAGGTAGTAGGGGCCGTCAACACGTCCCGGCCGTCCAAATGGTCGGACGTCCCGTTGACGTTCACCATCGAAGACGCGAGTGGGGTGCGCTTCCCCCACAATGACGCGCTGATCGTCTCAGCCACCGTGTTTAACTGCCGCCTTGCCCGAATCTTGGTGGATGGCGGGAGCTCCGCGGACGTCCTCTACCTAAAGGCGTTCAAAGAAATGCAGGTGGACGAGAAGCTCCTGCAACCCGCGGTGGGGCCCCTGCAAGGATTCGTCCCGGGGAAAACCATACATCCTGTGGGGAAGGTCGACCTCCCAATAACATTCGGCACCCCAGATAATTACCGGACCGAAATGGTTCGGTTCGACGTGGTGGATCTCCCCTCCTCCTACAACGCTATAATGGGGAGAACCATCATCAACCGCTTAGGAGCAGCGGTCCACCACAACTATCTTTGCATGAAGATCCCCGGGCCGAGCGGGGTGATCTCCGTGCATGGTGACCAGGGTGTGGCTCGCTCTCTCTACGAGCGCGCCTCCGCAGTGATCGAGGACGTTAACCTGGTCAAGGCCCCGGGGGGAGGGAGCTCCCCCTCAATTCCAAACGTGCCAATTGCTCTCCCCGGGAAATTCCTTCCCAATCCTCGCCCTGAGGGAGACCTCCGGGAAATCTCTCTCTTCCAAAACGAGGGGAAGACTGTCAAGATCGGGGCTGATCTCCCCGAGGAACACGCGACGCGACTCGCCGAATTCCTTCGCGAAAACGCGGACGTCTTCGCATGGAAGCCCGCGGATATGGGGGGTGTGCCCAGGGATGTTATCGAGCACAAGCTCGCGGTAATACCCGGTCGCCCCCCGGTGAAACAGAAGATGAGGAAGCTCTCCCTCGAGAGGCAGGAGGCCATCAAGGTGGAGATCGCTAAACTCCAGGAGGCGGGGTTCGTTCGGGAGGTCCTACACCCCGAATGGCTGGCGAACCCCGTCCTCGTAAAGAAGGCAAGCGGCAAATGGAGAATGTGCGTCGACTTCACCGACCTCAACAAAGCCTGCCCCAAAGATGACTTCCCGCTCCCGCGGATCGACCAACTGGTGGATTCCACCGCGGGATGCGAGCTGATGAGCTTCTTGGACGCCTACTCGGGCTATCATCAAGTTCGAATGGCGGAGGAGGACGAGGAAAAGACGAGTTTTATAACTCCCCTCGGCACCTTCTATTATGTCCACATGCCTTTCGGGTTGAAAAACGCCGGGGCAACTTTCCAGCGCCTGATGAGCTTGGTCCTGAGGGATCAAATTGGCCGCAACGTGGAAGTGTATGTTGACGATGCAGTCGTCAAGAGCGCGCGCTCGGCCACTCATATCGAAGACTTGGGAGAAACCTTCCGCAATCTCCGTAAGTACGGGTTAAGGCTTAACCCGGAAAAATGCGCATTCGGCGTTCGCGGAGGAAAGCTCCTTGGCTTCCTTGTGTCCCAAAGGGGCATCGAAGCCAATCCCAAAAAAATTCGGGCCCTCCTCGACATGCCTCCACCGCGTTCTGTCAAGGATGTACAACGACTCACCGGCCGCTTGGCCGCGTTAAGTCGTTTCGTCTCGCGCTCGGGGGAGCGCGGCCTCCAATTTTTCAAGATCCTCCGCGGCCTTGAGGGGTTCCATTGGACTCCCGAGGCACAGGCTGCATTCGAGGACTTGAAGAAATACCTCACGAGCCCTCCAATGCTCGTGAGCCCACGTCAGGGGGAGCCCCTGCTCCTCTACCTCGCGGCTACTCCGGTCGCCGTCAGCGCAGTTCTCGTCAAGGAAGAAGACGGGCACCAACGCCCCGTTTACTATGTGAGCGAGGCTCTCCAAGGCGCTAAAACGAGATACACGAAGATGGAGAAGGTGTGTTACGCCCTTCTAATGGCCTCGCGGAAGCTCCGCCACTACTTCCTAGGCCACCCTATCACGGTGCCTTCCTCTCTCCCTTTGGGGGAGGTGCTTCGGAACAAGGAAGCCACCGGGCGAATAGGGAAATGGGGGGCCGAGCTAGCCCCCTTTTCGCTGTCCCTCACCGGACGAACCGCGATCAAATCGCAGGTTCTTGCGGACTTTGTGGCCGAGTGGGCTCCGGTCCCTGGACTGGAAGAAGAAGCGCGTGCCGCCCCGCCGCGCGACGACCACTGGACCCTCTTCTTTGACGGCTCCCTCTGCCTGGCGGGGGCTGGCGCGGGAGTAGTCCTGAGAAGCCCCGAGGGGAGAACCCTCGAATATGCGGCCAGGCTCGAGTTCCCCGCGACAAACAATGTCGCGGAATATGAGGCCCTTCTCCTAGGGCTACGTCTTGCCCGCTCATTGGGTATCCGACGCCTCCTCGTCAAGGGGGATTCTCAACTCGTGGTATGTCAAATGGACAAGTCTTACTTGTGCCATGACCCGAATTTGAGCCTCTACCTTGACGAGGTCCGGAAGATGGAAAACTACTTCGACGGCCTCGAGGCGCGCCGAATCCCGCATAGGGACAACGATCGAGTCGACACCCTCGCCAGGGCAGCGAGTGCCCGAGGGCCTCTCCCCGAAGGGGCCTTCTTGGAGGTCATCTCAAAACCTTCCGCGACGGCTCCCGACCCGGACTCTGAGTCCCGCGACCCAGTCGTCGCGGAAATCGTCCGGGCCACATCCTGGATGGCCCCCCTTATCTCTTGCATCAAGGGAGAGGGGGAGCCCTCCGATGAAGCCGAAGCCAAGCGCCTTCGCGCTAAGGCGCGAGCGTATGTGCTGATAGAGGGGACATTGTACAAGCGAGGGGCCTCTGCGCTGCTTCGCTGCCTCCCGCGGGAGGAGGGAGTTCAGCTCCTTGAAGATATTCACCTCGGGTGTTGTGGTTCTCACCTCGGCTCCCGGGCCGTCGCGTCAAAAGCCATCCGCCAGGGTTTCTACTGGCCAACCGTCGCCCGCGACGCGAGAGACCTCGTCTCTGCTTGCGGGGCTTGCCAAAAAATGGCAAAGGGCTCCAACCTACCCTCCGCAACTCTGCTGGCAATCCCCCTCACGTGGCCCTTCGCGCGGTGGGGAATGGACCTCCTAGGCCCGTTCCCCCCGGCGTCGGGGGGATACAAGTACGCGGTTGTGGCCGTGGATTACTTCTCCAAATGGGTGGAGGCCGAGCCCCTCGCCGCCATCACGTCTCGTGCGGTGCAAAGGTTCTTTTGGAAGAACATAGTGTGCCGATTCGGCGTCCCCCGCGAGATCACCGTGGATAACGGAACCCAGTTCGACTCAGCGATCTTTCGCGAGTTCTGTCAGAACTTGGGTATGACCCTCCACTTCGCCTCAGTGGCTCACCCTAAGAGCAATGGGGCGGTGGAGCGCGTCAATGGAGTTATCCTCCAAGGGCTCCGTCGTCGCCTGGAGCAAAGCGCCTCCAGGCGTGGGGCATGGGCGGAAGAGCTCCCGAGCATTCTCTGCTCCATGCGAATGACCCCAAGCCGAGTAACAGGGCGTGCACCCTTCTCGCTCGTGTACGGGGCTGAGGCAGTGCTACCCTCAGAAATCAATTTCCGATCGCTGCGAGTCGAACTCCTCGAGGGAGTCTCGGCAGCCGTGTTTCAAGCTAACGAAGACAACCAGAGGCTGGAGGTGGACCTCGTAGAAGAAGAGCGGGACAGAGCCCTCCTCCGCAACGCCATTTACGAACGTGAGATGGCGCGCGCCTACAACAAGCGTGTTCGGGGGAGGGCCTTCCGTTTGGGAGACCTTGTCCTCAAGCGCGTCACCGACCCTCAAGCCCAAGGGAAGCTCAGTCCAAAGTGGGAAGGGCCATACAGGATTTCCACAATCCTTGGCTCGGGGGCTTACAAGCTCTCTACTCTCGAGGACCAAGAGCTGAAGCACACATGGAATGCGGACCTGCTCCGCAAATTTTACACTTAGTCTCCGAGCCACCCCCCTTCCCCTTATTCGGACTTCACAAGGGGAAGGCGCGGTGAGTTGTAACAATGGCCTCAAAGGCCCTTTTGCCCTCCGCCCCTTTTCTTGCGATCCCGCAGGGGGTGGGGGCATTGTACCAGCTTGTTTTAATCAATGCAAATGGTCTTTTCTCCATGTGTTTTCGTGCAGACTTCTTTAATCGCCCCTGAGGCAATGCCCTCATCACGAGGATGCCCTCCCCGTGAGGATGCCCCCTGGGGATGCCCTCATCACGAGGAAGCTACAGGCTCCAGCTCAGCCTTAAGTCCCGACGGCGGGAGCCTCGTTCCCCCTTGGGCGGCTTACAATATCCCCTCGTGGACTGAGGGCGTAAGCGGCAACCTGGTTCCCAAGGAACCGAGGTAACGAGTCACTTTGGGGGACCAGTCCCCCCCCATACACTCTAGAGCTTGCTTTTATGCTCTTCCTCCTCCGGGAGCGATCTAGGTCGCGCGACCGATAGATCATCTATCCCCACACTCGCCTGCACGAGGATAACCCTTCGGGGGTGCCACCCCTCATGGGAACAACTGGGATATTTCTTATGGTTTCAGCGCGGGCCGCCTGTCTAGGTCACCCCCCGCTGCGGGGGGAGGAGACAAAAAGGAGAAAAATACCCAGCTAATCCCATTCAATATCGGAGGGCACCTAAAGCATCTAGAACCCTCCGGGGGTGGAGCCTTGCTCCCCGGATTCTCGTCCCCCGGAGGAGTTTTCTCCGGAGGAGGAGCCTATCCCCCGGAATTTTGTCCGAGGAAGGAGCCTTGCTCCCCGGACCTCCGTCCCCCGGAGTTGTTTCCTCCGGAGGAGTCTCTCCCCCCGGTATTTTGTCCGAAGGAGCCTCGCTCCCCGGATTTTCGTCTCCCCGGACTTTCGTCCTCCGGAGGAGGAATCTCTCCCCCGGGTTTTTCGTTCTCCGGAGGAGGAACCTCCCACGGAACTTCGTCCTCCGGAGGTGGAGCCTTGCTCCCCGGACTTTCGTCCTCCGGAGGAGTTGTCTCCGGAGGAGGAATCTCTCCCCCGGGTTTTTCGTTCTCCGGAGGAGGAACCTCCCCCGGAACTTCGTCCTCCGGAGGTGGAGCCTTGCTCCCCGGACTTTCGTCCTCCGGAGGAGTTGTCTCCGGAGGAGGAATCTCTCCCCCGGGTTTTTCGTTCTCCTGAGGAGGAACCTCCCCCGGAACTTCGTCCTCCGGAGGTGGAGCCTTGCTCCCCGGACTTTCGTCCTCCGGAGGAGGAGCCTCTCCCCCTGGTTTTCGTTCTCTGGAGGAGGAACCTCCCCCAGAACTTCGTCCTCCGGAGGTGGAGCCTCGCTCCCCCGGAGTCTATCCCCCAAGAATTTTCCCCCGGTGATTTAGAAGCACAAAATAAGCGAAAAGGAGCGATCTCTTTATTCCATGAAAAACAAGCCGGGAGACAGCCTCTCCCGGTAGGCTTACAGAATACAACCGGAAGTCGAGTACTCCCGGAGGATATACGGGGGACTACCTACGTCTAACGTGGACTAGGACCCCCTAAACCTAGTGTCAAGCTCGCGCCACGTCCCGGTACAAGCCCTGGACTCGTCGCCTCACTGCGTTGAACATGTCCTCCGGCCAGTACTCATACCCTTCGGGAGGTTCGATGCGCAAGGGAATTGCCTCCCACACTCCCGGGGGAGGTTCTGGCAACTCCGTGCGGTGATTGTCAAAATTCGCCAAGTGCCAATCAGGCAACCACCGGAGTAAAGCTTGTCCCCCCCGGGGGACACCGGAGGCGAGACTCCCGGAGATGGGAGTGAGTTCCACGTCCTTCTCCGGGACCCCCGCCCCAGATACCTGACCATGACAAGATATTAACTTAGCAAAAATTTTCATTTCATTGGTGAATGATTTACACATCCGGGGTTCCCCCTACGGAACTACCGGGAGCAAAAATCCTATACAAGCAAAAAAAATCCCCTAATCTACCCAGGGGGGACAGGAGGCTCATACTTGCCCGGCATCGTCCCCCCCGGAGGAGGCGTCGCCCGGAGCTTCTTCCCCGGCCTCTTGGGGGCGTCTTGTCCGCGGGGGCTCAACCACCCGGTCGTAGAAAGCCCCCGCCAACTCCTCCAGCGCCGCCCTGCGGGGCTCGTAGAACCCCTGGAAGCTCCGGGGGACGAGGCTCCTGATAGCTTGGGCCCCGACCCCCTGGTACTTCACCAGAGAGGCTGCGAGCGCGGTGGTGGTGGACGCCAGGGCCCGGGCACGGACGTCCGCGGCCTCCGGGATCGCCGCAATGTGCCGGGTAGGAAATCTCCGGGCCTTCGCCAAGGAGGTCAGCGGGTTGCGGGGATTCCTCTCATCCCGGAATTCGACTCCAAGCCCAATTAATGTGGCCCGGAGTCGATTCCCCGCTGATACGAGGGCTCGCGCCCCCGCAGCCTCCGCCTCTCGAAGCGCCCGGGAGTGAGCCTCCCCGGAGGATGCGAGCTGCTCCCGGACGGCAGTGTCCCGGGCAGCCTCCGCGGGGGCCAGCACTTCCGCCCGGAGATGCTCCAACTCCCGGGCGGTCGCGTCCCTTTCTTGGACGAACCTCTCCCGGGCCTGGACTGTCGCGTCCCTCTCCCGGACGGCGGCGTCACGCTCCGCTTCAGCGGCGGCCAAAGCTGCCCTCATGTCCTCGCTCTCCCGGGCGAGGCGAGTCCGGACGGCGCGGGCTACGGCGGTTGTCTAAGAAAAGGTAGATTAGTAAATGCAAGCGAGGAGGCGAAAGGTTCAAGGTATTTACCTGTAGAGCCAAGGAGACAACCTCTCCATAGCGCTCGTCGATGCCGCCCTCCCGGACATGAGCCCGCACCTTGGGAGTGACGAGGCTCAAGGAGAACTTGCGTGTCTCCTCCGAGGAAAAGAGGCACGCCCCCCTCGCCGGGGAACGGGGGTCACCTCCCATCGGTAGGCCCCCATCACCAGCTCCACTCCCGGAGCCTTGGGGAAAGTCTCCCGGAGGAGGGGCGGGGGACCTCCCGTCCCCGGCACGAGGGGAGCGCTGTAGCGTCCGGCTCGCTCCCCCAGGAGGCGGCGTCGGGAGAGATGCGCCGTCGGGGGCAAAGAGCGCGTCCAGGCGCGTAAAGGCGCCACCACCCCGGAAATACACCCCCGGGGGATCCTCCCGGAGAGCTTGCTCCGGGGAAGGAGTGGCGTCGTAGTCCCCGGAGGTGGACTCATCCTCCTCCACGACCACGTGGTCGAACACGCCTGATGCCCCCAGGGCATCAAGTTGCGCGACCAGCGTGGCCGTGTCCGTGGGGCTCTCTTCATGCCCCGGCTCCGGGGGCTGCGACCCCCGCTGGGGGGTGACTTGAGCCGGAGGAGTAGTCTCCCCCGGCCGCTGGGGGGCCATTGTACTTTGGGCCAGAGATGGCCTCACCTCCCCCGGCGTTCGACGCGTCCGCGGAGTCGCCTGGACCGGGGAGGACTTCACCTGCCCCGGGGGTCTTGTCTTTCTCGGCGCATCGGGCGTCCCCGTCGGCCTCTGTGCCGGCGCTGGTGAATGGGGGTGGTCTTGATGGGCGCCCTCTCCCGGTACCTGCGCTGTCTTAGCGCGTTTGGCCGCCGGGAGCGCCCCCGTCTCCCGCCGCCTGTGGGAGCCCGGGGTTGGAAGGGGAACCCTTTCCGGGAGGGTCATCCCGAAGGCCTCGGAGACGATGTTCCGGGGAGGACCCTCCCCGATGGCGGCGAGACACCGGGAGTGCTCGTCCTCGTAGTACCTCCCGAGGAGGTGCTCCGCCTTCTCCCGGGTGGACTTGTAGGACCTAACTGCAAAAAGCAAAGTTTTAGAAACTAATCCCCGCGATGTGTGAACTCCCGGAGAGAAGAAACTTACGCCGCGCCACCGGGAATCGTGGGGGACGAAGCTCCGGGCCCAGTCCCGGACCCTTCCTACTCCGGCTGAAGGGACTAAGCCGGAGGAGGAGCAGCTCCTCCGCTAAGTCTCGCATGCTCCTCCGGGAGCGAGCCTCCTTCATTTTGGCGACGGAGGTTAGCTCCTCCATCGTCAACACCGGAGGGCCGGGGGAACGACCTAACGTCGCCGGCCTCGCGGAGTAGATCATCTCCAGGTCGCCCGCCCGGAGATAAAACCATCTCCGGCTCCATCCCTCCCAGTGCTCTTGGGAGGCGGCCACCGGGTACTCGTCTGCCCTGGAGGGGGCGAATTTCAGCATCACGGAGCCGCAAGTAGACTTGGGCCCGTGCTTCACCACCGGGGAGCTCTTCGCTTGCACCCGGTAGAAGTATTGGAAAAGGCGGAGGGTCCCCTCCACTCCGGCGGCTGTCTCGCTTAACCACAGAAACAGCCCCATTCTCACGAGAACGTTGGGTGTTAGGTGGTTCAAGGCGATCCCGTGCTCCCGGAGGAAGTCCCGGAGAAGCGGGTGGATCGGGAGCCGCAGGCCCGCCTGGATGAAGGCCATGTAGGCCACAATTTCTCCTTCCCGGGAGTTTGGGGTCGCCTCCCCCGCAGCCGGGACGCGAATGTCCCCCTCCGCAAATATTCTCCGGGAGACGAGAGTCTCCCGGTCCCCGGCGGAGAACTCGGTTGTCCCGAGGTAATCGGAGGTCGCGTCCTCCGGGACACTCGAAGTCTTCCCGCGTCCCTTCGATGCCATTTCTTCCCCCGCAGGTTTTGTGAAACCGGGGAAGAAGTTACTTCCGGAGAGCGACCGGGGAAGAGATCACTCCCGAAGAATTTGGTGGATTATGAGGATTAAGGAGAAGGAAAGCGTGCCTCCCTTGAGGTGGGCCCCTCCTTATATAGGCAACTAAGGTGCCCCCAATGGCTGCCACGTGTCAGCTCGAGGGATCTACACCGTGAATACGAAAGGTCGCACAAATATCGAGGCAATACATGGTTAACTTAAATAGTTCTCCTCTCCCGGATGAGGGCGAGTTATGGGCGTTATATTCACTCTCCGGGAGAGGGCCGTGTTTCCCCTAAGCTAACGAATCGCACCCCCCGGCGACATCAAAATGTCCCCGGAGGTGCGGGGGGCTCCTGTTGGGGGAAAATACTAGCCAACGCCAGAAACGTCACCGTGGGATTTCTTTCTGCGGGGTCGGGAGAAACTTCTCCCAGAGCGCCCTTCTCCGGGCCGGGGAAGACGTGTCCCGGAGCCCTCCCCCGGGCTCGGGAGAGACTTCCCCCGGCGCACCTCCTCCGGGTTAGGGAGAGCTCCTCTCCCGGAGCGCCTTCTCCGGGCCGGGGAAGACGTCTCCCGGAGCCCTCCCGCGGGCTCGGGAGAGACTTCCCCCGGCGCACCTCCTCCGGGTTAGGGAGAGCTCCTCTCTTGGAGCGCCTTCTCCGGGCCGGGGAAGACGTCTCCCGGAGCCCTCCCGCGGGCTCTGGAGAGACTTCCCCCGGCGCACCTGCTCTGGTCTAGGGAGAGCTCCTCTCCCGGAGCTCCTTCTCCCGGCCGGGGAAGACGTCTCCCGGAGCCCTCCCCCGGGCTCGGGAGAGACTTCCCCCGGCGCACCTTCTCCGGGTTAGGGAGAGCTCCTCTCCCGGAGCCCCTTCTCCGGGCCGGGGAAGACGTCTCCCGGAGCCCTCCCTCGGGCTCGGGAGAGACTTCCCCCGTCGCATCTCCTCCGGGTTAGGGAGAGCCCCCTCTCCCGGAGCCCCCTTCTCCGGGCCGGGGAAGACGTCTCCCGGAGGCCCCTCTCCGGGCTTGGGAGAGGTTTCCCCCGGCGCTCCTCTGATGGGCACTGATTTCAAAGGCCGCCACGTGTCAGAAATCGGTGCCCCGGACCTCGTCAAAAGACCGTTTTGCCCCCGATCCTACGGTGGTAGGAGGGGTAGTTCAGTAATTTGCACCTTTTGGGGTCTATATATACCCTTGTAACCCTCTTTTGTAACCTAAGACATTCATTTGTACTCAATCCAAAAAGACAAAAAGGCGTGTTCTGGAGCCCTCTCTCCGGGAGAGAGCCCCCTAGCCGACGCTCGTCGGGAGCACGTCGACAGGACTAGGGCCTCCACTGAGGCCCGAACCTGTATAAACCCCTGTGTCAATCTCTGGGATTGTCCAACGCGGGGTGACCCGTCGCACGGTCAGCTCGCGTTGAGGAACACGTGTTGCGCACGTCATCAAACCTGCCGAGGTATTTTTTATACCACGACATAATCACTTTATTTGAATATAGTTCTTATTTAAATATAAGGCATGCATATACTTGAAAACAGTTAACATACTTCATTTCAAAATAATAGGCGAGACATGATCAAGGGATTGAGACTTGCCTTGTAGTGATGGGTCTAGCTGCTGAGATGAATCCTCGAAGTTCTCTTCTGCACCTTCAACTTCTGTTTCCATGGCGGACACAAACAACACATACACACTATATAAGCTTACAAGTACTAGAAGATAATACGTAAATACATCATGCATGCAGGGAAAGGGTTTGGATAAGGTCGCTTGGTATTGATCGAAGAGATGGGCTCAAAAGGACTTGAATGTCAAAGGGCTGACATTCGGCTCATGGCTTGACATAGCCCTAAATTGGTTCTAGGTACGTTTTCTGGAGATGTGACAGTAGGGAATATCGTAGAACATGGCTCAGAAGGCTTAGTGGATAAAGTGGCATTTCAATAGCTCAAATGTAACGGGTCTAAATCATTCAATGCCACTGGTGGACATGCACTGACATAGTGCTAGATATGGCCAGAAACTAGGGCATTGCATAACTTTTGACCTAGGGCACCGATTGATGCACAACTTTGTCTGGGGTTTAGGCCTTGATGACAGGAACAAATCATTCAACAGGCTCAAGGGCAGAAAGTGGCCGGACGGCGATCAATAGCGTTGATGAACCACGGTGGCGACACGGCACAGACATGGTTCTGGACAAAACTTGGCATGAACATAACTTTTGATCCAGGCCGATTCAGGGTTCGAGCCAGTGGAGTAAAATACTCAGGGGGTTGAGGCCTAGCTAGATGACAAGGTTGCATCAGCTGGTTCAGCCGGAAAACAAACTCCGGTGATCGGGGCCGAAGACGAAGGCAGCGATTTGGGCATTTTTTTATCCAGAGCGTTTGAACTCAATTCCACGCTCGGGAAGCATCTAGGGTTCAACACGAAGCTACTAGTGTGCTCAATATTGCCAGAGGATGGCTGGAGAAGCACGGCGGCGTTCTCCGACAAACTACCGAAGCTCTAATTTGGGGATTCGACGCTCGGGGCAATATTGATGATTCCAATCTTGCAGGCTTACTCCTCCTAGCTTACTGATCACTTTTCTCTACTAGCACGAGGATCAATTTGGCTTGAATCACTCGGCATTAGGGGAACAGGGCAACAGGCAATCTCGGCGATCGCCGGCGCTAGGTCTCGTCGGAGTTCAATTAAATGCTATGACACGAACAGGGGAATGGGGGAAGCTTATTAGTGGCCTTGGTTTGGAGTGAGTAGCAATGGTCGAGGCTGGCACCGTGAGCTCCAGAAGCGGCTCGTCGGGGAAGAAGACGAAGGCGAGCTCTGGTGCTAATGCTACGGGGTTTCTGGTGAGCTTTGGTGTGAAGTGAAGCACTGGAGAGAGGGGGCTTTATATAGCTGTGGGGTTGAGTCCTGGGGAGCGGTAGCAAATCGACGGGGAGATGCTCTTTGGCGCCGGAGCAGTCAGCCAGGCGCATTGGGACACGGCGGGAGCTCTGCCAGAGACGGAGTATCGCGCGAAACCTGGATTCGTCAGGACGATGGGATATCGAGTCTCGGCATGGCAGCCATGTGGCAGTAAAGCTCTGACAATGGCAGGCACGCGCGCGCGAACGGTGAAGCTGCGGTCTCCGGTCATCGCCACAGTGGAGCTTCTTGGCGCAACGCGAGCATGTGCGGTCACGTGGGATTTGGCCGTTGGCGGAGGCACAACTGGCCGGCGGTGAAGGCTACGGTAGTTCACGGCGAACGGTGGTAGCAACCGCGGTCGAACGCCCTCAGGTCGTGGTCGTGCATGCGGGCTCTAGTTGTGGTCGAAGAAAAGAAGCCAAGGACTTGTTTGCGAGGCAAAGGGCTGATTTGTGAGGGTTTGGACTGAATTGCGAAGGTTCTTCTCGGGATTTAGGACTTGATTGCAAATTTGGGGATCTAAGGGGCTGATTTGCAATCTGATTTTGCAGATGAGTATTACCAAAATACCTGGACTCATCCAGCAGGGAAAATGGAAAAATCCGATAAGATCTGAGGGTTTCGACAAAAATCGAAAACAGGGTAAAATAGGGTAATTAGGGTTTGACTTTTTTGTCGGGGTTGAAACTAGGGTTTCGGTTGAGATTCTTGAGTTCTTCCAGAAGGGAAAAACATTCAGAAAAGCAAAAGAGAGACAACCATTTGATCAAATTTGAATTTGGAGATGATCTGAGTCTTTTAGCCTTTTTGGGCTTTTTGAAAATTCTGATAAGGACTAAACTGAAACACTTTTGGACTCAAATGTGAAAATGATCTGGTAGATGAAGTTTAGCCGCCAACTTTTTAGGTTAAGGTAGTGGCATACCTAAGATCAAAATAGGGTTGAGACACCAGGGATTCCAAAGAAAATATGCTGACTCGTGAGCAGAAAAGATAGCCAAAAACTGGGATGTTACACATACTCTGCTGTGTTATTAGTAGCAGCAAAGTGTAATTGTATGACATACTGGAGTTTATCACCTTGAAGTGTTATTAAAACCACTCCAGCCCCCGAGTGTTGATAATTGTGAGAGCCATCAAAGTACATCGTCCAACAGTCGGAAATATCAAAATCTGCTTTTTCTTGTTCCTGTAGTGGAGGATTAGACCATTCGACGACGAAATCAGCAAGAACTTGGCATTTGATTGCTACTCAGGCAGTAAAATGGAGGTTGAAGGCCCCCAGTTTAGACTGTCCACTTCGCAATTCGACCTGAGACTTTCAAGTTCTGGATAATTTTTCCTAAATGGAATGATGTAGGCATGGAAATCGTGTGCACTTGAAAGTAATGTCTTAGCTTTCTAGAAGCCATTAATAGAGCAATCTCTAAAAGGTTAGTTTAGGATTTTAAAAGTCTCACTTTTGAAAATAAAACCCTTTCTCAAAATCTTTAGATTGAAAATCTATTCTATCCTAATCTACAAACCAAAGAGCCCATCTCTTGGAAATTCCCCTCATCTATATGTTTGCATTCTTAAATTGAGACTTGTTGAGCACCATGTGGTCAACGTGCTCACCCTTGCTTTTGCAAAAAAATTTAGAAGAAGGATTTGTTGATCCTGACTCCTACGGTCTTGAACCCAATGCATAAGAAGAAGAAACCATCCCCGAAGATCCAGCCTTCTAGAGGGTCACTTACCAAGTGGAGTCCAATGTGGAGGAAGCCCATGCAACACCGCTGCAGATGAAGACTGAAGTCGTTCTACTTATTGTTGTCATGTTTTGTGCCGACCTTTGTGTCGAAGAAAACTCTTATTTTGTATCAAACTTTAATGGCGTCATTTTGGCGCTATGTTTATGTAATATCGGTCCTTGTGACCCGGTACTTGTTTCAATTATTTTCATTGAAATATAATGCATTCTGTCGTTGTCAGCTTGCAATGTATCATTCTGAGTGCAACCCACTTGGGAGGTTGCCACCAGATTCCTCAAATGAGGGTCCCACACACCGGCCGCCCAGAAGCCAATCACTAGGACAATGGCAGCGCCCGGGACCAGGGAGGGCCTATCGCCGGGACGGCGGCGGCGCCCGGGGCGAGGGGGTACCTGTCACTGGGATGCCTCTCACCGGGAAGGTGGTAGCGCCTGGGACGCGGGGACGCCTGTCACCAGAACAATGTTGGCGCCCGGGACGCGGGGACGCCTCTCATTGGGATGGCAGCGGTGCCCGAGACGAGGGGGTGCCTGTCACCAGGATGCCCCTCACCCGGATGGTGGTGGCGCCCGGGACGCGGGGACGCCTGTAACCGGGATGCCCCTCACCAGGATGGTGGTGGAGGCTTGGGATGCGGGGACGCCCATCACCGTGACACGGGGATGCCTCTTGCTGGGATGGGCGCTCATCACCGGGCCGGTGGCGGCTCCCAGGACGCGGGTGCCCGGTGTGTTCATCACCGGGCCAGTGGCGGCACCTGGGACGTGAGTGCCCGGGGCGCTTATCATCAGGCCGGTGGCAGCGCCCGGGATTGATCGGGCGGAGATTTCCCCCAACAGCAGCCCCCCATGCCCTCCAGGGACATGCCCTAAGTCCCCACAGGGGATGGTTTACATAGTCGGGGAGATCTCTCCTGGAGGAGGCCTCCGGAGCATGGCGACGCTTCGGCTCCCGTGCTCCGCATTCATGGCGGCACCACCGATAATTATGACGGCGCTGGCCTTGATTGGCGCGTGCTGCCTGTCATCATGGCCTTATGTGGTTCGAACTTCGACGCGCCGTTTCCCGCGTGCCCCTTCCATTCGCGCGCAGCGTTTGAAATGAGTGGCTTAGATTGGTCCTGAGGGGCCACGTGGCGCCCATCGGGGCCACGCTAGGCTCTATAAATAGGGCCTCGGGGGGCCCGGAGAGCTCACATCAAAATCTTAGCCTCAAACTTCTCACCGGCACCTCGAGCCTCTTCTGGAAACCTGGCCTCCTGTAACCCTCGCCCGGTAACCTGAGTTTTCGGTAGATGGCTCCCAAGGGCCGCACTAAAACCACCGATATGCCCCCGGAGGAAGTCACTGCGGACTTCCTCGGGGCTTTCGAGTTCACCTTGGGGGACTTGGAGTCCCTCGTGGAGCGGGGGGTCCTCTCGGATGGGGACATCCGAATCCACTCGAAGAAGGAGATGGCGCCTCACCCCCGGGCCGGAGAGTTGGTCATCTTCGAGGCCGGCCTCTGGCTCCCAGTGCATCCGCTGCTCCGGGAGTACGAGGTGGTGCTCAACCACCTGACGCCCAACACCCTCGTCCGGATGGGCCTCTTCATTTGGCTGTGTGAGACTTCCATCGGACGGGAGCCGACGCTCCGGCTGCTCCGATAATTCTAGGAGCCCTCGGCGAGGGGCTCGTACGTGGTCAAGGCAGTGCCGAAGTCCACCTTTGGCTCGATCATGATGCAGCTCCTACCAGCTTGGGTGGAGGACTACCCGGTGGTGGCCTCCCGGGACCATTGGGGGGACTTGCTCCAGAGATGGTTCTATCTCTAGGTCCGGGACTCAGGGTAACTTACTCCTCGGAGACCCCTCCTATTGCCGTTCATCCGCCCCAAGGCCCCGGTTTGGACCGTCGAGGAGTTGAGGCTCCTCAGCAAAATGGTGGTCGTCCGGATTCGGAGGTCGATGAGGGACCTCGCGGAGGAGCTGGCGCTCCTCAAGCTCTCCCCCTTCTAGCACGGGAGGTCGATGAGGGACAACGCAAGGCCTCGGTCCCGGCCACGATTCTGGCACTATGCCCGCGAAGGCCCGGGGGGTGGCCCCCGAGTCAGGGCGCGTGCAAGCTACCTTAGGGGCCGGGGCAACGCCGCCCCCCCGGAGGGGGAGCTCTCCACCGGTCGAGGGACAATGGCGGAGTTCATGCGCCTGCTTGACGCGCCTGCCGAGCCCGGTGAGAAGGGGAAGGCGGCCGATGATGGGGTGGTGTCCAACTCGGCAAACTACGTTCTCGCCTTCTCCGGTGGCCACGCCTCCGGCGGCTTCGGAGCCGGCGGACTTGGAGCCTCCCAGTCGGACCGGTCGCGATGGCCTTGGGGGTCCCGCAGCCCGTGAGGGGCAAGGGGTTCCTTATCCCCACCAAGGGCCACATTCCCTCCGGGAGTTCGTCTTTCGACTCCTCGGAGACCGAGTCTCCGGTGACAGGGGCCGCGGCCAGGACCAAATAGGTCCACATCACCCCCGGGGAGGCTGGAGGGGGCCCGTCGGCGGGGACGAGTCCGGTGCCATCGGGAGGGAGACTCCCCTACTATCCTCGGGCGATTCTCGGAGATTTGCCGTGGGCCTCCAAACCCGGAAGGTCCGGGCCTACGTCCAGCAGGGGACCATCCATGAGCATTGCTCAGAGCTGGTTTCTCTCCACCTCCAGGTGAGTTCATCTTCTTAGCCTCTGGGGGCTCTCCCTCGTGTCGCTCACATCGCGCATTGCGCATGTCTAACTCTTGAATCCGCAGGGGGTAGCCATCCCTCAGGGGGTCGAAGAGCACTTCGTGGTGGCGCTACGGGAGGCTGAGGATAGGGCCGCCACCTTCTGTGTCGGGAGGGACGAGGCCCTCTAGGAGTTGGCCAAGGTCCAAGCTCAACTCCTCGCTTCGGAGGATGCCAACTCTCGCCTCTGGATGGAGGCGAAGGCAAAGGACAGCGCACACCGGGAGTTTGAGGACTCCAGCTCTCGGGCAGTCGTGGAGGTAGGCCGCTCCCTCCGCTCTACCCTCGATGGGCTCGGGCTTAGCGTCGGCCCGGGAGGTGGCTCTGGCGCGGCTGAAAGGGATCTAGGATATCGACTAGAGGGGGGTGAATAGGCGATTTTAACAAATTAACAATTAATCGAGCAATTAATAGTGAATGAGAGCAAATAACTAAAACAAGATGAATAATGAACAATTTAACACAAGGATATAACCCGTGGTCTCGGTGATTTGCCGATCACCCCTAATCCACATTGAGGCAAACTCAAATCTCTAACCGCTCCTCTATCTAGTCAACCTTCTCTCAAGAAGTGACCTAGATCTCGAGCTGAATTAGTGTGATGAGTTATCCAAACCTCGATTTCACTAATGATGCACTTTACCGCTTCGGCAAGGCGTGCTCGACCCTTTTACAAGACGTTTTGAGGCTTCTTCACAATCTTCCTTGAAGAGCTCTCCAAAACCTCCTTCCTAGCCGTCTAGGAGCCAGCAAACTCCAAGAGTAACAAGCCGGTGATGATCACTTAACCTTCTTCTAGTGCCACAAGATTGATTTAGTGATCTAAATGCAATGCACTAGAAGATCTCAAATGCACACTCTCACAAATACAAGAATTAGAACCCTAGAGTGTATGAAACTTGCTTAAGCTCTCAAGGATGATGACAATGTTCACAAATATGCCAAAGGTTGTGAACAGGGCCGTGCATGGGAGTATATATACCCCCCACAATAAATATAGCCGTTTCAGGCCGTTGGGAGAAAAAGATCACTTGGCGGTCAGACCGCAGGTATAATCCCGGTCAGACCACCGCAATTGCAACATCATTAAACAGGCGCAATTAATGCTCACCTGCCCTTGTCAGGCACACATACGGTCAGACCGGAGCCAATGGCGGTCAGACCGTGAAACCGTCCAGAGACGACATAGTTTTTGGACACGTTATACGGTCAGGCCGATAAATACGGACAGATCGGCCATACGGTCAGACCGTAGTTCAAAAACTCGGTCAGACCGGTCTAACAAATGGTCAGACCGTCAAAACACAATATGATTCAGAAAGATAGGACATGAAGTTCCAGGAGACTGACCTAGGTTTTACCTACGGACAGACCGACATTTTTTAAGGAATAAACAATACTTTGACATAACGTTGGTCAGTCCGAAACCCAATTCGGTCAGTCCGTCTATTCGGTCAAACCGGACAAACAATCGGTCAGACCGACTGAGACAGGATTTGGCAGAAATGAGATGAAACAAGCATTTTCAAAGTATATGACCTTCTAGTATGCAATGCAAGTTGAATTTATGATTTGTGGCACATAGATGAAATATTTTGTGATACACCACATGCTCCTCTTAATAGTACGGCGACTATCCTAAAATCCGGTCAAAATTCTTCTCTAATCACCTTAGACCTGTAAAATGGAAAAAGATCATATCCCGTACCTTAGCCTCTTTGATCAATGTCCTTTCTTCATCATGAGGCTCTTTCTTTGCCTTTCATTAACCTGTCTTTTGAGTTTGTTCTTGACACAACTTAGCAGGTATCGTTAGTACATGTCGCGCCCCGAGACTGGGACTACGACTACTCCTGTAGAGACCTAGCTCACTGCAGCTAGTCCCATATATGCATAGGATACACATACCCTTGACTTCCCAGGATAAGTCAAGCACAGGAGTATATTCACATTGCAACAGAGTAACTTACAAAATAGTTAAGCAGTATGGCCTGCTGGCCTTAGTATTACATAAAGAGATTACAATGCCTTCGCGGCATACATGGTTTAGCAAAATAACATCTACACAGCAGAAGGTAGGTGACCCTCCCACAAAGAGAAGTGGACGGTAGAACAACACACATCAGGGCTCTGGCGGAACTGACACTCCTCCTTCTGGATCCAAGAAGTTCTCCATGCCTTCGTCTTGATTGTTGAACGCTCCGTCTACTGATTTGTAGGTTGCAAGAGTGAGCACTTACGTACTCAGCAAGTCATAGGTAAGAGTAGATACATATAGTAGTGATGATATGAACCTAGACTAGTCAAGAATTATGGATATTTGTAAAATAACCTTTTTCTTTCATACCTCATCTCATGGCAGCACCTTGCATAACATAGTATTGCTATTCATGTTCACTAGATTATAGCACTACCACGACACGTCGACACACGACAGCTCACGGCAGCACTCCTTATCATGACAACACATGTCATTTGGGTAATCTTGATTTAACACATTTTATTTTAAAAAAAAATATACTTGTGTCACACCCCGTGGATTTAATCCACCGCAACAGACTCCTATAAACCCGGGAGCTCGGAGTATTCGAATACGTTTTTAACTCTGCAGAGAGGTACCAATTTACCCGCAAGATATTCCACTTTCAAGCCCTTCCTGTCATAACATAATGATTGGACCCCTGACTCACTTCATAATGTGAGCGGCAAGGTGGAGATAACAAGAACTTTTGTTATGTTTCACTTACAATTCACCCCTTACCCTGCAGCTTTCTTCACACAAACCGCAGTTGTGGCGGGATTACCCCACACTCGGATGCCTCTTCCCATTACTGGGTCAACGTGCTTGATCAAATCACATTCAGTGATACGTGGAGGAGCTGAACCCCGTGAGTTTAGTGTATTGTTTTCCATCTCATGCAGGGTTTCATGTGCGATCCACATAAGTACTTATTCAGGCCTGTCCCATACCAGGCTTGCTGTTAGCACGTTGTTCATGCCACTAGACGCACAACACAAGGTTCTAGTCCTTATATGCCAGTGACCAGACCAGCCACAACCCTGCACCTTCAGTGCCTGCACATCCTTTGCAGTCTAGCACCTCCAGTGCTACCACCATTCCATACCATTTTCTGGTCACGGCTAGGGGTTTTATTTCAAGAATATATATATATATATATATATAAATACATATATAATAGTTCATGGCTCAAAACTTGTTTATTTCACATTTCACAGATAACCAGTCTAGTACTGCCAATTCATAAATCAATCTTTCTCAATCTTTCACATGCAATATTATCTATATTCAAGGTTATGTTTTAGCAACATTTAAAATATAGGTTCAAGATGACCAAGGATATGACTTGCCTTCCACGTCGTAAAATACAGCAGTTGATGTCGGATCAGCAGTGAAGTCCTCGAACTCGGGCTCTTGATCTGCTCTCCAATCAAACAAACAACCAATAATAACAATCTTTTCAATACTGTTGGGGGAAATCTCCGCGGGACTAAGTCCAGGTAAGTTGCGTTACAATTGCCCGGGGATGTGGCCTCCGGGGCCTCCCCGGACGCCGCCTTTTTGGCCCCCGGGACCTGGCCTCCGGCGCCGTCCCGGGTGCCGCCATTTGCCCGGGGACGTGGCCTCCGGCCCCTCCCCGGGCGCCGCCTTTTGGCTCCCGGGACCCGGCCTCCGGCGCCATCCCGGGCGCCGTCATTTGCCCGGGGATGTGGCCTCCGGCCCCTCCCCGGGCGCCGCCTTTTGGCTCCCTGGACCCGGCCTCTGGCGCTGTCCCGGGCGCGGCCGTTTGCCCGGGGACGTGGCCTCCGGCCCCTCCCCGGGCGCCGCCTTTTGGCTCCCGGGACCCGGCCTCCGGCGCCGTCCCGGGCGCCGCCGTTTGCCCGGGGACGTGGCCTCAGGCCCCCCCCGGGCTCCGCCTTTTGGTTCCCGGGACCCGGCCCCCGGCACCGGCCCCGGGAGCCGCCTTTGGTCCGGAGACCTGGCCTCCGGCGCATGTCCCGGGCCTCGTCGCCATTCTAAAGGTAAAGTCTCGAGTTGTTTGTCACGTGCAGGTCACGCGAGGAGCGCCTCGGGAATCAGCGACCACCTGTCAAGCATCCAAGACGTTTGACCGGGAGAAGGACGTTCCTACCCTTCAATCCGATGGTGGATTCCGGGGTAGTTTAGGTTTTTTGCTTCTTTTTGGGGCTATAAATAGCCCTTGTACCCCTCAGTTGTAAAAAGTGATTCATTTGTTGGAATAGCTAAAGACTAACAGGTGTGCTCCGGAAGCCTCTCCCCTGGAGAGAGCCTCCCCAGCTGACTCCGGTCGGGAGCGCACCGACAGGACTAGGGCCCCCACCGGGACCCGAACCTGTATAAATCCGTGTGTCATTTCTTATGCTTGTCCGACGGGGGAGGACCGGTCATCCGGTCAACCCGCGCCATGTAATCTTCGCTAGGATCGTTCTAAAAACCTTCTGAGGTATTCGCAATACCACGACAGTTGGCGCCGACCGTGGGGACTCGTGACAAGATGCCATGTCTCCCCCTGGAACAAGGGCTCGCACCCTTCCCAGTGACGCCGGTCTCGGAGACCCGGCACCGCCCGTCCGGGACACTGTTGTCCTGGCGCTTCCGCCCGGAGGCGGCCTAGCCCAGGTACCGCCTCCCTCCTTTGCTCTTAACTTAGGTGCTTCCACCTCCAGGTCGTTCCCGGTGACCGCAGGGACCTCGGCTGGGACCAGTCTCCCCCCGACGGCTCCCCCGGCTCCCCGGGACGCCCTGCTTGAGGCTCTAGTGGAGGGCCAGCTCCGTGCCCAGCACTCAATGGATGAGCTGCTCAGCGTGTTGGCGCGGCCTCCGGCCCCCACATTTGCGTCGCACCCGTACTCAGGGACTATGCCCCCGTTTATGGGTTACCCGGCGGCCCCTCCGGCCTCCGGGGGTCTGTCCGCCCCGTATGATCCGTCCGGGGGGTTCCCTCCCCCTGCGGGATATACGTCCGGACCCTTCCCGGCAGCCGGGCCCGTCCCGGTGCCGGGAGGCTACTTCATGCCAGGGCCCTTCGTGGCACCAGGGGGGTACCCCGTCCCAGGCCTATTCCCTGGGCCGGGAGCCCACTTCATGCTGGGAGCTAGTCCCGCCCCCCGCGTCGCGTTTACCGCACTGGGGGCGGTCGACAGAGTAGCTCCCGTGCCTCAGCGGACTCCGCCCCCGCATGGGCTCCCCGGTCCCAGACGTCGCCGCAGGGGCTCCCCCCTCGCCGGTTCCAGATGTTACAGGGGCTTCCCCCTTTCCGGTTCCGGTCGTTGCCACTGGGGCCCCCTCCACTTCGGTTCCAAACGTCGCTACGGGCGCCCCCTCCCCGGTTCCGGATGTTACAGGGGCTTCCCCCTTTCCGGTCCCGGGGGTCTTCGTAGGGGGCTCCCCCCAGTCGGCCCCGGAAGCCTCCGGGCCGGTAGCTACAGTGCATAAGCTCCCTCCCTCGGCGGAACATGTCCGTTTCGCCAAGGGGGAGGGCAAGCGAATGCATTCGCCAGAGCGCGGGGAAGAACTTCCGCTCGGCCGCGGGCGCGGGGAGCCTCGCTCTCGCACCAGTCGGGGGAAGAGACCCACTGAAGAGCCAACCTCTCCAGAGGAGAACCCGGACGTTCGGGAACTCAACCCCGGTCCGGAGGAAAAGCGTCGCCACCGCCACTCCGGCGGGCCTCTTGGACCGCTCCCTGACTCAGACAACGAGGGCGTGTCCCCCGTCAAAGAAGACAGCGACCGGGACTCTCCCCGGGAGGTGCAGGGGGCTAACCAACCCCTGTGCTGAAGACTTCGCAGCATCCGGTGGCTGCGGCCCTACCGCCCTCCGCACATCGAGCACTATAACGGTGAGGCAGATTCTTACGAATTTGTGCAGGTCTAGTCCACAGCCATTTCCGCGGCCGGGGGGGATGAGATGGTACAGTGCAACGTCTTCCCCCTCTACCTCACCGGCATCGCCCGCTCCTGGTTCTATAACCTGTAGGCCGGCTCCATCAAGTCATTCACGCAGCTCAAGCGGGAGTTCTGCGCAAACTTTCAGGGGAACTATGTGCGCCCCTTGGACTCCTCGCAGCTGTACACTGTCCGGCAGAGGACTGGGGAAACCATCAGAAGCTTCTTCAAGCGCTTTGCTCAGGTGAAGAGCAAAGTGGCCCACGTCCCTGACTCTACGGTCATCGAAGCCTGCAAAAGCGGCATCCTCCCGGAGGAGCTCCACCGAAGGCTCTCCCGGAGCTGCCCCTCTTCCGCCGACGAGCTCTTCAACGTACTCGAAAAGTACGCTCGGGCGGAGGAAGATGACATCTGGAAGTAGACCCAGGGGGCTCCCGCCCCCGCCGACCGGGGGGCCAGGGATCCCCTCAAGCGCCCTAGGCAGGGGGGGCGTAACGAGCCACGGCCTCGGGACACCTTTGTCCTCGAGGGCGGAGGCGGCTCGCGCGACCCCCCGTGGGGCAACCGCCCCTTCCCCAAGCCGGAAGGCCATGGGGGAGGACAGTCTTCGCGCGGCCGGGAAGGCCCCGCGGGGAGAAGGCGGGAAGGACCGTGGTGCAGCTTCCACGGGTCCAGTACCCACGCTACCTGAGACTGCAGCCAGCTATTGCAGCACTTTGCGGCGTTCCTCGACCAGCGCGGGCAGGGGGAGGGGACTCCGGCCTCCTTGCTCCCTCGGCCAGCTGTTCCGGCCTTCCCGCTCCCGCGGGGGGTCAGCAGACGCAGGAGGGAGAGCCTTCAGAAGCTCTCCCCTTTCAAACTTCTCAGCACCGCATCAACGTCATCATGGGAGGGTCGGCCTCTGGGCGGGACTCTAAGTGCCAGCGTAAGGAGTATGCGCGCGAGGTCAAGGCTGTGGGGGTGCTACACGCGTCCCCGCCACCTAAGTGGTCGGACGTCCCCCTCACCTTCACGGCGGAAGAAGCGCGAGGGGTTCGCTTCCCCCACGACGACGCGCTCATTGTCTCCGCGACCATCTACAACTGCCACCTGGCCCGTATCCTTGTGGACGGTGGGAGCTCCGCCGACGTCCTATTCCTGAAGGCCTTCAAAGAGATGCAGGTGGATGAGAAGCTCCTGCAGCCCGCTGCTGGGCCCCTGCAAGGTTTTGTCCCAGGGAAGGCGATCCACCCCGTGGGCAAGGTAGATCTTCCTATGATGTTCGGCACCCCGGAGAACTACCGGACCAAGCTGGTCCGCTTCGACGTAGTGGACCTCCCTTCCTCTTACAACGCAATAATGGGGAGGACCACAATCAACCGGCTGGGGGCTGCCACCCATCAAAACTACCTCTGCTTGAAGATCCCTGGGCCGCATGGTGTGATCAACGTCCGGGGAGACCAAGACATGGCCCGTGCTCTATACGAGCGCGCTGCGGCCACAATCGGAAGCGTCAACCTCATAAAGACGCCCGGGGGGGAGGCTTCTCCCCCGGAACTAGACGCCGCCGCGCCACCGCCTGGGAGGCCCCTCCTCAAGCCGCGTCCGGAAGGGGGCCTCCGGAAGATCCTGCTGTCCCCGGGCAACGAAGACAAAACTGTCCGGATCGGGGCGGAGCTCCCCGAGGAGCACGCAGCGCAACTTACGGCTTTTCTGCGCGAAAACTCCGATGTTTTTGCGTGGAAGCCTTCGGACATGCGGGGCGTTGCCTGGGAGCTCATTGAGCACAAGCTCGCAGTGGCCCCCGGTCACCCCCCGATCAAACAAAAGCTGCGGAAACTCTCCCTCGAGCGCCAAGAAGCAATCAAGGTGGAGATCACCCGGCTTCGAGAGGCGGGGTTCATTTGGGAGGTCCTGCACCCCGAGTGGCTAGCGAACCCCGTCCTCGTCAAGAAGTCAACCGACAGGTGGCGGATGTGCGTGGACTTCACCGACCTTAACCGCGCCTGCCCCAAAGACAACTTCCCGCTCCCGCGGATTGACCAGCTCATCGACTCCACTGCGGGGTGCGAGCTCATGAGCTTCCTAGACGCCTACTCGGGCTACCATCAAGTCCGGATGGCGAAAGGGGACGAGGAAAAGACGAGTTTCATAACTCCCCTTGGAACCTTCTGCTACGTCCACATGCCGTTCGGGCTCAAGAATGCGGGGGCGACCTTCCAGCGCCTCATGGCGCTGGTCTTCAAAGATCAAGTCGGCCGCAACGTCGAAGTCTACATGGACGATGCGGTCGTCAAGAGTCCCCGCGCAGCCTCCCACATCGACGACCTGGCTGAAACCTTCCGCAACCTCCGCGCGTTCGGGCTCAAACTCAACCCGGAGAAGTGCGCCTTCGGGGTGCGCGGGGGGAAGCTCCTAGGTTTCCTCGTGTCCCAGCGGGGCATTGAGGCAAACCTCGAGAAGATTCGGGCATTCTTAGATATGCCCCTGCCGCGTTCCGTCAAGGATGTCTAGCGGCTCTCCGGCCGCCTAGCCGCGCTAAGCCGCTTCGTCTCCCGGTCGGGGGAGCGGGGCCTCCAGTTCTTCAAGATCCTCTGAGGGCTCGAGGGGTTCCAGTTCTTCGATGACCTCAAGAAGTACCTCACGAGCCCTCCAATGCTCGTGAGTCCGTCTCCAGAAGAGCCCTTGCTCCTCTACCTCGCAGCGACCCCCGTCGCCGTCAGCGCAGTCTTGGTGAAGGAGAAAGGGGGGCAGCAGCGTCCAGTGTACTACGTGAGTGAAGCCCTCCAAGGGGCCAAAACTCGGTACACGGAGATGGAGAAGATCTGCTACGCCCTCCTGATGGCGTCCTGGAAGCTTCGCCATTACTTCCTGGGGCACCCATCATCATCCCGTCGTCCCTCCCCCTGGGGGAGGTACTGCGGAACAAAGAAGCCACCGGCCGGATCGGGAAGTGGGGGGCCGAGCTTGCCCCCTTCTCCCTGTCCCTTACCGGCCGCTCCGCCATCAAGTGGCAGGTCCTCGCCGACTTCGTCGTAGAGTGGACTCCCGCCTCTGGGTCCGGGGACGAAGACCTCCCTGTGCCGCCCCGACGCAGTGATCATTGGACTCTGATGTTCGATGGGTCGCTGTGTCTCGCCGGGGCTGGTGCGGGAGTAGTCCTCCGGAGCCCCGAGGGGAAGGAACTCGAGTATGCCACGCGGCTCGAGTTCCCCACAACCAACAACGTTGCCGAATACGAGGCTTTGCTTCTCGGGATGCGCCTTGCGTGCTCCCTGGGGATCCGACGCCTCCTAGTCAAGGGAGATTCTCAGCTCCTAGTTCACCAAAAGCACGAGCCTTACCTGTGCCGTAACGCAAATTCTAGTCTTTTATTTGCAGGAGATGCGAAAGATGCAGAGGCACTTCGATGGCACCAGGGGGGTACCCCGTTCCAGGCCCATTCCCGGGGCCGGGGGCCCATTTCATGCCGGGGATTTTCCCTACACCGGGAGCCAGTCCTGCCCCTTGCGTCGCGTTTACCGCATCGGGGGCGGTCGACAGAGCAGCTGTCGTGCCTCAGCGGACTTCCCCCCGCATCGGCTCCCCGGTCCTGGACGTCGCCGCTTGGGCTCCCCCCTTGCCGGTTCCGGATATTACAGGGGCTTCCCCCTCTCCGGTTCCGGTCATCGCCACAGGGGCTTCCCCCTTTCCGGTGCCGGTCGTCGCCACGGGGGGCTCCCCCCTTGCCGGTTCCGGATATTACAGGGGCTTCCCCCTCTCCGGTTTCGTCGTCGCCACAGGGGCTTCCCCCTTGCCGATTCCGGATATTACAGGGGCTTCCCCCTTTCTGGTCCCGGTCGTCACTGCTTGATGGCCTTTCGCCTTAAGGACCTTGTCCTCAAGCGCGTCAGGGACCCCTTACAAGCTCTCCAACCTTCAAGAGCAGGAGCTGCAGCACACGCGGAACTTGCGTTTACTTCGCAAGTTCTATGTTTAGCCTTACGGGCCTGTCCCCTCCCCCGGGGAGATCACACCGGAGGGGGAGGAGGGACACTGTATTTTCCTCCCCTTTCGTGACTTCGCAGGGGGAGGCACTGTACTTCATTTTACTAGCAATACATAGGTCTTGCTCTTCAACTGTCTCATTGCAGGTTCTCCTCATTACCTCCCCTAGCGGCGATGCCGTCCCCGCGAGGACGCCCCTCCCCGCGAGGATGCCCTCCCAGTGAGGATGCCCTCCCCGCGAGGAAGTGGGCCAGGCCCAGCAAGTCCCTCCTGTAGGGCGGCTTACGATCAGCCCTCGTGGACTGAGGGTGTAAGAGGCAACGCGGTAACAGTGGCCACGGTAACGAGTCACTTTGGGAGACTAGTCCCCTGCCCAAACACTCAAGACCCGTCATCGGGCACTTCCTCCTCCGGGAGTAGACGCTCTCCTTAGTGGGATGTCTAATGGCCTTCTTGGATCTATCTTCCTCCTCCGGGAGTCGACGTTCGACGCTCTCCTCAGTGGGATGTCTAATGGCCTTCTTGGATCTATCTTCCTCCTCCGGGAGTCGACGTTCGATGCTCTCCTCAGTGGGACGTCTAATGGCCTTCTTGGATGTTTGGTCCCCGGTGACCTTATTCCCGGCTCCCCGTTCTCACGGCGACCAGATGAATGCCTCCCGGAGACCCTATTCCTGGCTCCCCGTTTTCACGGCGATCGGACGATTGTCTCCCGGAGAAGTCGCGGATTTCTCGAACATTTTCCTTCCCGGAGACCCTATTCCCAGCTCCCCGTTCTCACGGCGACCGGACGATTGTCTCCCAGGAAGCTTGACTCCGGAAATCTCATCGGGTTTTTCTTGGATGTCTCTTCCACACGAGCCCTTATTCCCGGCTCCCCGTTCTCACGGCGACCGGACGATTGTCTCCCGGAAGGTCTTTCCCTGGAAAACCTTGTTTTAAAATTTTCTAACTTAGAAATTTCCTGTCCTACAGGTTGTCCTCACCTCGGGGGCCTTGTTACCCCCATAGCGCCCGGAGCTACCCTCCGGCCCGCTGTGGGCGGGGGGGATAAGGAACCCCCGGGTGTCGACCGCACCGCCTACGAGCAAACTTAGCTCATTCTTGAGAAAGGGAGTCGTCCGGACCATCCAAGAAGAAGAAACAAATAGATGACAAAGAAGAGAAGCAAGCAAACAGCTTTATTGATTGTCAAACCCAGAGGACATCTTCCCCCTCCGGTGGGCTTCGGAAACGGTACAACCCGGGTTCTAACCCGGGGGATCCTCTACGTCCTAAGGCTCCTACGCCTAATACTCTCGAAGGCTCTCCGCTAGCTCCCGGGTCAAGTCCCGGTACAATGCTTGCACGCGGCGCCGAGCGTCCCGGAGCGCATCTTCGGGCCAGAACTCGTATCCTGCCGGTGGAAGTATCCGAAGGGGAGGTATCATCCGGAACCCCGGTCGTGGAGGGGACAACTCCGCGCGATGATTGTCAAAATTGTCCAAGTGCCACTCCAGACGCCACCTCAACCGGATTGGCTCCCGGACGCTGTCCCCGCAGCGCTTCCCGAAGACAAGGCTTAACAAGATCAAAGCCGCTTGGGCGTCCCCCGAGGAGCCCCTCCCGGACCGTGGCCCGGGAGTAACCTCCCGGGAACCCTGGTAACATTCAATTCAATTCAAAGACTTAAAAAAAATTCTAACTCCATTACATTCAAAATGTTTTTGTTCAAGTGTCCGGGGCTTCTTCTAAGAAGCTACCGGGATCAAAATCCTAAGAAAACAAAAAGGGCCCTAACTAAGACCCGGGAGGAGGCTCATACATGTTCATTGGCGCCCTCCCCCCGGGGGGGTTCCTCTGAGGCTGGGGCTGGGGCGTCCACTTCCGGAGGCGCCGGTGCTGGGAATCTCGCCCGGATGATCCGGTCGTAGAAGCCCCCGGCGAGCTGCTCCACCTCCCGGCGTGCAGGCTCGAAGAACTCGGGGAAGCTCTGCGGGATGCAGCCCCCGATCGCCCGGGCGCCCACTCCCCGGTGCTCGACGAGCCCGGCCGCGGCCGCAACGACGGGAATCGCCCAGCTAGAGCCCGGGCTTCAGCAGCCTCCGGGATCACGGAGACTTGTGCGTTAAGAAAACGTACAGCCTCCGAGAGCGTAGCCGGGGGCACCTCGGAGCTACTCCCGGAGCCTAGGCTTACGCCAAGGCTCTCGAGGGCCGAGCGGACGGAGCGGCCTGCGTCCGCCACCGCCCGGACGCTCGATCCCTCGAGCTCCCGGAAGGCCTCCTCCCTCGCCTTCGCCTCCTCTCGGAGGCGGCCGTTCACGGTCTCCGAGACGTGAACTTGGGCCCGAACCCGGGCCAGCTCCTCGAGAGCTTCGTCCCGCTGGCCCAGGAAGGAGGCGACCCTGTCCTCCGCGTCCTTGAGCAGCCGGATGAAGCGCTGCTCGACGCCCCAGGTAATCGCCGTCCCTTATAAATTCCAGAGTTAGAAAAATTTTTGGATGTAGGAGCCAAACGAAAGCGATAGTCGCTTCGGGTGAATACCTGGGCTTGGAGAGACCGAAGCTCTGTGAAGCAGTCATGGAGCGTCCCCCCTGCGATGAAGGCCTGGACCTTCGGGGTCTGCAGGCCTTCCACGTAACGTTTGACCTCCCCTGCGGAAAGCAGGGGGGTCTCCCGCCCGGCGCTTGTCCTGCCGCGGCCGGTAACGGACTCCCGGACCCGGGCGCCCGGCGCGACCTCGGTCAGGGTGGCGGTCGTCGTCGTCCTCGTCGCGGAGGTGCCCTCCAAGGAAGTGGCCGAGGAAGTCCCGGGAGGGGTCCCTCGCCGGGGGGGATCATCAGGCCCTTCCCCTTCCCGGGCCGGAGGGCCCCCGGGGCCCCCACTTCCGGCGGGACCTCGTAGACCGAGGGGCTCCCCCCTCGTCCATGGGCCACTCCATCCGCGGAGGTGAGGCCTCCGCGAACCTCACCTCCAGCTTCTCTGGCTCCAAGGGGGCCGGGGGTGCCGGCGGGACCGCCATCGGAGGCGACGGGGCGTAATCCGCTGAGTCGGAGGCCGCCGCGTCCGTGGCTGGTTCCTTCCCCCGAGCCGCAACAGGGCTCTTCGGGGGAGGGGGAGTTGCTTCCTTCCGGGCCGTTGCCCGGGCGTGCTCGGTCCCGGGGGTGTCGTCACGGGGTTTTGCCGGTGTCGCCGCCGGCGTCGTCGACGGGCCGGGGAGCCAGAGCCCCGCCTCCAGGAAGGCCTCGAAGGCCACGACCTCTCCGGGCCTGGGGCGGGAGGCTCCGTCTTTCTTCACGGGGACCCGGATGTCCCCGTCCTCGACAACGCCGCGTTCCACCATGGACTCGGCATCCTCAACTGTGAACTCGGATGCCCAGAGGAAGCTCGGAGCGACTTCCTCCGGGGGCACCTCGGTCGTCTTCGCTCGACCCTTCGGTGCCATCAGGTTTGTTTCTTTTTGGTGGCTAACATTTCAGGGAGTTACACCTAAAGGTACCGGACGCTGGCTACCGGGCGCTAGCTACCGGAAGAGGGCTACCGGAAGAGAGCTACCGGGAGAGCTAAGCGCGCTAAGGCTGAAGTTTGGAATGAACTTCCGGCCACCCCCAAAGGCCCTATTTATAGGGTCGAGCCATGATCTAGATGGGCGCCACGTGGCACCCCGCGGATCAATCTGGGCCGTTGAAGTTGAAACCGTGCGCCGGAAACGAAGGACTGGCGCGCGGATCGAGGCGCCGGTTCGAACCACGAGCGCATTTATGGCGAAGCGGCGCGGCCTTAAGCGCGGGGCATGGAAGCCGAGGCATCACGGTTCCGGTGGCTTGGTCCGGAGATTTTCCCTGTGACATGTACCATACCCACTGGGGACTCGAGCATCGTCCCCGGGGGGCATGGGGGGCTGCTGTTGGGGGAAATCTCCGCGGGACTAAGTCCAGGTAAGTTGCGTCACAATCGCCCGGGGACGTGGCCTCCGTGGCCTCCCCGGACGCCGCCTTTTTAGCCCTCGGGACCTGGCCTCCGGCGCCGTCCTGGGCGCCGCCATTTGCCCGGGGACGTGGCCTCCGGTCCCTCCCAGGGCGCCGCCTTTTGGCTCCTGGGACCCGGCCTCTGGCGCCGTCCCGGGCGCCGCCTTTTGGCTCCCGGGACCCGGCCTCCAGCGCCGTCCGGGGCGCGGCCGTTTGCCCGGGGACGTGGCCTCCGGCCCCTCCTCGGGCGCCGCCTTTTGGCTCCCGAGACCCGGCCTCCGGCGCCGTCCTGGGCGCAGCCGTTTGCCCGGGGACGTGGCCTCCGCCCCCCCCCCCCCCCCCCCCCCCCCCCGTGCACCGCCTTTTGGTTCCCGGGACCCGGCCCCGGCGCCGGCCCCGGGAGCCGCCTTTGGTCCGGAGACCTGGCCTCCGGCGCATGTCCCGGGCCTCGTCGCCCTTCTAAAGGTAAAGTCTCGAGTTGTTTGTCACGTGCAGGTCACGCGAGGAGCGCCTCGGGAATCAACGACCACCTGTCAAGCATCCAAGACGTTTGACCGGGAGAAGGACGTTCCTACCCTTCAATCCGACGGTGGCTTCCGGGGTAGTTTAGGTTTTTTGCTTCTTTTTGGGGCTATAAATAGCCCTTGTACCCCTCAGTTGTAAAAAGTGATTCATTTGTTGGAATAGCTAAAGACTAACAGGTGTGCTCTGGAAGCCTCTCCCCTGGAGAGAGCCTCCCCAGCCGACTCCGGTCGGGAGCGCACCGACAGGACTAGGGCCCCCACCGGGACCCGAACCTGTATAAATCCGTGTTCATTTCTTGTGCTTGTCAAGCGGGGGAGGACCGGTCATCCGGTCAACCCGCGCCGTGTAATCTTCGCAAGGATCATTCTAAAAACCTGCCGGGGTATTCGCAATACCACGACAAATACATTATTATACTATATGCAATAATGCAAAGATGAAGTCTTGATGATTCTGAAATGATTGGGTTTAGAGGCTGATTAAGGTTAAGTTATGGAAACCAAGGTTAAGATTAGTTGTCAAAGGTTTACATGGTTCCAAATGTCTCAAAGTATCAGAATGATATCAAGGTTGCGACTGGTTCGCTCAAAAATAGCGAACGCGTTTAGGTCGACATTCGGTTCAAGGCATCGACATAGGGTCGATGGATGATAGAAGGGTTATCTCAACTTGTGGCAGTAGAATAAAATGTAGAGCACAACTCCACAAGTCTAAGGGACAAGGTTATCTTCAGTTTGCACAACTGAAAAGAGGTAAAAAGAGCTAATGCCACTGGCTGACATGCTGTGGCATAGGGCTGACAATGTCAAAATCTAGGGCTAAGCATAAAATGCAGTTCAAGGACTCAAATCAAGTTGTGATAGAAGAATAAATTGTAGATCACAACCTCCGGAATCTAAGGGACAAAGTTATGCTCAAAATGCACATCTGGAAGGAAGTGAAAAGGGCTAATGCCATTGACTGACATAGTCTGGCATTGAACTGGTATGGCCAGAAACTAGGGTTGCCATAACTTTTGATCTAGGGCTCCAATTGATGCACCACTTTGTCTGGGAGGTAGGATTTGACAATAGGAACAATTCACTCAACAGGATCTAGGGTAGGAGATGGCCGGAAAGTGATGAAAACCGGCAATGAACTCGGTGGCTGAAGTTTCAAATCACAGCACTGGACAGGAATTAGGGCATAGCTATAACTTCTGATTTAGACCGAATTGGAAGTCAAGCTAGTAGGCAAAGTTGCTCAGGAGATCTAGGCTCATCTGGTGGACAAGGTTTCTGGAGCTGGATCGGCCGGGAATGGTTTTCCGGTGGCTGGCGCCGGAGAAGAAGACACTGATATTGGGGGTTTTGGCTACACGAAGTTTGAACTCGATTCCTTGCTTGGAGAGCATCTAGAAGGTATAAGAAAGCTTCTGGCATGATTGAATTGGCCGAAGAATCACCGGAGGAGGCTGGCGACGTTCGCCGGCGGCTGGTGAAGCTCGGGCTAGGGAAAAGCTTCAGTTCTTGGTCAATTTCACAATTCGACTTCACAGGCTTGCTTAAAATAGCTCACTGATCATTTTTGTCTATTGAATCGAAGGCTAATTCGGGCTAATTTGACTTGTGCAACTGGAACAGGGCATTTCACTAATTTCAGCAATTGCCGGCGATCACCGGCGATGAAGTGCATAAGAGTTCAATTAAATGGTACAGAACAGAGAGTAAGATACGGGGAACTCACTGGTGGTGTCAATTTGGGAATTGAGGCTGCGGTTGAGGCTGTCACCGAGAGCCTCTGTGCTGGACTCGCCGGAGAAGAAGGCGACGGTAAGGAAAGAGGTACGGTTTAGTTGCTGGAGGGCTTTGGAGAGCACTGCTAAAGGTGGATAAGCTTCTCTGGGATTGCTATTTATAGGCAAAGCAAAATGAAACGAAGCTCAAGCTCACGGCTTGAAGCTAAGATGCTTGCGCTAGTACACCTTCGCGCTGAAGCAACGGCGAGCACAAGCAAGCAAAGCTTCTCTCTGGCATGTAGCAGCTGGTGTGCTGGATGGAGGTGGCTACGGCAACAACTGAAGAGCAAACACGTGTGCATGCAAAGGCGGTTGCGAAATCACAGCTAAAGCGGCGCTGCTCAACGGCGAAACACAGCGGCGAGGTCGAAGTCGAGTTCTGGTCGCGTTCGAGGTCAAAGTAGCCACTATGTTGTGGTCGGGGCCGAAGGGAGGCACTGTGCCGGCTGTGGTCGAGGTCGCCGTGCACTGCTGGTTTAGTCACAAGCTGTGGGTGAGGTCGAAGGAGGTGATGCCTGGTCGTGAACAGCAGCTGAGGTCGAACCAGGGACCTAATTGCAAGATTTTTTTTTATTGAATTCTGGACTGATTTGTAATTTCTAACTTGGAGATGGTTGATTTGCAATCTGATTTCTCAGATGAGTATAAACTTATACCTTATACTCATCTAGCAAGAGATTTGGTAAAATCTGGCATGATTTGATGATTTTCGATATAAACTGAAAATAGGGTACTTTAGGGTAAAATAAGATCTGAGTTTTGTCGATTTCGAATCCTGGCATCTAGGATGAGATTTTGTAATCTGGATAGAAAGGTAAATTGTATCAAATAGCATTTGGAAAAGATTTGCTGAAGAAACTCTGAATTTGGAGTTGATCTGAAGATTTTAGCCTTTTTGGGTTTCCAAATATCAGATAAAGGACTAAATTGCGATATAATTTGGACTGATATGTGAAAAAGACTTAGATGATATGATTTGGCTGCCAACTTTCTGGATTAAGGTATTGGCATACCCATGATCATAGTCCAAGAGTAATCTGATCTGAATTGGGTCAAGATTTAGCTAAATCTGAGTTCTGAGTATTTAGGGTAATTAGAATACTGATTAGAATTTCTGTTTTCGAAAACAGAAAAGAATTGATAGATCTGAAAGTTTAGAGATGGAATTGAATCTGGCTTCTGAAGACTTTTATGTTCAGGATAACTAATAAATCATATCTGAGAAATCTGATCTTGATTTGGGTTTACAGGATAGATTTTGAGATTTTAGGGCTAAAACAGAATAAAGCTGGGGTTGATTTGGCTGATCTAGAAGAGACATATGCATGCATGACTTGTTAAGAAAGAAACTTTTCACCCCTTAAACTCAGGATGTTACAGTACAATATTTGTAATTGTCATTAATTAATAAAACACTCTTTAGGGGCCTAGAAGCTACAATCTCCCCTTTTTTGGTAATTGATGACAACATAAAGAGTAGATGATTGAATTTTGAGCATAAAAGGAATTTTACAATAAGCATAGTAGAGAAGGACACACTCCCCCTAAATGTATGAATATAAAAATTTTGGCATTTTGGTGGAGTTCAAGCATGTGTATAAGATGCTATCTCAATTCATTCACTATATAATCATGAAGTATCACAAGTGTTTTTAAAACATCACCTAGGTCACAAATAAGACATTCAATTCAACACATGATATCAACATCACAAGGTCATATGAAAATAACATCACAAGGTCATGTGAAAATAACATAAACACAACTCATATATCATGAAGTAACAATCTCACAAAAGTGTCATCCAACATAAATGTCATCCACATAGAAGCAATCTCACAAAAGTGTCATCCAACATAAATGTCATCCACATAGAAGTTAAAAACTTTACAGCAAAAGTTCTCTCAAGTTTTCTCTCTCCTACTCTCTTCTCTCCCCCTTTGGCATCAATTGCCATAAAATCTAGGAATCGGGGGGAGCATCATCATCTGGAGGATGGAAAGGAGGAGTCTGAGGGAATTTGGTGTAGAAATGAGTGGAGAAGGTGTGGAAGCGCTGCTCGAACTGATCCTGCCGCGACGAGAATGTCTGGAACTGATCATTCAATGCCGCCAAGTCCGAGCGAGAGAGCTCAAGCCCCTGGAGAAGAGTAGCAAACTGATCCATCATCAGCTGATGGAACTGCTGCTGGAACTGTGTAAACCAGGCGGGGGCTTGGCTAGATTGTGCTGGCTGCTGAGCCTGAGGCTGAGGAGGAGGAGGCATAGGCTGAGCCGGCTGCTGCTGCTGCTGATGCTGTGCTTCATGGCCTTGAGCCAAGACGCGCGGATTGACACTAAACGGCTTATAGCCGAGATGTCTGATGTCACATGATCCGCGAGGGAACTTCGTCTTCTGGAGCAGCAAAGATATGATATAAGGAGTGAAGTAAAGGTTCGGCAGAGTGGTTACCGAGACATCCTCAATTGTCTTCAAGATGAATGAGACAATGTTGATCCGATGACTCTTGAGGATGTGGTCGATGAAGTTCCAATAGTGATCTTGGACCGCATCTCGATTTCCACTCTTTGGATGGATCGTGGCTCATATGATTTTGTTGACTACAGCAGGGAGGACTTTGAGACCTGTAACGGTGCCAGGTACGATCTGCTGTCCACCTCCCGGCTGCTCATAAAACTAGAGCCAGTCATCCTCATGGAGGTAATCCTCATCCTCCATATTGATCCCCTCCTTCATTTCCTCATAATTTATCTTGTTTGCCGCAGCAAACTCCTCAAAAGTGGCCTCATACCGCCTAGAGCCTGTCATCCACATGATCTTCTGGTCCGCCCATCTGATCTCGATCGTAGCATAAAACTGTCTGATAGCAGTGGCGTTCCATGGGCATTTGTGCCCCACAAAGTCATACAGCCCTATATCCTTGAAGATCTGAACCAAAGGAGCCATGATGGGCTGATTCACAACATAAGCCCATTTGATCCATTTGTGTTCGAAGATATCCTTGTGGATCAAATGTCCGTAGAAGGCATCCTACTGTGTCATCGTGTGGAAGTGAGGAGTAGTGGCGTCATTCTCATGATTGTAGGCGTAGGTGGTCCTAGCCTTTGTATAGTCGTTTGATGTCCAATTCTTCTTTGGTCCTTGATAGGCATGGACGTTTATTTCATCGTCCTCACTCTCGATATCCATGCCCATGTGTGTGGATCCACCACGGTGAGAAGACTGTTCTGTTTCTGAGTCTCCGGCCGAGGGCACCCAATCATCATCCTGAGAGTCGCTACTGCTCGAGGGTTGAGCCCTTTTTGGCCGCTTCGCCAATTTCTTCTTATTGGTCGGGACGGAGACATTTCCTTGAGGACCTCGACCACTAGAAGATTTGCAAGAGATAAAGCAGATAAGATACTAAGAGGTAAGAACGAAAGAAGTGAATCGATACGACAACAGATCAGCAAACTCTGGCTCTACTGTTGATGTCAGTCAGACCGAAACTGGATCGGTCAAACCGGCGCAACCATAGAGTTAGGGTTTGACAAGATTCCTGAGATTTACTTGATTTTAGGGCACAATGTGGACAAATGTACGTGTGAAAATACTTATTGCATCAAGGGGACGAATTAATTTCAGGATATGAACAGATTTGAACTAGATTCATCACATTTGCCCTAAACCTCAAGATGAACAGTAAACGAATTTGATAACGAAGAAGAATCTGAGTAATGTACCTAGAAGACATGGTTTGGAGGTGATCTTGAACCACGGTTTGTCCGGGCAATGCTAGGGTTTGACCGGAGAGGAAGATTCCAAAAATTTGAGGCGCACGTGAAAGAGACAAGGTGGGAAGAAAGTGAAAAGGACAGAGATTCGGGATAAAAAGGTTTCTGGTCATGAAAGTTCGGTCAGACCGAGGGCGAGATACCAGTCAGACCGCTGGAAGAAGGAATTTTAAGATGCTCTCTGAGATGCATTCGGTCAGACCGCAATTGGTTCGGTCAGACCGCTGGAAGGACTGAAACTCTTGGAGGAATTTGTTTGATTTGATGCTCATAAGTGATTTGGATAGGGTGATATATATATATATATATATAAGATAACTATAAGTAAGATATAAACAATATCACCAAAGGGGAAGTATTTGTCTTACAACTTAACATATTTTTGGTTAATTTTACTCAATTGCTGATAAGGAGCCTAAAAATACTCTAAAAGAGGAAGTTCATGCAATCAAGTAACACTTTAAGCACAACCAATAAGAGTTCAACATTTCAAGCCACATTTGATATATCAATGACGTTAAGCTCATTTCGAAGTTTACAAAAACGACTTTCATCTAAGGGCTTAGTGAATATATCCGCTAATTGATCTTCGGTTCTCACATTATCCCCCACCACATCACCTTTGCTAACATGATCTCTAAGAAAGTGGTGTCGGATATCTATATGCTTGGTCCGAGAGTGTTGAACTGGATTTGTAGCAATTTTCACCGCACTCTCATTATCACACAAAAGAGGTACTTTTTCAAATTTTATTCCATAATCCAACAATGTTTGCCTCATCCAAAGCAATTGTGCACAACAACTACCAGCGGAAACATATTCCGCTTCGGTGGTTGATAAAGCTACAGAGTTTTGTTTCTTGGAGGACCAAGATACTAAAGATCTTCCTAAAAGTTGACAACTGCCAGAGGTGCTTTTTCTATCCACTTTACATCCCGCATAATCGGAATCAGAATATCCAATTAATTCGAATTTAGCACCTTTTGGATACCACAACCCTATACTAGATGAATATTTTAGATACCTCAAAATGCGCTTAACGGCCATTAAATGACTTTCTTTAGGAGAGGCTTGAAATCTTGCACACATACAAACACTAAACATAATATCGGGCCTAGAAGCAGTAAGATACAGTAAACTACCAATCATAGATCTATAAAGCTTTGAGTCTACCGGTTTACCTCCTTCGTCAGAGACAAGGTGATCGTTTGTGGCCATTGGTGTCTTGATTGGTTTTGCTTCTCCAAGTACGAACTTCTTGAGTAGGTCCTTCACATATTTGCTTTGACAGACAAAGGTTCCTTCCTTGAGTTGTTTAACTTGTAGTCCGAGGAAGAAGCTTAGTTCACCTATCAAAGACATCTCGAATTCCCTGGACATCATATTACCAAATTCCTCGCAAAAATCTTGGTTAGTAGATCCAAATATGATGTCATCAACATAAATTTGGCATACAAAGAAATCATTTCCAATTTTCTTAGTAAATAAAGTTGTATCAACTTTCCCAATTTTAAAGCCTTTTGAAATTAAGAAGTCTCTAAGTCTTTCATACCAAGCACGAGGTGCTTGTTTAAGACCATAAAGAGCCTTGGAGAGTTTATACACATGATTTGGCTTTGTAGGATCTTCAAATCCGGGAGGTTGTTTAACAAATACTAATTCATTATTTTTCCATTTAAAAATGCACTTTTGATATCCATTTGATAAAGTCTAATATTATGAGATGAAGCAAAAGCAAGCAAGATTCTAATAGCCTCAAGTCTAGTTATGGGAGCAAAGGTTTCACCGAAGTCCAAACCTTCAACTTGAGTGTATCCTTGAGCCACCACCACCAATCTTGCTTTGTTTCTTACTACCACTCCATTTGCATCTTGTTTATTTTTGAAAATCCATTTGGTTCCAATGACGTTGTGCTCATCCGGATTTGGTTCTTCTACCAATTCCCAAACATTGTTGCGGGTGAAGTTGTTTAATTCTTCATGCATAGCATTCACCCAATCCGGATCTTTTAGAGCTTCATCTACATGTGTGGGCTCAAAAGAGGAAACAAAAGAGTAATTTTCACAAAATGAAGCAAGACGCGAACGAGTTTGAACACCCTTACGCAAGTCACCAACAATTTGATCGACAGGGTGATCTTTGGAAATTGAGTGATGAATTCTTGGATGATCAACCGGGTTTTGTGAAGCAGAGGTAGAAGGTACTTCTGGTTGTTGTTGAGAGGTGTCTTCCACATTGACCACTTCAATTATTTGATCTCCATGTTGAGTTGTTGATGAGGTGGGGATAACTTGAGTAGATGGTTCTTCATCTTGATCACTATCTTCTTTCGGATTGATATCCCCAATGGTCATGTTCTTCATCGCCACCCTCAACCCTTCATTACCTACATCATCCAAGTTGTCTTGCTCCTCTTGAGAGCCGTTAGTCTCATCAAATTCAACGTCATGTGTCTCTTCAACCAAACCAGAGTTTTGGTTGTAGACACGATATGCTTTGCTATTTGATGAGTATCCTAACAAAAATCCTACATCACATTTACTTTGAAATTTAGATAAGCGTGTACCTTTTCGCAAGATATAGCACTTACACCCAAACACTCGGAAGTAGGAAATGTTTGGCTTTCTTCCGATGAGAAGCTCATAAGGAGTTTTCTTTAGTAGTCGATGACAATAAAGACGATTTGAGGCATGGCATGCGGTGTTGATTGCTTCGGCCCAAAAGGTGTCTGAAACATTGTACTCCGAAAGCATAGATCTTGCCATGTCTATCAATGTCCGGTTGTTTCTTTCGACTACTCCATTTTGCTCCGGTGTATACTTGGCCGAAAATTAATGTTTGATGCCCTTATCATCACACCAATTTTCAACCTTGGTATTCTTGAATTCGGAGCCATTGTCACTTCTCACTTTCTTGATCTTGAAACTAAATTCATTTTCGGCCCTTTGAACATAGCTTTTGAAAGTGTTAAACACAATTGACTTATCATGTAAAAAGAATATCCATGTATATCTAGAAAAATCATCTACAATGACAAGACAATAACTATTGCCACCAATACTCACAAAAGTAGTTGGTCCAAATAAATCCATATGCAATAATTCAAGTGGACTAGAAGTTGACATTGTGCTTTTAGTTGGATGTGAGTTTGCAACTTGTTTTCTGGCTTGGCAAGCACTACATAATTTATCTTTTCAAACTTTATATCTTTTAATCCAACAACTAAATCATGTTTAACTAGTCTATTTAGTTGTTTCATTCTAACATGTCCAAGCCTTCTATGCCATAGCCAACCTTTAGATGATTTAGTGTACAAGCATGTACCAAGATTTGCATCATTTGAATTGAAATAAACTAAATAGAGGTTTCCATGTCTAAAACCTTTGAAAATCAACCTATTATCATCAATACTAGTGATAATCACTTCTTTTGGATAAAATGCACATATAAATCCAAGATCACAAAGTTGAGCTACGGATAAGAGATTGAAATTGAGAGATTCGACAAGCAACACATTAGAGATGGAGAGGTCATTTGAGATGGCAATTTTATCTAAACCTTTTACCTTTCCTTTGCTATTATCTCCAAATGTGATCTTGTCATATTCCGCACCTTCATTATTTAGAGAGGAGAACATATTGTGATTTCTGGTCATATGTTGAGTGCATCCACTATCAAACACCCAATGTTGTCCTCCGGCCTTGTAATTTACCTACAAAACAAGGTTAGGTCCTTTTAGGTATCCAAATCTTTTTGGGTCCTTGGAGGTTAGTTACCAAGGATTTTGGGACCCAAATGGCTTTCTTTTTGGCTCCAATTATCGGGTTTCCAACAAATTTGGCTTTAATATCGCCATTGTTCATTTTCTTTAAAACATAGCAAGAGTTGAATATAGGAGATGAATTACTTTTGCTAGCATGGCAATTTTTCTCAATGTGACCTAAACTTTTACATTTGTTGCAATATCCCTTTTCTTTTACAAATATGGTTTTAGATGGAATAAATGCATGTTTCCCCTTTTTTGGAATGTAGCCTAGTCCTTCTTTTCTCAAGGAGAACCTTTGACTATCTAGAAGATGTCTTAATTTTGATTCTCCTACATAGCATTTAGCTAGATCATTTGTTAGTTTTTCAATTTTGTCCTTAAGTTCATTGTTTTCAAGACTAAGCACATGATCATCAATTTTAGGTCTAGATGAGAATTCAATTAAATCTTCACAAGATGTAGATATGCTAGAAGTAGACATCATGGGCAAGTCATTCAAAATATTGCAAGTGATGCCTATTTCATTACCCGTTTTGTTGGCTTTATGAGTAATTAGTGAGTCATGAGCTTCCTTAAGCATCTCATGAGTTTCTTTGAGACTCTCATGAGATGTGTTTAGCTCCTCATAGGAATTTTGAAGAGTTTTGTATCACTTCTTCAATTCCTTGAATTTTTCTTTTTCTTTACTCATATAGTCATCAAAACCGGTGATCATCTCAACTAGGTCATCATAAGTATATTCATCTTCGTCACATGATACCTTCGATTCTCCTTTAGCCATGAGGCAATGAGGAGTGGAGAATAGAGATGGAGCTTCCTTGATAGCTACCCGGCGAGTCCTTTAGGTGATGCTTCATCTTCCTCTTCGGAATCGGAACTTGAAGCATCCGAATCCCATTCAATGAAACAAGCTTGTCCATCCTTCTTCTTCTTGTAATATTTCTTGAAAACCTTCTTCTTGCTTTCTCCTTCCTTTTCGTACTTCTTCTTCTTCACCGATTTTTCTTCTTCCTTGTTTTTGCATTGTGCGGAGATATGGCCCTTTTCACCGCAATCAAAACATCTTCTTTCCTCAAAGGGGTTCCTTTTGGATGATTGTCCTTTCTTGAAGGACTTTCCTTGATATCTCTTCTTCATGAACCGCTTGAACCTTCTCACGAAGAGAGCCATTTCTTCATCGGTGTCTCTCTCATCGCTTTCTTCTTCATTGTCTTCCCTTTTGGAGGTTTGAACTTTGAGTGCTATGTTCTTGTTCTTGGTGTCGGAAGCCTCATCTTTCACTTCTTCTTGAGATTTCTTGAATATGTCATGAGTGAGAATCTCACTCAAGACTTCCAACGGAGTCACACTCTTCAAGTTCGAGCGCACAAGTAAGGTTACAATTGTATCATATTTTGAAGGTAAAGCTCTAAGAAACTTATGACAAAATTCCACATTTGTGACATCCATACCAAGCCCTTTTAACTCATTTACTATGTTATTTAATCGGATAAACATCTTCGAGACATCTTCATTGGGAAACATAGCAAACTTTTCAAATTGGCCCTTATGGATAAATAATTTAGCATCCTTGACCATCGAGGTTCCTTCATGAATATCCATAAGATTTCTCCAAATGTCATGAGCCGTTTCAAGTTTACAAATTCTATTGAATTCACCTAGATTTAGAGCACTATAAAGAACATTCATGGCTTGAGCATTAGATAAGGCATTATCTCTATCTAGGTTAGTCATGTCATCATCATCAAGAATTGTAAAGCCCTCATCTACCACTTTCCAAATATTTCCACCCATGGCTTTAAGATAAACCATCATTCTAGTTTTCCAATAAGTATAGTTTGATCCATCAAAGAGTGGTGGTTTGCAAATATTAATCCGACCCTCACTAGCCATCTTTATCCTACTCCGGGATGGTTAAATCCTCCAACTATGGAGTCCTAGCTCTGATACCAATTGAAAGGGATCTAGGATATCGACTAGAGGGGGGGTGAATAGGCGATTTTAACAAATTAACAATTAATCAAGCAATTAATAGTGAATGAGAGCAAATAACTAAAACAAGATGAATAATGAACAATTTAACACAAGGATATAACCCGTGGTCTCGGTGATTTGCCGATCACCCCTAATCCACGTTGAGGCAAACTCAAATCTCTAACCGCTCCTCTATCTAGTCAACCTTCTCTCAAGAAGTGACCTAGATCTCGAGCCGAATTAGTGTGATGAGTTATCCAAACCTCGATTTCACTAATGATGCACTTTACCGCTCCGGCAAGGCGTGCTCGACCCTTTCACAAGACGTTTTGAGGCTTCTTCACAATCTTCCTTGAAGAGCTCTTTAGGGGCCTAGAAGCTACAGCGGCGCTGGCCACGTTCATGGAGGCTATGCGCTTTCTCAACGCGCAAGTCTCCGTGATCCCAGAGGTTGCCGACGCCTGGGCTCGGGGCCGGGCGGTCGCGGTGGTGGCTGCAGCTGTGGCTCTTGTGGAGCACTGAGGGACCGGCGCCCGGGCGGTCGGAGGCCAGCTCCCCCGAAGCTTCCCCGACTTCTTCGAGCCGCAGCAGTGGGAGCTGGAGGAGTTGGTGGGGGTGTGGGACCCTCATTTGAGGAATCCGGTGGCAATCGCCCAGATGGATTGCACTCAGGTAGGTACATCACAAGCTCAGATCAAACAGAAAGCAATAACTGCAATAAGGATAGAGAAATCGGTACAAGGTCACAAGGACCAATATACAATAACATAGCGCCAAGAATGACGCTAAATAGAGTTGCTACAAAAATAATAAGTTTGTCAACACAGGAGTAGGCATCGAGATACCGAACACACAAAATGATACAAAAGGCAACGACAAAGATCTTCGCTTCTGACGGCAACAGCTTTCGTGGGGCTTCAACCACATCGGACCCAACGCGGTGCAGGACCCTTCTAGAACTCTGAATCATCGGGAGCATTTCCATCTTCTGCTTCATACTCGTGACCAAACGAATCAGGATCGATGAATCCCTCTTCTGAATTGTTTGCAAAGGCAAGGGTGAGCATGCTTTAACACAATGCTCAGCAAGTCTTGTTATAGTAATGCAAGTGTATAGATGAGGGGTGTTCAAGGAAAGAGGTTTAAGTTCCATAAACAAGAGTAGTGTAGATTTTCACTTCAAAATTCCTAGAAGAAGGTTTTATTTTCAATGGCAGGGTTTTGAAAATCCTAAGATAGACTTTAAGAAAACATTGTGTCGTGGTATTGCGGATACCTCGGCAGGTTATGCTGTGCACGGCACGAGTACAACGGCGCGAGCAGACCGAGTTACTGGTCTTCTCCCTCCGGGCAACACAGAAACTGACACGGGGGTTTATACAGGTTCGGGTCCCAGTGGGGGCCCTAATCCTGTTGGCTCTCTCCGGACGCGAGTCTGCTGGGAAGGTGAGCTCTCGGGGAGAGGTCTCCGAGAGAGCCGGATATTGCGTTAATATAAATGAATTCGAATCCCCTGAAAAGAGGTACAAGAGGGGTATATATATCCCCTAAGAAATACAAAAGACCAAAAAGCCCTTGCTGCGACCGTTGGATGGAAGGGCGAAGACGTCCTTTGGCCAGCGGGACGGCCCGGATGCTTGACACGTGGCACCGCTGACTTCCTAGAGGCCCCACGGTCAGCAGCCGCTCTTCAGGAGCCCGGAGGCTCTTCGGGTCTCACCGGGATTCCGGTGAGCCTCCGGATCTCACCGGGCACCCGGTGACCCTCCGGATCTCACTGGGGGCCCAGTGGCTCTCCGGGTCTCACCGGGGTTCCGGTGACCCTCCGGATCTCACCGGGGGCCCGGTGCTTTCCGGATCTCACCGGGCACCCGGTGACCCTCCGGGTCTCACGGGGGGCCCGGTGGCTCTCCGGGTCTCACCGGGGTTCTGGTGACCCTCCGGATCTCACCGGGTGCCCGGTGACCCTCCGGATCTCACCAAGGGCCCGGTGACTCTCCGGGTCTCACCGGCGTTCCGGTGACCCTCCGGATCTTACCGGGAGCCCGGTCACCCTCTGGGTCTCACCGGGGGCCCGGTGACCCCCCGGATCTCACCGAGGGCCTGGTGGCTCTCCGGGTTTCACCGGGGACTCCTTGGGACTTCGTGGGGCCCCTGGGGATTCCCCCAACGGCAGCCCCCCAGGCCCTCGGGGGCACTTGGTGCCTCCGATGGGTATGTGAAGCTCCCGACGATGACGCTCCGTATTCCATGAAGTCCCTTACGCCCCTGGCGGCATTTCAGCTTCCGAACCGTTCCTCCGCGAGACGCGTCTATCCGCGAACCGGCGCATCGTTTCGATGCGCCCACCTTCGCGTCACCTCATTTTGCGCGCGATGGTTCAGCTCCGCGGCCTTGATGGCTTCGTGGACACGTGTCGGGCATCCGGGCCCCCCTCCACCACCTATAAATGGGGGGGGGCCCCCTTAGTTTGAGCATGCCCACAAGCCCTCAAAATCCCACAAATTGCAGTTGTCTCCCGGTAGTTTCCGGTGATTTCCGGTAGTATCCGGTGATCTTGTCCGGAAGCGCCCGGTAGTTTCCGGTGATTCATCCGGAAAGATCCGGTGACCTTTCCCCGGTAGCTTCCGGTAACTCCCGGTGGCTCCCGGTAGCTTCCGGTAACATCCGGTAATTTCCAGCGGTTTTTTCGACAAGTCCGTCCCTGATGGCGCCGAAGAGTCGCACCAAGGTCTCTGAGCTGCCTGCGGAGGAGGTGACCTCCGATTTCCTCGGGGCCACCGAGTTCTCCTCGGGGGCCCTTGAGGCCTTTTTGGAGCGCGGCTATTTTCGGGCGGGAGACATCAAGATCCCTGGCCCGGCGGAGCAGGTGCCGAGCCCCCGGGACGGGGAGGTGGTGGCTTTCGAGGCCTTCGTGAAGGCGGGCCTTCGGCTTCCGGTGCACCCGCTGCTACGCGAGTTCCTGCAGGTATATGGCCTCTCGCTCAACCACCTCACTCCGAACACCCTCGTTCGGATGGGCTTGTTTATCTGGTTGTGCGAGACGACCGCCGTGACGAAGCCCACCATGCAGCTCCTGCGGTACTTCTATGAGCCAGCGGCGAGGGGACCGGTGGTGAGGAGGGGTAGCCCTAGGTCGGCCTTCGGCTCCATCATGATCCAGCTGACCCCGGGCCGCGTCGACGAGTACCCGGTGCTAGCCTCTCGGGATCACTGGGGGGACTGGCTCCGGCATTGGTTCTACCTCCAGGTGGGAGACCCGGGGGTGACTTACTCTCGGGAGCCGTCGACGTACTCGCGGTCCAGTGGCTCGGTGGCTCCCGTGTGGACCGTGGTGGAGATGGACCTCCTCACCGCGATGGCAGAGGCCCGATTCCAGCGATCCATGCGGGATCTTGCGGAGGAGATGGCCCTCCTCCGAGTGACGCCGTTCCACACCCGTCGAGGGAGGGGGATGTCGGCGGCGCACAGGCCACCCCGGATGGCGGTGGCGAACTATAAGTATCCGGACTCTTTCTCCCTGCTGGGGGATTCTTCCTAACTCTTGCTTTATTTGTTACTCTTGCAGTTAGGTCCTATGGTCGGGCCAAGGAGGTCACGGCGACCCTCGTTGGCCGGTACTACGAGGACGAGCATGAGAGGGTGGTGCGCGTTATCGGGGAGGGTCCTCCCCGAAACGTCGTCGCGGAGGCGTTCGGGCTGAGGCTCCTAGCTCGGGTGCCTCTGCCTACCCCCGCTTCGCGCAAGCGGGGGAAGGAGGTCGCCGGCGGACCCTCGAAGCAGTCTCATCCGTCTGGCAGCCCCGCGGGGTCCCGAGCCCGGAGGAGTCCCGCGAGGCCCCGGTCTTCCCCTCCACCTTCTCCCACGAGGGACTCTGCGGCGGCGGTTGCTGGGGCATCGAGTGCAGCCCCCGGCACCCCGGGCGGGCCGGATCCCATGGGCGGCGTCCCAACCGGAGAGGGCTAGGGCTCGGACTCGGAGATGTATGCTCCGAGTCCTTCGCCGCCTCCAGCACCCGCGGGGACCCGGCCGCAGCCCTCGTCCAGCGAGGTCTCCGTCCGGTTTTGGATGCCGGGCGACCTGCCGATGGCCTCGATCCTGGCCCTGGAGACGGGCTCCTCGGCGGTTCGGTCCACGACGGCGGCGCTCCCTGTACCCGAGAGGGGTAAGGGCCTGTTCGTCTGCCCCGGGGTTCCGGTGCCTCCGCCGGATCAGGCCTCCGGCTCCTCCGACGATGGGACTCCAGAGGAGGGGGCTCTGCATGGTGGGGAGGCCTCCCGCGAGAGCGACCCGGGGGGCGACGAGGGTGACGTCGACGCGGTGATCGCCTCTGGACTTCGGGTAGGTTACTTGAATTTCATGGTCATCCGTCTTTCGTGTTCTGATCATTGTTTTCACGCAGACGGTTGCACTGGCCCGGGGCTTCAGGTCTCGGCTCGCCACTCGTCTCCGGGCTGCCGAGGACATAGTGGCCTTTGACCGCGCCGGGAAGGAGAAGGCGCTCAGGGAGCTCACCGCCTTGCAGGCTGGGCTCGCCGTCGTCGAGGACACGGCCTCTCAGCTCCAGAGGGAGCTGCAGGCGGAGCGGGAGGCCACAGCTTCGGGTGTCCAGGCCGTGGTTGCGGGAGGTAGGGCGATCCGCTCTACCCTCGAGGAGCTCGGGATCGAACTCGGGCGGGGGGCAGGCTCTGACCCGGCGCCAACGTCGGTTGGGGAGGCCGCGCACTTCCATGGTGCGCAGGTTGCCCTGATCCCGGCCGCTGCGGAGGCTCGGGCATGAGGTCTCGCCGTCCCGGTGATTGCCTTGGCGGCGGCCCTCGTTGAGCATCGCGGAGAGGGCGCCGGGGTCATCGGGGAGCTTGTCCTCCGGAGCTTCCCCGCCTTCTTCGACCCTCGGCGGGCTGAGCTGGAGCGGTCCACCGAGGCTCTCTTTGACCGGATCACCGGCGCTATGGAGACGGGTGGCCGGTGCTCGGGTCAAGACGCGTCAGCCAGCACGGAAGTCCCCCCAGGGGGGGGGACAAGGACGGGCAAGTATGAGCTCCTCCCCCCCCGGGAACTTGTAAATGTCTTTCAACTGGAATAAAGTAGTGCTTTTGCTAAGTGTGTTCAACTTGCCGGTAGGTATCCTTAGACATCGCTTTCCAGGGGCCTTCTTGCCCTGAGGAACATCTTTTGGAGAGTGCTTGAGGGTAGCCCGGGGGGTCTAGCCCGGGTAGCGCCCGGGCGGCCTCGATTTTACTAAGTTTGGCGGCCGGGGGAGCATCCGGCGGGCTAGTCTCCGAACCCGTTCATGCTAACTCCGCGAAGGGAGGTGCCTCCGGGGAGCCGGCGTTGCTGCGTTGGCTCCCGGAGTGGCACTTAGGAAACTTCGACGATTGTCGCGCCGAGTTATCTCCACCGAGGCCGGGGGCCCTAAAGGTCCCCCCGCTCAGGATACTCCCCCCGGCTGGGTACGAGTGCTGGCCGGAGGGTCTCCTTCGGCGTGCT